>JZKD02S2175870.1:313899-354866 GCA_000966675.3 Picea glauca | reverse complement strand
AATAAATAAATAAAAGGAACGTCGCGTAAAGGAAACTCACGTACTCAGCCTTCGTTTGGTAAGTCCAGTCGCTGGCATAACCTAGAAATGATGGACTCTCGCAATAACCCTTCAGAAATCCTTCAGAAATGATGAAAAGGCCCAACAAATGATGAAGTGTCCATTCAAGGAAAATGCAGGTTTTGACACTGAATTTGATGCGTCCTAATCGCTGGAAAATATTTCCAACCAATGATCAAAGCTACCCCTCAAAAGTCGATTAGATCTCAGTGGATCGGACCTGCATTCACAAATTTAAGTTCTAAGGCCTGCAGAAAATAAAACTAGATTAGCATTCAAACCCTTACAAATTCGCTGGTCCAGCTGATCCGTCTGGTTCTACGAAGCTGGAGAGTGATGAAATATGTGGAGGTACAGTTTTGCAATCTAAATTAGGTTAGTTTAATTTATTATATATATATATATTATTTCACGTTAAAGTAAATATATACAATTTTTATTTACTTAATTCTTTTATTATTATTTAAGAGTGACATGTATCAGCTCCACCTGACTTTAAGCAAGGAATCACACATCTACCTAATATCAAACTGTAGAAAATAGGGGACAGGGTCTCTTATTATGGTGAAAAGATTTATTTCTCAAAAATATTTGTCTTTGGAGACCCTTGTACTAGATAATGAACCATAGACCTTAGGAAATTCTCTTAAGAAGGAAAATTAAACTAAATCTTTAGAGGTTGCAAAGAGATTTAATTAAACTTTATATGCAAAAAAAAAAAAAGCTAAATCTTAAATATTAACCCTTTAGGAATATAAACTAAAAATAATAAATGAGGAAGAATATACGTTGTGAACCATACCTCATTCAATCACCATTTTTTGCAACCCTTGCTCAGTTAAGAAAGTGATCATGATCTTACTGTCATTAAATACAAGAGATTTACACCCAAAAATGAAAAGGATTCCACACCACAATGCTTGAGCAAGAAAAATTCCTTTATTCTCCAATTCAATCCTTCTTTACAAATGAGATGTTTTTCTCTTTTATAAATGAAGAGGAAACGCTAAACCATTTACAAAAACCATGGGTAGAATCATTTAACCATGAGTAAAATAATATTTAAATGTGTTCTTACAATAAATAACGAATTTCTCAATTGATGCAGTCAAATCATAATAAAATAATGTTTTTCTTTTCCTTGACAAGGTCAATCACCATAAAATAATGTTTTTCATTATACACCCCCTTTAGGAAAGGGTTAAAGTGGTCAAATAAACTCAACACCTTGCTCCATTAATGAAATAAATCATGTGTCAAGGTGAAAATTTTCTTCCCACTTAAGTTGAGATATTAAACATGTGCTCAAATAAAAATGGGGTGTTCCATGTGTCCAATAACACTCCAATATGTAATATCTTCCTAGCATGATGTGTATAACCCCTTAAAAAATCACTAATTCATAGTTCTGAGTGACAATTGCTTAGTAAACATAACATTTAATTTAATTTTGACACTTGCCTAAATTTTACCTAGGGAAACATTGTTAATAATTTTAAACAAGCCCACCCCTAAGGAAAACCTATATTTCCTAAGTTTTTAGGTGGAGGATAAACAATTAACGAGATTATTGATGAAGGGGAAAGGGGGAATGTTCAAGTGATGAATCTCAAAGTCCTGGACATGCATAGATCAATCTTTTAGCTTTTTTGTGCCTCTAGCTTTATTTTAGCTAGTCATTTTTTACAATAACATTCTAGAGGGAGCCTTGCTACTTTGGTCCGTACACACTTTCTCTTTCTTTTCTTTTGATTAATCATTATTTTTTCTCAGTCATTTTTCTTTAGATAAACATTTTTCTCATAAGACTTTTGAAAGGGGGGGACCATAGTAAAGTAGTTTTACTTTGTTTGATTTTCCCTTCACTTGTTTAGCCTTTATGGATTTATTTTATTTAGGATTTCTTGATTTCAACCTTTCCTTTTGACCTTTGAGTAGTTATACATGACAGGATGCAACTATTTTTTTATTGTGGATGGAAACAAGTGATACTGAGGGAAATGGAAGGTGATTGGTGTGGTTAGAATATGGTTTGTGCTACCCAATCTAAACACTTAGTAGTATGAATGATCTTAGAAGATGGGACAATTCTAACCAAAAATATGTTTCCCATGGTAACACGATGCAACTGAGAAAACCTTATATGCTATCACATCCTAGTCAACCATCGTAAGGTAACCATAACTTCATGACATGCCAAGGGGTTATATAATTATGTATAAACAAATATCACACATGGAATATCTATGGAGTGACTTAGACCATCAAGGAGTATCTAAGCATCTGATGTAAGCATATCATGGTTCATCTTTTGTCTTCCGACATTATGTTTCAAATTGGAGAATGGAAATGATTGAGTCTAGAATTAATAAAGGTTCATGCATGCATGTACATGATACCATTTTAAGGGTATCCAAAGGTTGCTACCCTTGAGAGGATAACAAGCCCAAAATTCTACAGGTGAAGAGAATTTTTAAAAAGTTAGAAGCCAAAAATGTTAAATCTTGAGCTATGCCACCTCGCTATAAGGCCAATGCTCCTGGTCCCATGCTTGTCTATGCATATATAAAAAAAAGGGACTCGATGAATAAAATAAACAAAGTGAAAAAAGAAAGGAAAAGACAAATAAATGGGTAGTAAGAAATATTGGTGAGGAAATGATAACTCAAAGCTAAACTCCCTCTTAAATGTTTATGCATTGAATATTCCTAGCTCATGAAAGCTATGTCAAAAAGTATAAAGACCTATACATCATCTCACATGGATTTTAGGGTCAATACATGAGGTTTATCCTTCTCCTTTCATAAGTTATCCATCATGTCACCTACCTTTAGCTTTGTGACTTAAGAAACACCTCTTATCTTAGTATTTGTCACATGTATAAAGGTTAAGGTCATCCTCCCATGGAAAAACTTAGGAAAATCTTAAAATCAACTTGTGTTACGTTGTTACTAGAATACATCATTATGTGTAAACCACCTAATGACTTGTAAGGTGGTTAGAACCACCACTATGAATGTGCACATTGCATTGGGAACTATGCAAATGTATTTTAGGTGGCATTTATGCCTCAGGATCTATGTATCATGCCTTGAGATTCATGTACTTTCTTTGGGATCTATGAAATTATAATGGGATCTATGTACATGTATACAATCACATCTATCTACATTGGGATATGTGTCACTACATTGAGATCCATGATAATGTATTGAACGATGATAGGGACAACGAATCATCATCATGTGCCACCTGGACCATTATAGGAGAGTGCACTTGCTTACATCGACACATTCTCTCACATGTGTGGATTATTCCAGTCTACTATGCTTCTTTGACCATGTATGTGGGTTTGTTGGGTCTAATCAAGAGGTTTTTACATAGTTGGACTATTTGTTATAGGTTGTTACAAGTGGTAATGAGTTAGTTGAGGAGGCTATGAGCATATTTGATCATTTATCTCTAGGAGTTTCTTGTTTCTTGAGCCACGTGTTCCATCATTTATGGGAGCACCTCAGTAATTTTTCCACATGTGCCAACCTTCATGACTCTTATCTTGGAGCACACCTTTTATTCCATACTTTGGGTGGTTGTTTAGGATATATTCCTCTTGTTGAGAGGGTGTAGTTGACCTTCTATGACCACACAATGTGGGTGGTTATCCTACATTTATGTTTTGTTGATGGTTTTGAGGGATTCATTGTATTTACCCATGGTTTTAGCTTGAGAATATAGTATTATCTCATGGTTTATATGCGGCACATGGTATTTCACCCATGGTTTTGTAAGGAAGCCTTTTTTATATAAGGAAAGATCATTTATCATTTGTACTTGTTGGAAATAAATTGGAGGAACTTGTTTGCCTAGCAAAATCTTTTTAGTAATATTTGTCTTTTCTTTGAGTATATGTTTTAGATATATTATAGAGGGTATTTGGTATTGTAGTTTTCTAGGAAGAAATGAGCCACTACAACATCAAGAAATGCATTTGAGCCAATGTATGTCTTCTATCTCTTTTCTTTGTGAAATTCCAAGCTTAGACTTATTGTATTGAGCATATTTATCATAGGGTTCTATTTTCTTACCTTGGGCTTAGTTTAAATTTCATATTATAGCACTTAGTATAAGTCCTCATAGGATGAGTCTTCCCTAGATTCTTGTAGTGTCTCAAGTATCCAAGTTTGAAGCTTATCAAACAATCTTTGAAGGTGTTGGTGACTTCAAACATAAAATATACAAGATCATCACTCAATATTGGATCAAATGTCCCCCATATCCCAAGTTGGGTAGGCATTTCTCTTCATTTGCATGCTTAACCATTCTTGTTTTTTAAATTCCTTAAAAAAAAATTGATGTTATTGCAATCTAAGGGTTTTGAATTCATATTTCTTTAGATATAGATTGCTAGTTCAATTCTTGTGGTTAACTTCCTTAGCTCTAAATTAGACTTGAAAAATTGTGAAAAAAAATTTACTTGACAAGATCTACTAACGATTTGCATATATTTTACTAGTTTATGCCCTTAACAAGCATTTAATTAGTTGATTTAGCTTGGATCTTGGTTTAAATCTGATTTTTTCTTGGATAGATGTAAGTCACATGAATAATATACTTAAGGGTTCTTGACGTAAGTTTAATTCACTTCATTTGAGTCTTATCTCATTTTTTCTTAAGTGTTAGAAATACATGGATCACTAGTTGTTGCATAATGGGTTTTGAACCATTTTCTTAAAACATTACTAATCACATCTAATGCACTCAAGTCATGAGAATAAAGGCTCAATGATTTTATATTTTGACTCTTGATAACACTTTAGCACTTGTTAAAGACCCATGTTTTGTTCTCTAAATAATATTAACCTTGATATCTAATAAATCGATGGAAATACATGTGGAACAAATTACTTAATTGGCTCAATGTATTATGTGATTTTGACTATTGATGGTTAGAAATTGATTATAATAAGGGTTTATGTGCTTGATATTTTCTGATCCATTGGTGAAGTAAACTTGATGTGTTAAAATGTTAATATTTTACACTCTATGTTGGATAAATTAATGAGAATACATATTTCTAAATCTTCTCTTTGATATATGCTTCCAAAAAAGATATTAACCTTTTGAGCTTGACATCTTGCCTATAATATGCTAGAATGTTAAGTATTTTGTTGGATTCATTCTTCATGGTTTAATGGACACCTAATATTCTTAAATGACATCTTTAATAGATCAATATTTTCATTGTAATTGATAGTTGAGATACACACTTTGACTTGATTCAATGTTGTCCTAATTCTGATACAAAACAATAATAAGTCTGAAATGAATACACCTAAGTACTAGTACATATAAATCAATGGTGGATCTTCTATGTGATGTTTCCATTTATTGGATAAAGTTGTGGCTTTTAAGTATTATGTTGTATTCATGCTTCATGGCTTAATGGACACCTAATGTGCTTAAATGACCTCTTTAATAGATAAACATTTTTCATTGTAATTGATGGTTGAGATCCACACTTTGACTTGGTTTAGTGTTTTCCTAGTTTTGTTGCAAAACAATAGTAAGTATGAAATGAACACACCTAAGTACTAGTACATATAAATCAATGGTGGATATTCTATGTGATGCTTCCATTTATTGGATAAAGTTGTGGCTTTTGATAATTAACTCTCATAAATATGGCAACAATTTTTCAACACTTGGATTAAGCTTTATTGAAATGGTTGAGTAACGCACTGATATTATTCACACTTCATCACTTTACACCAATCATGTTCGAGGTTGGTGATTGAAGTCTAAATAAGATATCTACATGATCTTGCAAACAAAAGAATAATTGGATTAATGGTCTCTTGAATCCATATTGAGCTATTGGTTACATTTACTCTTGCTACTATTGATGATACATGGTTGATGGGATAACAAGAAAATCTGATTTACATACTTTTCCACACTTGTTCAAAGTTGTTTCTAGCGTTCTTAAATACAATCATATTTAATAACTCATGATTTATTTAAATTGTGTTCTAATTTAAGTGATATAATAAACAATCTGTGCACTTAATCTTTCTTCAAACTTTGAAAGTGATTTGGGTGTTAATCACTAGATATCTTTATTAATTCAAACTAGAGACACTCATCCTATAAAACAATTTAGTTTTATTGATTGATAGGAATTCCCTGCCTTTACTAGGATACTTCTTTCCTTAGTCTAAATAATGGGGCAAGGTCATTGAGGTGATAGTGAGTGGCTTTCCTGATATTTTCCTATAGGCTCTCATTTAGGTTATAACTTTTCCTCTTAAGTGAGAGTTTGAGCAGTGACATTTTGGTGTCATTGTTGGGGACAAAGTCCATTCCCTAGTTATTTGAAGTTTTAAGCTTTAAATTTTCTTTTGGTAAGTAATATTTGAATATTTTCATAAGTCAACTGACCTGGTGACTCCATAGGAAAAGAACTCAAGTGATAGATACTCAACAAGGAGTTCTAGCCAAACTCTTTACCATAGTTTCTTTGATCCAAAAAAATCTTATAGAAGGAGATTGAAAGAGATTTCTCAATTTTCCTATAGAAACAATCACTTACACCTAATACCTTCTACAGGTCATATGAGGATAGTCACCATGGCCACCTAACAATGGGTTAAAAATGTTTACAAGCCTCTTGATATGTCTAGAATCCAAGGGTTTTCTCACAACGTGCCTAATAAGTACCACAAATGGCTTTTAAGTTTTTAGGAAACAATGTTATTAGGGTTGAGCGACATATCATGAATTTTTATATTTCCCTTGGTGAAAATTCAATCCCTAATCATAATGAAGATGTAGTAATGAATATATTTTCATTGTTCTTGGAAGAAAACACTAAGTCTCAATACAATGGTTTTGCTGCCAATAACATTAAGACTTTCCAAGCCTTTCATGATGCATTCATCAAGATGCAAGCCTTAAAAAAAGATGGTAAATTGATTCTCACACAACTCCATCAAATGAAGAAAAGGGACAATGGGAGTGTGAAAGACTTTGATGAGAGATTTGGAAAATTATTGAAAGAGTTTCCTAAAAATTTGAGACCAAGTGATGGAGTCATCTTACTACATTACACTAATTCTTTTGAAGGACAATTTGGTTTCAGGTTGAGGGAAAAATTCCCAACTACTTTGGAGATGGCTAAGGAGAATGAAAGTAATATTGAATATAACTTGTTTTCTTCTAAAGTATAACACTTCAACAAATCAAGATATTCCACATCTAAACGTGAGCCAAAGAAAGGGGTAGTCAACATCATTGATCCTACCCCTGATATGAAGCAATTTTTGGCAGATGCAATGAAATGTATGGAAGCCATCTTTTCCAAGAAAACAAAGACATTCCAACAAAAAAACCAAACTATGCAGAATACGATTATTCATTTGTAGAGGAAAATTAGATATCAACGTATAGGAAATTTTAGTTGGGACAAGTGTAGACAACATCAACAAAATCAAAGAGTCCCAACTCCTTTAAATGGAATAATGTTGTTGACAAAGAAGATTTTCGTTGGTGTAATCCTTTTGACTTACCCCACATTAAAGATACTTGTATGTATGTTAAAGAAGTTTTGTAACATGCAAGTGAAAGAAACAAATATGGGTCAAGTGATATAAACAATTATGTGGGTGAATGGCCAATTATGGTTAATGACGTCCAAGTCCTTTTAAATGATCAAGAAAATGAAATTTTTTGACCAAGACACCTTTGCAAGGGCCTTCACACCAAAACCATCTCAAGAAGAGAATAAAATGAGGAATAGAAAGAAATATCGGATGACTTATCAACGAAGGGTTAAAAATATTCAACAAAAACCCCAAGGTTCCCAAAATCAACAACCTCAAAGTTCTCAAAGTAAACAACAACCTAGTGAAATCTTTAAGTAAAAACAACAAATTCAACCAATAATGAAATCTAGTGGTTGCTCAACATCAAACATGTCTAAGGATGAAAGTGTGTAAATTGACATTGATGTAGACTCTTACCTTGTTGACTCTCACATAGGTGTTCCTATTGTAATCTAGGGGAACGTATGAGAGTGTTACTAGTAGTTTGTTACACAAAGCAACATATATGATACAAAAATATATATACGCACATAGACATATATGGAAACATACACAAAGTAGCGGGGGAACTAAAAATATGCACTTTATTATGTACAACAACAACCAACCTTTCCTCTATTACATAGTCATTTATATATACTTGTGTATATAGTTACACAGAAGTTGTCACTTCCTAACAGCCTCAGTCGGTTGACCCAACTGGTTGTTCAAATGACTCATATATTTGAATTAGACAGTCAACTGACTTACATTTGGTTGACTATTGGATCTAGTCAGTAGGGCCAACTAGCCCCTACAACATCTCCCCCCTCTCTCCATCAATTCCTTTCTCACCCTCAACAAGGGGGATGTTGTGACTATTACATTAAGAATTTTTTTAGAATGAAAGATTGCAATTTTAGAACTAAGAGAGAGAACATTTAGAATGAATGACTTGGTTAATGGATCTTTTGTGGTTTCCTTCTTTTATGTTATTGGATTGTTTTAGGTTGTACTTGATGAATTTTTAGAAGAATAAAACATATTTTTTTATGGTTGAGAATAAGTATGTAAATTTCAACCTAAGCTCATTTAGTCTGGATCCTTCAAACTAGTTCATCTTGTACAGACTGTGTGTTCTTGGACTGGGGATTTCTGTCTCAAAACTCTATTCGATCACCACTTTCACTAGATGACTTTGATTGTTGTGCTGGAAGAATGACTCAATTCTTCCTCTCGATCCCAATCCCTTGTTGATTCAGGCGACCAACAACTAATAATCTCCTTTCTCAGAGCTATGTAGGATTCGTTCGACAACCATATGAAGCCAAAGTGCCTTAGGTTGAATTGCATAATGTCTCGTCAGTGTTGAGGTATTCCACTGTGGATGGAGAGGGGAACTTCTCTCTGTTGCGAAAATAGGAAAAGCTCTGCATGCTACTAGGAAAACTTGGTCCCTCCTGGAGTAAATATCCATGCAGATAGATCAAATTTCATAGCTTCTGCTCTGATTTGAATGGAAGAAGACTTTTGTTCCATCTGATTTCTTATGCCCCCTCCTTGGTCGTTTCATGGTGGTTTTGGCACGTGTCTGGGGAGGCTTCTAGTGGAGGGAATGATGTTATAAATTATGGCTTTGTACTACTTGATTTGATTTCCACTCATGTGACCACCCTGTCTTGTCGCAGCAGAATCTAACTTGACTCCATCTAAAACAAAATTTTGGTCAACTGAGCCGACAAAATTAATAGTCTATGTTGATAAGGTCGACCTTTCATTCAAAATTTTCTCTTCACATATGATTAACTTATATTATACCCATACAAAATTTATACATAGAAATATAGACTATTAAATTTGAATATATTCGCTAATTGTTTTATCCTGTTGTGTTTTTCAACTCTTCCAACTACTTTGTTTGGATGACTATTTCCTCTTGGATCGTTTCAAGCCATTGGTGTAACTGTATGTACAGAGCCAATGTTTTCACTCCATTGTATAAACGAGACTCTTATATTCCTTCTACTATGATTTCTAGGGTTTTTGACTGATGACTTATAGTCGAGAATTTCGACTCTGACATAGTTGGGTTGAAAAATTGAAACCTTTTCCTATATGATGAAGCAACACTCGATTGTTGTTGTTGTGAAGGTTATTGAGGCATACCCTATCAAATACGGTTTGATAAATATTTGGGGCCAACTATTGCAGATATCGAGTAAACATATGCCACTCATCAATTGAATATTGGGCCTCCAACCCTAATGTTTTCATCTGTGTTAAGAAATCCAACTTGTTTTGTTGGTTGTAGAGCCTGATTATCTTCCCGATTCAAAGGTATTTTTGTTTTCAGCCATGTTTATAACCCATGAAGTCTTTACACCCCAGAAGAATGTACACTCTTCCACATGGGGGAGTGCAAAGGGGGGGTACCCCCTCTGTGGGGTCCATCCCCCCGACTGGGGGGTTCGAGGGTGAATCCCCCGAAGGAAAAATTGCCTTGTAAATGTATATTGTAATTTCATTGTAAATCTAGACCATTCATTATAAGGTCACAGATCTAATGGTAGAAATTATGTAAGGTTTTTTTTCCCTAGAAAGCAACCCTCTTTTATGAGGGAAATGTGTTACGGCTAAGTATGATAGAGAATATTGCATTCTAAGAGAGGATACTATGAGAGAAAGAAGAGGAAGTTACAGTGGGTTTGTTGTAGGTTGTATCCTTCATATGCTGGATAATAATAAAGGAAGGACCTGGAAATTTCTCTGGTGGATGTAGCCCACACTAGGTGAACCACGTAAATATGCGTCTCTATTGTATTGTGTATCTTCTGTATTTTATTTCCACAGTTGTTTTATTTTATTGCTCCACAGTCCTGTTTTTCTAACAACTGGTATTAGAGAGAAAGGTAATTCATAGGAAAAGAGGGTTCATGGTTCGAGTGGGAGAAATGGTGGAATATGGAAAGTTTAGGGTCGAAAAAATTAATGGCTAAAACTACTAGTTATGGAAGATGTAAATGGAAGACTATTTATATAAGAAGGATCTATTCCTACCATTGGGCGGAATAGAAAAGAAGCCGATGGCTATGAAGGATGAATAATGGGAGATTCTTGACAGAAAGGATCTAGGAACGATACAACTGAGCCTGATAGCATTGGTGTCTTTCAATATTTCAAAAGAAAAGACAACAAAGGGTTTAATGGACGCATTGGCTAAATTGTATGAAAAACCCTCAGCGTCCAATAAGGTATTTCTAATGAAGAGATTATTTAATATGAAGATGTTAGAAGGTGGGTCTGTGCATATCATTTAAATGATTTTAATACGATTACTAATCAATAAGTTCTATAAAAGTGGACTTTGATGATGAGGTCAGGGATATTCTAATCTTGTGCTCATTGCTATAAAGCTGGAATGGCTTGGTCATGGAAGTAAGTAACTCTATCTCTGGTTCAAATACTTTAAAATTTGATGATGTTGTTGGTGTTATCCTTAGTGAGGAAATGTGACGGAAAATCACATGTGAGACATCATGGAATTCTTTGAACATGGAGAACAGGGGAAGACAAAAGGATAGAGGAAAGGGCCCAGGGAACCGTGGGAATTCTAGGAAGGACAAATCCAAATCCAGACTTGGAAAAATAGAGTGTTGGAATTGTGGGAAGAAAGGACATCTGAAGAAAGATTGCAGAGCTCCAAAGAAACAAAGAGATGGACAACAGGAGAGAAATCATGAAGCAAATGTAACAGGTGATGTGTTACAATATGCTTTGATTCTTTTTGTAGATAATATTTTTTATTCTTGGGTAGTAGATTTAGGGGCTTCATTTCATGCCACACCCCATAGGAAATATTTTCTAGATTATGTTCAAGGTGATTTTGGACAGGTTCATTTGGGTGATGATGCACCATGCAAAATTGTTGGAATGGGAAAGGTAAAAATAAAGCAAAGCAATGGAAACCAATGGTTGTTGAAAGATGTAAGACATGTTCCAGATTTAAGGAAAAATCTAATTTCAACGAGACAGTTGGAAAGTGAAGGTTGTATATCCATATTTACAGATAAGATGTGGAAGGTCATCAAAGGATCATTGGTGATAGCAAAAGGAGAGAAGGTACATTGTATTTATGTATTGGTAGTACTGACTCTTCTATCTCTTTAGCTTCTATAGGAGTGGATACAACACTGTGGCATCATAGACTAGGACACATGAGTGAGAAGGGAATGCAGATACTTCAAAAAAGAAATTTGTTGTCAGATCTTAAACAAATTGATTTGGACTTCTATGAGCATTATGTTTATGGAAAACAAAAGAGAGTCATATTTCTCAGTGTCAGAAAAGAAAAGAAGAATGAAAGGTTAGAGCTTGTGCATAAAGATGTAAGGGGACCAGCTCAGGTATCATATCTTGGTGGATCTTGTTACTATGTTACTTTTATTTATGATGCAACTAGAAAAACTTGGGTTTATTGCATTCGACAAAAATATGATGTTTATGATACTTTTAAGAAATGGAAAGATTTGGTTGAGAATGAGACAGGAAAAAGTTTGAAGTGTCTTAGATCAGATAATGGAGGTGAATATTGCAGCAAGGAGTTTGATAATTACCATTCATACCATGGGATTCGTAGAGAGAAAACAGTTCCAAGAACACCACAAGAAAATGGTGTGTTAGAAAGGATGAACAGGACAATCATGGAGCATGCAAGGAGTATGAGATTGCATGTTGGTTTTCCCTTACAGTTCTGGGAAAATGTTGTAGATACTATTGTTTACTTAATAAATAGGGGACCTTCAAGCTCTTTGGATGGTAGAATTCCAGAGGAGGAATGGACAGTAAAAAAGGTAAACTATTCTTTCTTGAAAACTTTTGTTTGTGAAGCATTTGTCCATATTGATAAAGAAAATAGAACAAAGATTGAGGCAAAATCCAAGAAGTGTACCTTTATTGGATACAATGTTAATTATTTTGGTTATCACTTATGGGATTATGAAAATAACAAAATAATTAGGAGTAGAGATGTCATATTCAATGAGAAGGTCATGTACAAAGATCAGTTGCAGGGAAATAAACAGGAAAAAGAAAAACAAGAATACACAGTGTTTGATGAGATCATTGAAAAAGAAATTCCAAAGGAACCAAAAAATCATAATGTACAACAAAAGGAGAAGCAATACCTCAAACTCTTGCAAGTGTGGTTAGAAGATCTACGAGGTTAAGTATACCCCTTGAACGATACTCTCCTTCATTGTATTATTTATTGTTGACTAATTCTGGTGAACCAGAATGTTATGAAGAGACAATGAAGGTAGACACAAAAAATAAGTGGGAGCAAGGCATGAAGGAGAAAATGGATTCCTTGGTAAATAACCAGACTTGGGACTTGGTTCAGTTGCCTACAGGAAAAAGAGCATTGCAGAATAAATGGGTTTACAAGTTTAAGGAAGAAGATGGAGGTGAAAAGCAGTATAAGGCTAGATTTGTTGTAAAGGGGTTTGCACAAAAGAAAGGTATAGATTTTGATGAAATATTTTCTTCGGTTGTTAAAATGACTTCAATTAGGACTATTTTAAGTCTTGTGGAAGTAGAAGATTTTCATCTTGAACAATTATATGTAAAACCAACTTTTCTCCATGGGGATTTGGAGGAAGAGATTTATATGCAACAACCATAGGGGTATGAGGTCAAAGGGAAGAATAATTTGGTATGCAGGTTGAAGAAGAGCTTGTATGGCCTAAAGAAATATCCAAGGTAGTGGTGTTTGAAGTTTGACAGGTTTATGACAGAACAAGGTTATAGTAGATGTCATTCTGATCACTGTGTTTATTTCAAAAGGCTAGAAAATGGAAGCTATATTATCTTGTTATTATATGTAGATGAAATGCTTGTTACAGGGTCTAATATGAAGGATATAAATGTGCTCAAGAATAAATTAGCTAATTCATTTGCGATGAAGGATTTGGGTGCTGCAAAGAAAATCCTTGGTATGAGAATAACAAGAGACAGGAAAAAACGCAAATTGGCATTGTCTTAGGGTGAAAACATAGAGAAGATGTTGGAGAGGTTCAGAATGCAGAATGCAAAACCAGTTAGTACACCTTTGGCCAGCCATTTTAAATTAGCTAAGGAAATGTGTCCCAAGACGCAGGAGGAGATAGAATACATGTCCAGGGTCCCTTATTCATCAACAGTTGGCAGCTTGATTTATGCAATGGTTTGCACAAGACCATATATTGCACATGCAGTGGGAGTTGTGAGAAGGTATATGAACAATCTAGGTAAAGAAAATTGGGAGGCAGTAAAGTGGATTCTCAGGTATTTGAGAGGTACTTCTACTCATGCATTATGTTTTGGAGGTTCAGACACTTTTCTACAAGGATATGTTGACTCATATATGGAAGGTGATAAAGACAGTAGGAGGAGCACCATAGGGTATGTTTTTACTATAGGTAGAACAACAGTAAGTTGGATTTCAAAACTGCAAAAGGTTGTTGCACTTTCAACAATAGAGGAAGAGTATGTTGCTGCTACAGAAGCTAGTAAAGAGATGATTTGGTTACAAAGGTTTATGGAGGAATTGGGAAAGAAGAAGAAGAATAGCAAGTTGTATTGTGACAGTGACAGTTCCATTCATATTACAAAGAAATCATCCTTCCATTTGAATACTAAGCATATACAGTTGAGGTACCACTTCATATGATCCACCTTGGAAAATGGACATTTGAAGTTGGAAAAGATACACACTAGCCATAATCTTGCAGACATGTTAACAAAGGGAGTAACCAGGGAGAAACTGAGTTCCTGCTCAGTTTCAATTGGTCTTCAAGAATGAATATGAAGATGAGAAATTTTCCAGGTCCAAGAAGGTTCAGATTCTAGTATATACAACAACGGTGGATATGTTGAGATCAGTCTCCAAGTGGGAGATTGTTGGTTGTGGAGCCTGATTATCTTCCTGATTCAAAGATCTTTTTTTTTTTTTTCAGTCGTGTTTATACCCCATGAAGTCTTTACACCCCAGAAGAATGTACACTCTTCCACGCGGGGGAGTGCAGAGGGGGTACCCCCTCTGCAGGGTTCGGGGGGTCCATCCCCCCAGCTGGGGGGTTCAGGGGTTAAGCCCCCGAAGGAAATATTGCCTTGTAAATGTATATTGTAATTTCATTATAAATATGGACCATTCATTATAAGGTCATAGATATAATGGTAGAACTTATGTTAGGGTTTTTTCCCCTAGAAGGCAACCCTTTTTATGAGGGAAATGTATTGCGGCTAAGTATGATAGCGAATATTGTATTCTGAGAGAGGAGATTGTGAGAGAAAGAAGAGGAAGTTACAATAGGTTTGTTGTAGGTTGTATCCCTTCATATGTTGGATAATAATAAAGGAAGGACCTGGCAATTTTTCTGGTGGACATAGCTCACACTGGGTGAACCACGTAAATCTGTGTCTTTATTGTATTGTGTATCTTCTGTATTTTATTTTTGCATTTGTTTTATTTTATTTCTCCATGGTCCTGTTTTTCTAACATGTTTTCTATAGGAACATATTGTACCGAGGTCGAATTTGGGTAGAAATTTTCCTCTTCTTAGTGTATATTTTCCATAACTTGGTAGAAATGACTGATAGCATTGTCTGTCTCCATTTGAGCCTTCTTCCCTTCTCAAAACCACTATCTTTCTTGTTGTGATACTTGCAACTTCGACACTTTCTCTTTTGCATTTTAGGTTGCTAGAGATACCTTCAGTTTTGAATTCAGTGTCATGTTCTTTGTTTTCTTCAAGTATTCAATTAGTGTCTTCTGAGCTCTTAATTTATTGTAGGTGGATGTGAAGTAATATGGCCAGTTACTTACCACAATGTTTAGTGCAGTTTCCCACTTACTTACCCCTTCTAGGATTTGTCTTATTTCTTTGAATTTTTCATGCTTTGATTGAAGAATTGTTGTAGTTTGGTTGGTAACTAGATTTTGATTAGCTTTGATTGTTTGAATATGTTTCTACTTCTTTTTCTTATTTTATTTCCCAAGTCGACTAATTTCTTGTTGATTTTGAACATTCACCTCGATGACTACCTCAACCAGTCCTTTGAAGGCTTCCAGGGGGTCTATTTCCTCAACCAATTGTTCCATACCAAGTTTGTCTTTTACTAGTGTTATGCAGTCCTGCAATGCCTCTTTCTCTCTATAATTTCTTTTAGATAGTCGATATTGATCCTTTATTTCCCTTTTCCATCTACTTGTTGATTCCTTTGCAACTTAATTGTCTAAGTAAAAAATTTGGGCATCAGATGTTACTGAAGGGTTGAAGAATATTTCTTTCATCGGGTTGGAAGAGCCGACCGATATGACTGCTATGAAAGTGGTGACCAAAGATGTTGTTTCATTCCTATTCACTTTTTTTTTCTTCCTCTTATTCTTTTCTTTCGTTTTTGACTTATGTTGCTCTTTGTCTCCATCTTTCCCTACATATTTATCCTTGTTTTTTTTGTTGAAGATTGAGTAGCTTCGAAATATATCCTTATTGTATTTGACCAAGACAAACCCTAAAGAATGTTATTATATTATATTTATTAAGACGACCCTATTGTGACTTGACAATAAAATGTAATTTAAGAGGGTAAATTGATAGGTTGACCCAAACCTAATTTAAGGAGGCAAGACTATTATTTATAAGGGAGGCTAGCACATCACTTGTTCACTCAATCATGAGATATGCAAGAAGAGGAAAAGTGCACAAGTCTTGGAGGAGAACCTAATGAAACTAGGTGTGACATTAAGGAGAGTTTTGTTCTATCTCTTGGTTTAAGTGGTGCACTACTCTTCCCTAGTAAAGGAGTAGAGGAAGATATTCTACTTTGTTAGTTCTCTCTTAGAGAGAAGCATTTTTCTTGGTTGGATAATCTATATTGAGGAAGTTTGATGTTTTTTCTTCCCCTAGAGGGTTTCCTAGGATACTCTTTGTGTCTCTCTTGTTTTTGTGATTGTCGCTCTTTTAGTGATCTTATTTATGCATCTAATGTACTAAATGATTGTAATAATAAAGAAGAACCATAAATGCTAGTTTTATAAGTAAAATATCAACATGGTATCAGAGCATGCCTAAAAGAGACCAAATCACAGTTTATAAAGAAGTGGCTAGCCTCAGGGCACCCTCTCCAAAATTCAGTTTTCAGTGTTGTAGTTGCTGCAGAATTAGTGTTTCTGCATAAACCCTAAGAGTGACGGTTTTACCTTTGTTGGAGGACATTGGTGAAACTAAGATCACCTAGGAGCTTTCCCTAGGAGGGCACATCTAGTCCCTAGATCATAATTCCAAAATTTGAAGTTTGAGAAATTAGGGATTCCTCATAAAACCCTAAGTTATAGTTGCAATGAAATTTTTTGTGAAGTGTTAGGACTGTTTTTTTATTTTCCCAGTGCGCCTTATCCTATAAAATCTCGTTATACCATTAGATTACAATTTGAAGCACCTTTGAAGTTTTAAAGGTTCATTATTGCTTGTCATTGCTATTGGATGGTGTCGCTACCTACCGATACTGTCAGAGGTATGTACTTACATATATTTAAATTGTAGAATTATATTAAGGGTATCTGCAGGAGAAGGGATCTTTTTTCCAAACAAAAATCATAGATCCAGAAGGATCTCAGATCCAGATCATTCATAGGAACAATGCACCCCAGGTTTGATTATTTTTATATGTGTCTATTTATTATGGAATTATTGTGAGATTATGAACATGTAGGTTGTATTTTGACTTGTTGAAGTTATGACTATCATTCTAACCATTAGTCAAAATTAAAGTTAAAGTATTAGATTGATTAAGGTTGAGATTATAAAGTTTATTCTATAACTTAGATTTATGTCAAGAAAACATATTACCTTAGTACAGAGGACAGGTTGAAGAGAATACTTTTCATCTTGAGTGAAGGAGACTCAGAAGAAAAGAAACAACACTCATTCTTGAGGACAAGACTCCAGGTTCTAGGTTTGATTGATTAAATTGATAAGATTAAAATTTACACATATCAAGGTTGATAACTGCTAAACATTATAGTAGTGATAGCAATTTTTGAAATTTTTTATTATTAAATACTTGGTAGCATGTGAGAAATATTGAGATAAATTCTTATTGTAATTATTTACTAGATATAACTAACATATCCTCTAGGAGAAACTTCTTGTTTTGTTTCCAGGTTACCATGGAGGAATGATTGATCACAACACTAGAAGAGTGTTTCTCCCACTTCTTATTATTATTTCTTACTTTTGGCTCTTGTTTCAAGCAGGTCACAAGTGATAGCTTTGAAGGAGATACTGTGACTATTGTTCTTGCTATTGGCTTTTTTATTATTATAAAGAGTATTTTTCTTGTCTATTGTTTCTCCCTTGTTATTCTTGTTTCAGGCAGGTCACAAGTGATAACCCCGAGGGAGCTATAGTGACGGCTACATGAGTCAACATATTAGATGAGACATGGAATAGAATATCCAAGTTGTATACATGACCATATACATCCATGTACCGAAGAAGAAGAAAATACTTTTTCTAGATACAAAACATCTCATATGGAGACAAATCATGAGGAGCAAAAGGATCCAAAGATGACAAAACAAATTCCTCTAGTGTATTTGATCACTCTTCAGATCATCAGGAAGAGTTAGTAGAGACAAAAGGGCCTACCTAGAATCAATGCAGTAACCAGGAAGAGACAATCATGGTCCCATGACACTTTGTAGGATGCAAATCCATATAGAATTGATGAGCCATATCAGAGGGAGAAGATGGCTCCTAAAACTATATAGACTCAGAGGGAGTCAAGATTTAGAGGGAGCATGGAGACTCGGAGTGATATTGATCTCATAGAGGATCAAATGGGGAAAAGAGACATATTCTAGGACTAACAAACAGATGCCATGATTTGAGAAGAATGGATCGTAGCTTTAGAGACTTCTAAGAGATGTGAAATCTCCTGGGAAGATTCCCTTGTTTCAGTGATAGAGGAGGAAGCTGGTCAAAAGGAATGGGATATAGATTTTTCCTTGAGACCTGAAGGGAAGTCAGTGGTGACTTACAAGATTGATCTAACACATCAAGAATGTTGCAGATAATAGTATAATTATGTACAATCCTGATTTGTGCCCAGAGGATTCTCCCAACAAGAGGGAGAATACTATGATGAGACACTTTCTTCAACAATTAGAAGAAGTATATACAAAACAACCATTATCCATTAAAAGAGGTTGATGAAGTATGAGATTTAGAGAAATGAATCTGTTATGGTGATGGAGTAGAAGAGATACTCTCAAAGTTCAAGAGATATAGTGAGAATGGAGCAGTCATTCTCAATTTTAGAAAAAAAATAAAAAAAATCAAATCAAATAAAAATAAAAAATAAAAATAAAAAAATTAGTTGTAGGTGTAGAGTCCTAGTTCCAGAAGGAACAAGTTGAAGAGAGAGTAGATAAAATGCTCTCAAACATTGACACGGGTAGTTCTTTATAGAAATCACATAGAGCCAACACATGATTGTGCAGATTGAATTACAGTTGATCAAGTGTACCAATTTGGTACAATATGTTGGGAAAATTTGGTTCGAAGAACGGGGGGATAGATATATGTTTTGCAGTGAAAGACATGTTCACTTGATTATGGAAAAACATGTGATGAGGTGACTAAAGGGTACAATCGGTTATGGACCTAGATATATCTTAGATTATGAGATAAGATTTGCAGGGCTACACAGATTTAGATTGGGCAAGCAGTGTCACAAACCAGAAAATTACATCCAGATGTTGCTTTAGTATGGGATTAGATGTGATCTTGTGACTCAGTGAGAAGCAGACCTATATGGAACTTAGTTCCATAGAATCATAGTATGTGGAATCATTTTCAACTTGTGGCGAAGTAGTGTAACTTCATAAGTTGATCGCAAAATTGTTTGATCCTGAGTTGAAGGAAACCTTTATCTTTTATGACAACCAGATTTACATAAAGTTGTCAATGAACTTAGTGTGTCATGACAAGTCCAAGCATATCGAGATAAAATACCACTATGTATGAGATATGGTACAGAAGGTAGCAGTAATACTCCAGTATATTGCCACCGATGAATAAGTAACAAATGTGTTGACCAAGCCCCTGTCTAGAGTCAAGTTCAAGTTTTTCAGAGACAATCTTGGAGTGATCCATAAATACTTCTCTAGAAGAGGGAAGTGATGTGTTCTCTAGTAGCGGGAAGTGACATGTTCCTGAGTAGAGGGAAGTGATGTGTTCCCCAATAGAGGGAGGTGATGAGATCCCCAGCA
This sequence comes from Picea glauca, assembly GCA_000966675.3. Classification (NCBI taxonomy): domain Eukaryota; kingdom Viridiplantae; phylum Streptophyta; class Pinopsida; order Pinales; family Pinaceae; genus Picea; species Picea glauca. The sequence continues at coordinate 334,913 of JZKD02S2175870.1, read as the reverse complement.
GAGGAAGGTGATATGATCCCTAATACAGGGAGGTGATGCGATCCCCGATAGAGGGAAGTGATGAGCTACCCCAACACAGGTTGGTATGCTACCTCAATGCAAGTTGGTAACCCCAATGAAAGTTGGTATGCTACCCCAATGCAGGTTGGTAACCCCAACACAGGTTGGTACACTACCCCAACACAGGTTGGTAACCCCAATGCAGGCTGATACGCTACCCCAACATAGATTGGTAACCCCAACACAGGTTGGTACGCTACCCCAATGTAGGTTGGTAACCCTAATGCAGGCTGGTACGCCACCCCAGTGTAGATTGGTAACCCCAACACAGGATGGTATGCTACCCCAACACATGTTGGTAACCCCAACACAGGCTGGTACACTACCCCAATGCAGGTTGGTAACCCCAACGCAGGTTGGTACACTACCCCAATGCAGGCTGGTATGCTACCCCAATGAAAGTTGGTAACCCCAACGCAGGTTGTTACGCTACCCCAATGCAGGATGGTACATTATCCCAACATAGGTTGGTAGCCCCAACACATGCTGGTACGCTACCCCAGTGTAGTTTGGTAACTTAAACATAGGCTGGTACATTATTCCAGTGAAAGTACAAAACTTCCTATGATATATAGATTCATGATTGACAACAAGACAATGACTAAAGTATGAAAAAGTGTAGAAGTAGTGATGATGACCGTGACAGGAAGAATACCTTCCTTGCTAAGAGGGAGTGTTGAATATTGAGTATCTTCAGAAGATATCCTTATTGTATTTTACCAAGACAAACCCTAAATAATGTTATTATTTTATATTTATTAAGGCATCCCTATTGTGCCTTTGTAAAAGTTGTCCCTATTGTGCCTTGACAATAAAATGTAATTTAAGAGGGTAAATTGACAGGTCGACCTAGAACTAATTTAAGGAGGCCAGACTATTATTTATAAGGGACACTAGCACCTCACTTGTTTACTCACTCATGAGCTTTGCAAAAAGAGGAAAAGTGCACAAGTCTTGGAGGAGAAGCCACTGCAGCTAGGTGTGACATCAATGAGGTATTTTGGTCTATCTCTTGGTATCTCTTGGTTAAGTGGTGCGCTACTCTTCCCTAGTGAAGGAGTAGAGGAGGATATTCTTCTTTGTTAGTTTTCTCTTGGAGAGAAGCATTGTTCTTGGTTGGCTAATATATATTGGGGAAGTTTGCTAGGTTTTCTTCCCCTAGAGGGTTTCCTAGGATAATCTTTGTGTCTCTCTTATTTCTGTGATTGCTTCTCTTTCAATGATCTTATTTATGCAACTAATGTACTAAATGATTGTAATAATAAAGAAGAACCATAACTGCTAGCTGCATAAGTAAAATATAAAAAAAAATTAGATGCTTTTCCTTTTTCTTTTCCATCATCCTTTTCGGGGTCTTCCTCACCATTTTTCTTAGTATTTTCCCCTTTTTCTTTCTCAACGTTATCTTCTGGGTTCTCCTTGCCATTATTATCAATTTTTTCACCATTAACTTGCTCAAAAGTATCTTCTTGATCCATGCCTTGATTTTCATTATTCTTTAGAGGGAATGATTTATCTTTAAATGGGCTCTCTAGTGAAGTTAATTTTTTGGGGATTTCCTTTCCATTTTTTTATCTCTCCTTTGTCTTGTGGGTCAATATTTTGGGTCAAACCTTGTGGCCCAATCTCTACTTGGTGTTCTTTATCCTTGTTCTCCTTTTGTTGTTTCTCTTCATCTCCCTTTTTGGTCTATATCTGAATTTCAACTTCGGTTGTTGGAAATATTATTGGCTCATTGTTTATTGATTGTTGTGAAGGAACTATGTGCTATGTTCCTCGGCTGCAGACTTCTACTTATCCTTTTATGCCTTTGTGTATTTATGCTTCTTTATCTTTTTCTACCTCACATTCAGATGAATTGATTGATGTTCCTTGGCCTTACCATATTGATTTGATTTATCTGACTATGTCAAGTTAGAGTGGGTTGACTTGCTCATGTGGACCCACTCGACTATATGTTTTTGTGTTGCAACACCATTTTTATTTTTCACTTCTACTTCTTCAGAGCCAAAAGGGTTTGTTTTGCTTTGTTCACTTGCAGTGCTTTCCTTATCTGACCGATCTGATATTGTTTCTTTCGATGACAATTGATGATGCATGTTCCTTGTTTTCTTCTATTGACTAGGTATTTCCTTTACTGGCATTCTTTCTTTGATGATCGATACAAGGTTGACACGTGGCGACTTCCTTGTCAAGTCGATTATGCTTGGCCTTGTTCTGTGCATTTTTGGGACATGCTTGGTGCTTGGGGCCAGTCGGGTTACTTTTTGTTGACATCCTGCAACAATGTTTGTTTGACCTATGCTTATCTCTTTTTGTTCCTCTAGCCTTTCTTGTTTCAACATGTTTTTCGAGTGCAGCCTTGGATTTCGCTGCTTCAACACATTTTTCCTAGATATTGGACATGGTTTATTTGAAAGTTGGCCCCATGTTTGACTGTAATAATTTCCTAGTTACAACTGCCCCCTTTTGGGACACATTGGTCTTCTCTTTCATTCGTTGGGTTGTTTTGTTAGTAATACTTTCAATATTTTCTTTCATGTTGTGGTCCTAAAAAATCAATGGTATATTTGACTATAATACTTCATTCCGATTGACATTGATGTATGTTGGTATTACATCTTACCAGAATGGTTTCTTTCCTTTTTCCATTATTTCCTATTGTTTTCTTTTCACAAGGGTCTGCGTTGCAGGGGGTTTCTTTTAGTTCCCAGATCTTCTACAAATGGAATGGTGTAGAGTTCATATTATTTTTCTTCTTCTTGCTTAGTTCATATTATAAGTCTATTTGTAGTACTTCTGGGGGGGATTTCCATTTCATGACTGAATTTTCATTCTAATTCTTGAAAAAATTGTAACTGTGTATGTTGATAATCTAAGTCTTTTGGCGTCGCTACCAACTTGAATCCACACAAAAATTCAGTGGTGTCAATACTTAGCTAGATATGACAGGGTTTTGGTAGTTCCTGATGAACTACATTGTCAAACCCCCATCTATGAAATGAATTCTTGAGATTAATGAACCAAGTTTTGAACGTTTCATTAGTTGGAAGGGATTCCGATGAGCCCATATCTCCTAGTGAAAAAATCCTATAGATTTCCATAGATGGTGTATTCTTTGTTGTAAATGTCGCCTCCCCTACTGAACTATATTGACTCACGACGAACTAGATCAACATGGAGGGAAACCTTATCACTCGATCATGCTCTTGGAATTCTCTGCAGTTACTTTTTATGATTCCTGCAAGATGTTCTACCCAATTGAATATCTCCCCATTTTGTAGGATTTGATCGATGGGTTCTAACATTGTAAGCTTCACATTTGATGCCCAACCCATGACAGTGAAAAAAAAAATGACACGATAATACAGGTCCATTTGGTACGTAGTTATAGAACATTTTCAATGAGAAAGCCTTTAGAAGCCTTTAGAATTATTCTCCAATGTTCCCTTGTAAGAAATTGTATCCAGTTGGTAGAATTAAGGGTTTTTAGTACTGCCATCCCCCCGTGTGGTAACCCTATTATTTGGTTTATTGGCTCCCCTATGATTTCTACTGGATAATCAAGCTAGAGGTGGCCACCATGATACCAACTAATGATAAACTTTGTCAATTCTTCCTTCCAACCCCTGAGATCTGCTACCTGTGAGGCTCCAAGGAAATGTTGAATTCCAACTTTTTTTAAAAACTTTGTTTCCTTTTTCCAGATACCAACCTCCATGCCCCATTTTATGGAATTCTATTAGTGCTTGACCGCATCGATTTTTTCCATTCAAGCCTGTTGGATATTCTTCTTTCAAATTTTGAGCTATGTTGTTATAGCTCTGTTGAAATTCTGTTTGTTTCTTGGCTCCACTAGCATGTCTTGGACATGTCCTCTCATTCTTGGCATGTGAACAAATCGATCTTGGTCGAGAGGGGTTGTTGGTTTTAGGGGTGTCAATTTCGAATACTTGGTTGCCATTTCGCAAGTCCTATGTGCTTAGATGCTAAGGAGTAAATAACAAAGTGACAAAGTCATATGCATCCTCAATATTTATAGGCGGGGAGGTAAAAGGTGAATTAAATTTAGCCAACAATATTTTTGGTTCATGCATGTCGTTATTTATGAATGGTGTAATTTCTTGTTCATATGATGGGACTGATGTGTTGATGGAGAAATGGTGTTTGACCATGCCTCGTCGAACATTAATTGCATCAGGGTGTTATTGTTGGTCGATTATTTCGACTGGGTCGGTTTCATTTTGTTGGTGAACTCATCTGACTTGGTCGACTTTTATTCTTTGATTGATTTGGAAGATCTGGTCAGGTCGATACTCCAGATTGATCTAATATCTTCAGTCAAACCGATCGACCAGGTTGACTTCTTTTCCTTTATTGGCTTTGCTTATATATGTTTTTATGAAGTCATATGTTTTATGTCGATTGAATTGATGATGGTCACGCTCGCTTGATTTATGGAATCCATGCTCTCTTGATTTCGGGAATCCACTCTTTCTTGATTTAGGGGTTTCATGCTCGCTTGACTTAGAGCACATTTAAAATATTATTTTTCTCATGGTTCAATGATTTTACCCATGATATTATTTTTACCCATGGTTTTTGTAAATGGTTTAGGGCTTCCTCTTCATCTATAAAAGAGGAAGGCCTCTCATTTGTAAAATGGGATTGGATTGGAGAATAAAGGAAGTTCTTTGCTCAAGCATTGTGGTGTAAGTTTTCTTTTATTTGGTGAATTTTCTCTTATGTTTTAACGATGGTAAAGTCATTATTATTTTCTTGATTGAGTAAGGGTTGCAAGAAATTGCAATTGGACAAGTATGGTTCATAGTATATTTCATTCCTCGTTTATTTTTACTTAGATTTTAGATTTCTAAAGGTTGATGTGTTGAGGTTTGCATTTTCATGTGAAATCTAATTAAATTTTCTAATTAGTGATGATTAACCCCTTTTAAGGAACTCTTCAAATAAACTTGTCATAGCTTGGATCACCCTCATGCTCACCAATTGGTGTGAGGGTTTCCAACAAATTTCTGAAAGAAGGATTTTCACCAAATCTAGGTAGACACATTGCCCAATGGATAAGACACTTTCATAATCTTTCCAATAGAAACCCATTTCAAAAAAATTCCATCAAATTGTTCTTATTTATTTGAGCTTCATCTTAAAAATCCGTACTTGATTTGTAGCTGGTCGATTCTTCAATGTGCACATTTGCCAGCAATTTAAGGGTTTGATCTAGTTGCTTATTGATCACCTTATTAAAGGATACAGTCATATTATATTAATGCATATTGAATTTAACTATGTCTAAATACTTGTAGATGCTCTGATTTCATGCTTGGAGTTGTTGTATTCAGTTTTTTTGTGCCCTCTCCAGTTCATTCTGTGTATGCATGAGAGAGGGTTTTGAATGTCTTTATTCGATGCCAAACAAAGTTCAATGATCACATAAACTTCCAGCATTATTTGGAGATCCCATTCACTGTCCATGTTTGCAGGTTTGAAGATTATTATCTTGGGATAGAAGAACAATAACAATTGCAATGCGTTGGTGCAATCCTGTTTTGAACATCCTCTAATATCAAATCGACATTAAAGGGTTTTAATCATTGTTTGTAAAACATGGATAGGATTGATTGAAGTACACTTTCATGTCTAAACATTTTTAAAGCATATATTATCTACATAGGCCAAACGACTCGTTACTAACGAATATCGCTCTCTATGTTTATCCATCAACCCAGAATACTAATAAATTTCATGAATAATAAATCTGGTAACGTTTCATTTAGTTTCCCTTTTCACTGCACAAACTACACACTCAATCACAGTAAATTTTTCTTGTAGAACACCTGATTGGCCCGAATCTATTATAGTAAAACCCTAGCCAACCATTTATTGTTAACTCAAACCATTTCATGAAGATCTGATCATGTTTATACTTAGAATAAATAAAATCCGAAGGTTTACTTATTAACATTTATTAACATGTGATGTAACTTGATCAGGATTTGTTCTAAACATTTCTTAGGATGAATTCGTTTTTTTTTTTTTTCTCCTATGATTCTGCTTTCGCAATAAGTGAAGATAAACTGGGCATCATACCTGGCATTTCATTGCTGAGTGAACTAAACGTATCACATCTTAATCTAAGCGATCCATTACAGACCCTAAAAACTTTCTAAATACTTAAATAGATTGTTTAAATTTGGGTTCGAAGCCTGTTGTCCAAGGGTTGTTTTGTTGTATAATTTTTGCAGAAGAAAAACTACTATCCGGTGTCAACGTACAACACTCTATGTTGTGGGAGTCCAATCCACTTCTCATCCCACAAATACCGGTGTCCCGCAACCCGCAAACTCGCAGTACTCAAAATGACCCATTCTATTTCTACATCATGCATAATGCACCACTTACCTTTTTCATACTTAGCCAATTTCTTGAACGTGGATGTGGGACACCGCTTCATTCCATTTGTCGTTTTCTCCATACCCATTGTTCTGCATCCTGCAATCCCATGTCTTCCAGAATGACTAGCTCACTTCCTCAACCCACATAACTGACTTTTCTTATAATTAGCTTATTTCATCAATGCAAATGTGGGTCCCTCTTACTTCTCTTTTTGTTCTTCATACCTGCAATCCTGCATTCATCATATTTCACTTTCCATTCCTCACTTCACACTTCCATACTTAACCATTTTTCATGTTTCCTAACATAATATCACCATTTCTGGTGGCATTTACTTCCCCAACACCACGTCAGTTGCCACTTGTGTGAACCTAATACCGTTATTAAGTGGCATGGATTTCGTAAAAGCTTTGCAATAAATCCAAAACCGGATTGTGCAAACAATTGACTTTAAAATAAAAGCTACAATAGTTGATAATCAAGGCAAGACGTGGTAAAATAAATAAATAATTAAACACCCTGTTGTAAAAATATTATATTGACAGGAGCACCAACTATTATTAAAAAAGGAAATCAGTGTAAAGACATGTCAAATAAAAAGAAAGAATTGTATTGCAGAGACACTTTCAACACCCTTAGATGTGAAGACCACCAATTCTAGTGATAACATGAATATAAGTGGCATTTGTCTCTTCCCCCTAAAGAAAAGGAATTAAAAAAATTCTAGAGTTCAAACATTGTGTTAGTCCGGTATGTACCTGAGGTAGCAAACTTCAAAGATCTGGTAGTCTGGTGTGTTGATAACTTTGACAGATAACGAAGAATCATTCAAATACAATTAAAGACGACAATTCCTTTGTCCCCTTCAATATTCAAGAGTATGTTGCGACTTCCAAACCCCACTATGTTATTTAAGAATGATGAACCAGATGAGTTTCTCAAATAACACAGAGGAGGAGTAGACCTTCTCGAAATTTATTTCAGCAGCCCGAGAATTGACATCAATTCTGCTCAAGTTGAGGTAAGTTCTCTGAAGCATCCATATAAAGAGTTTTCCTCGATTTTTTCTAGAATAATTGGACTAGAGGCCACGACCTCCATGCCAAAATACATTGTGTACATTCTCCACCACAATATTCATGAAAACGCCATGATCAAATGGTCTCACATCATCTCAAATGAGATTTTATTTCAATTGGGGGTCTGAGAAAAACTAAAAAATTCTACATGACTTTGTATTTGGTCTTTGTTATTATTTAGTGTCGCATATTTGAGGACTTTCCTAGAGCCAGAAATGTTGATTTTAAGAAAGAAGCAACTTATGTCTGGTATACAGTTTTATGCAGGCATAAAGCCCCATATGATTTTTACGCAATCCAAAATGGTTTTATGTATGATTTCAAGAAAATGATTCATGGTCCTATTGCATCAAGGTTGTCACTGGAAGCTACATCATTTCTCATCGAGAAAGAAGCTTTTGAAACTTTGGAGGAATTTAGTCTTCTAAGATTGTTTGGGTTCCAAGGGAAACCCTTGTTGTTACCATTCTATGTATCTGATTGACTTTTCGTCATTGAGGTGTGTAGATAGTATAAGTACTGGGCACACTGTAATGTTCCCAATTCCAATTTTTTTGCTTAGGAACACTAGCTAACCGATGAACTAATTGTTTAACTATTTGTGTATGCAGGTTTGCCTCTGAATTTTCGGCCTTAGGGATTTATTCAGTTATTCAACATGGCTTATCAAGATTTATTCAATATAATGCAAGATCTCATCAATACACAAGATATGGAACCACAAAGCACAGATCCGACCTTTTTTATTAAGAAAAGAAAGAACCTGATACAATATAGAAGCAAATCTGGAATAACATCAAATGGCTCCAAGATAGAAGACATGAGTTTCTACAAAATGCTCCTGAAAATACAAAATAAGCCTCCAAAGGATGAATATGAGATGAAGACTCCAAATACAAGAACAAGGGTTATGTCCAACCCCCCTATGTTACTGGCACGTCCTGCTGAATGAAGAAGAAGGCCAATATTTTGGCCTAGCTGAAGGAGGTCTCAAAACAATTCCAAACTCCTCCCAAATGATAGATCATGATAAGGGAAATCCCTCCTGGAAGTATGAAGCTCCAATGCCAAGGCTTTCTCCTCCAATCTATTGAAACCCTAATCAACCTGTGTCCTCCTGAAACCCTAAAGTGCCCAAAAATTAGGCCTAGATGAAGGAAGCCTCCAAAACCCCTGAAACTCTCTAGGATGATAGATCGGGCTGCCACAAGGACCTAGGAGAAGTTTCACAAGAAGATCTGAGGTATAGCTCCCTAGATCTAAGAATATCTGAATCACAAGACGTCCTCCTTCTCTCAAAGCCGTCCCAATTCTGTAACTGCTAATCCAACCGTAGTAACTCCTCCAAAATACCTCCAAACTGATGAGCAAGGACCTGGAAGCAAAACCCAAGTGCTAGAATGTCTCAAGGCTCTCTCACAATGTTGGATCGAACTTTCCCTTAGACAATGGTGTTCCCCTGGTGGAAATATTTGAATAGTATGGCCCTACTGCTCTCCTGAATCGATGTAGGGACCTGTGATGAGTGTAGAATGGTGTGAGTGGAGTATTTCATCCCCGAGACCAATCTTGGAACAAGCGAGTGGGATCTTTCACCACTGAGTTGCTCTCTAGGGTTTGTAATCTCAAAACCCTCAAAACGATGTGCTCAAGAGATCAACAAGCAAATGTCAAATATCCAAGATGACTGAAAGGTGTGCCCTAGCCTTTCCTTTATACTTCTATTATGTTTCCCTATTGAGTTATTTTAACCCCTAGGTTCAACTCTTAACTCAACCTCCAATGTTCTAATTCTTCATTGAGTTACTTTTTTCTCTTTTTCCCTTTTTCCTAAGTCAACTTCAAAATATAACATTAGTTTGGTTGACTTTTCCCCATGATGTATGAGACTATGGTCTAGTGGGGATGCCTAGACCACTAAGTCTTCCCAGACCTCTTCATCAAGAGGTGGGGGACATTACACACTTTTTCAATGAGAAAAGGAAGAAATAATCCATTCCATTTCCATGGACGGTTGGAGAAATAGATATCAAACATATCTCTTATTAAGAATAATTTGTTGTTCAAATGGATCAACTCCGTTTAAAGGAAGTAGGGAAAATTTTAGGGGAAAAATTAGAGGTTTCCAAATCTTAGTTGGGAAATTATTTTGACTTGGAGTGCTTTATTATCATTTTCCTTCAAATTATTTAATTTTTTTTTATGTATATAGGATTAGCCAACATTCATTTACGAGAGGAGAGGAAAGAATTGGTTTTCATGGGGTGAAATTTGGGTTGTTGCCTTCCATTCGCCCAAATTTCTAGGAATGGAGATTTTTTGGGATGATTTCACCCTCTCCATTTGGTGTAAATTGGATTCAAGCACCCATTCGCTCCAATTTCATGGAATGAGTTTTTATTTAGAGGTATATTTCCCCAATTTAATGGAATGGGTCTTTATTTAGAGGCATATCGCCCCAATTCTCTAGAATAAGAGTTACAGGGAAACCACAAACTATTTGTTGCCATTTTTGCATCTGCTTGGATATTCATATCGAATGCAAGACTCATGATCCCTTCCAGAATGAGTTATATCTTCTTGTTCACAAAGATGACGATCGTGGAATTAGAATTTCAAAGTCAACAATATACCCACTTACGACCGCCCTGGTACTTATAAACCCTTCTACGTTGTGCATTGAATCTGCATCTTTCTTGCTAACATGTATATATATAAATATGATCATGATATGAATAAGAGCTTCATACCATGCAACCTAATAGACAGTACAATGCTCCTTCTATTGACCCTCGAGGGATTTATGGGGCGAGTGTTGAATCATTAGCAAAATCATAATTAAGTAATTGGATACCACCTAACATCAAAATTCCCTTAATCCACCCCTCTAGTTGGTATGCATCTAGCAAATGGAAAAGTGATTCCCTTAATCCACCCATCTAGTCAGTTTTCACCTACCAAATGGGCAAGCGAATTTGTTACAAGATAAATTGATAAACATGTATGGATGGGAAACCTAGTCAAATTGATATTTGAAGTGGGATGAATTTCAAAAGAATTGTTCACATAAATGGTGGTCATCATTTTCCTATTGCATCCAGTGGAAAAATTCTAAAAACTAACATGATCGCCAATGATTTGAAGCCTTAATAAAATTATCTTTTCTTGTTCCACATTGGTGAGCCTTTGAGCTCTTCCTTTGAATTTTTTTACTTGTACAAAGCCTCTGACAGGGGTTGGGTTGAATTTTTGTTTGGATTAATTTAGTGTAAGAAATATTGTCTTTCCTATGTAATTTTATCTCCTTAGGAATGACAGCTTGGTTCTGATTGCTACCTTCTTTGTTGCATAAGAAGTTTTTCCTTTTTTTCACTGCATAAATTGTATTGCGAGACTTGAATTTTTTCTTAATGCATTCTTTGAGATTTTGTAACCCAGAGGGGGTTCCCCAGTTTGAATCATTGGGCACTGGTGTGGATTTATGTGCATCTCTGAGAGTTTGCATTGATGTATGTTTTCTATATATCGCAACAAAAATGTATGCACAATATTGAACAATGGGTGGCAAAGATTTTCTTCAGAAGCTTTGTATTATTTTTTGTTGCATTTATACTTTCATTTTTTTTGTTAGAATATATGTTATTAGTTGGTTTAGTAGCACACACAGTTAAAAAATTTTAATTTTGAGATTTTTCTAACTCATGGGAATTTTTTCCTAATCTAAGTTTGAGGCATTAACTATGTAGAAGCATGAATCTGCCATGTTTTATGGGCTTTTCCATAACGTCCATCTTCAAGATGTTTTCATGTTGTAATTTTTGTGATGACATGGGAAAGAAGAACGACTCAAATGCATAGTTATAACATATTTTAGCTAAGAAAATTATTTGATTTGATTTGTTCTACATATAAGATGTCATGCTTTGCATACAAATGTCTTGGACATTTACTAACAACTTCAATTTGCTTGTTTATTTTGAACAATTGCTCATGCTCATGCTGACTGTTATTCCTACTTGATGACATGACTCATGTTATTATTTCATAACTATTTTAGCATCAAAATCGATAGCTACTTATTATCACCTAGGTAGTCAATGCATATTCCTCGTGAATATTTATGCCATGAAATTGTGCTTGTATCATTTTCTTCTAGGACTTCTTCAACTCTTTTATGTTTTCTATTTTGGGCTTCTTACAATTAATGAGCACATTTACTAAGAGATGCAATCCTCCTTTCCTTCAAGGCATCTAGAACAATTTCAGTGACTCATTTTTATGACATAATTTAGCTTCCTTTCTTGAAAAGCTTCACCTGTGATCCTTATTTTTCTAATAATTTATGTTCACAACAATTACACCAACAAAAATTATGCCACAACTATATTGGGTTTCACTGCAAAGTTAGTGAATTTTTCCCAAGATGGAACAACAAATACAACATATGTATGCCAAGCATAACCAACCTTTGTTGGCCACTAGTAAGCAAGCACTTACCATGGCCACATGTTATGAACATATGAGTTGTGTCTTATTCTTTCTTTCACACTTTTCCTTGCCATTTTTCTTCTATCTTCATTTTCAACATCCATGCACAATTTTAGTGCCAAGGTTTTCTATGCTTGAATTTTCACTAGAGGCATTCATGCTTAGTTTTACAAGGATATGGAATTCTGTCACAAATTTTGTTATTGTATATTTCTCTCAATTTTTGATATAACTATAACTTCTCTCTACTTGAACTTACATGGAAATTTTGATTTCAATTTTTAGGCCAAACATATTACCATGCACATGGAAGAAAATCCCATGGACAGTTAAGACTGGGAGAACAAACTTGTCAATATTTCAGAATAACCAAATAAACGAGTTTAACCGAGAGCTATTCTTTTGCTAAACTTGTTTTCTCATTTAAATTTCTACTACTGTCTATCTTAACCCACAAGTACCAATCCATTCACTCACTGAAATGCTATCAAAACTTCTATATCTTCTTAACTACCTAATATTAAAAACAATTCTAGTCGAAGTAGTGAGAAGAATTAAATAAAAAGTCGAAAAGTCATATTAAAAAGAAGTATCATTAATAATCTTTATAAAAATAAATTACAAATTTGTTGAATGCAAGTAATTAGGACACTCAATTTGGGAGGAACTACAAAGACTTACTAACTAGTTTGCTAAGAGAAACAATTAGAACTCTACCAAGCCAAGAACTAAGCAGCTTGAGATGTCATTGCCAAAAAAAATAGGTTAAGATGCTCTGATGGCTAATTAAAACCTAATATAAGTGGTGTAAGGGGAATTTTGAGATATAGACATTGCCTTGGAAAAATATCATATCTTTTTCTTCCAAGACATCCCCGTTACCAAAAGAAGCCCCGAAGAAGAAACACGCGAATAGAAATGATACACCAACTGTATGTCTAGCCTCACAAGGAGAAACAAACAAATAAGTGTTGTCAAACTAGATGGAATTGTTTTTGTAATGGTTGAACGTGCATTCTCGACGTGAACAAATATGGAGTTATATTTAAGCCCTACTATTTTCCAACTCACCTCAACTAAAAGTGACCCTATATTCATCCCATCTCTGAGCTCAACTAAGGATGACCCTATATTCATCCCATCTTTGATTGTGATTCTTCTAGCTTTGAGAGTAGTGACCCTATATTCATCCCATCAATCTGAGTTGGTTTTTTCACATGCAAAAAAAAACCACTCTATATACTCCTTTGATACATTCTAAGATGAATTAGCTTGAATATCTCATGTAATGCATCATCCCACATGCTTAAACATCATGACACTACAACTGAAAACAAAAAATAAGGTTTTTTATGTCCAAAATGTTATAGTTTACCTAAAGGACATCATATGTAAGTTTTTCACATTTGTATGGATTTTATCGGTTGAGCTTATCATGCTACAATAGCTTTTTATGGACATATTTCTAATATTGATGGTGTCCCCATATGGGTAGGACAAACCAAATCCTTCATCCACGGTGCTTAATACATTAATTGTAACATTGAGAACGTTATCTTAGTAACTTTGGTTAAGGGTATCGTATCGATGACTTCATGTCTTTTGGAAAATAATATTAAAAGATTATTATGCCTCCAATGCCTTCCTTTTTTTTCGCAACACTAATGAAAAATGAATTCTATTTTCCCCTCTTTTTAAGATCCCCTTTATCTCAAATCTCCCAAAAACGTTCAAAGTGACGCGGAAAATTACTTCCTTCATATCAACATTATAAATTCAATACAACTCTGGCAAGAATTTCGTCATGGAGACTACATCATCCCATTATCAAAGAATTGGCATGCACGCTCCTTCTATCATCACTATATTGTTAGTTTATGTTTTTTATTCTCTTCAAAATTCATATCGAATATCGTTATATTCCCATCATGAATATTAACAACCATGTAAATGTTTGTAATTTGTAAATATTTTTTATTAATGTTTTTAAATATTATTATAATTTATAAATTAATAATATATGTTTACAACCTTATTATAACAACGTGAAAGTGAAAAGTAAATTATCTTACATGAAATAATTATTGCATCTCATCTTTATTATTTTTATTTGTAAATCAATAATATATTTTTAATTTAAAAGTAATTTGCCATATAAAAAAGTTATTGTAGTTGGTCTTTATTAATTTTTTGAGTTAAAAAAATTATAAACAAATATCTTTATTATTTTTAATTGTAAATCAATAATATATTTTTAATATAAAAGTAATTTGCCATATGAAAAAAGTTATTGCAGTGGGTTCTTATTAATCTTTTGCCTTAAAAAAATTACAAACAAATATCAATTATGGTCTATGAAAAACCATTATTAACAAGTTTACAAATATTACTTTAAATTAATGATGGTTACATTTAAAATTATTTTTTATTAAATTAAAGAAAATAGTTATATTTAAAATTAATTTTTATTAAATTGCACTGAATACACAATAGCTTAATTTTTATTTTTTAAAGTAGAAAATGTGTTACCTGTTATATTATATTAACAAAAATACAGAGAGATATAGCGTTATTGTTGCCACCAAATATGCTACCATTTTACTGGAAACTAGCACAGTTTGGGGCAAGTATGTTGTTTCTAGTAGAAGAAGCCAAAATACTGTTTCACCATCTATCCTGCCCAAAGGAACCCAGAACAGATGGAAATATATTGTCTTGACACTGAACAACAAGATTGAAAACCGAACTAAAATAGACAAACTCAAATACTCGGTGACCTGTCGCCCTCGTCCTCTTGCCACGCTGCTTTGGCCTGAATGACAAATAGTTGAGCGCATGTTGGACATTTGTGATTCACTGGGGCCTTGGAATAAACGTCTAGGAGCAAATCCAAGCATTGTCCCATGAGGAGGGCTCAGTGCTCTTGATTTGCCATTTGTCCTCGGAGTTCAAACACTAGATCCAGGTGTGTCGCGTGGAGGAGTGGTTCCTGCATTCTGTTTGTTCCTACCTTGCCTGAGGTACCTATTTCCGCTTATGCACTGGCCTCGTCCTTGTCCCTGGCTGTGATGTCTGTGTGGTGCTCCATTACTGTACAGGTTCTCTGCGAGACCTCGTCTAGGTATGGCACTTCCTCGACGTAGCAAGTTGGGATATCCTCACAGAGCCTACCTCTTGTCTTGTCTCTTGCTTGAGGCTCCAGGGCAGTTGGGGTGTCTTTCGGGCATGATATTTCCTCTATGTAGCAGGTAGGGAAATCCTCTTCAAGATTTCCCCTCAAGCTACTTCCAGCTTGAGTATCAAGCTCAATTGGAGGATTTTCTTCTCACTTGATGTCTGTGGGCTGCCAATTATCCAGAGTTGGAGGGGTCTTAGCTCTTTGCTCCATCGCAGACTCAATTGTTGGAGCATGGGGTGCGAGACGGGCAACCCTCGCTCTATGCTGAAGAATAAAGTTTTCCATTGAGAGTGCTCGTTCCATATGTTTCCTCTGCGGTTTATGAGCAGCGTGGGTGTGCCAAGCCGACCCGCGTTGAGGCTTGCCTCACTTCCTAGGCATTGTGGAGGAGGCTTGAGAATAAGACTCACCCGGACTTGACAAGACACAGCGAAAGACACACTAGAGCTTACAGACGGCGGGGAGTTTCAGAGCAAGAATGATCTGACTACGTCCATACCTCTTTGCTTTCATCATTTTGTGAGATGACTGCACCTGGCCTCTCTTTAACTCGATCATACTTAATGCCTGCATTGTCGTCTCTTTCGCGCAAGGGAAAAGTCTGTCATCTGGAGGTCGGCTGTAATGGCCTTCTCCCATCGTTAATGCTGAATAGATGGGGAGCGGCCTACAACATTTAAACCTTGGCTTAATGCTATGCCTGGTGGCAGTATTGCGCTACGTGTCACCCCATCCGGGGTATACAATAGCTTTATTAAATTGTAGTAAATATATAGTAAAATTTATGAATAAGTTAAACATTATTTTAATTATTAATTATAGAATTAAGAAAACTTTATTTTAAGTTATGATGTTTGAAGTTTGAGTTAAAGAAACATTTGAAAATGACCTTCATATTAATAACGATGGTTAACTTTTATTAAGATCAAATTTAGTTTATGGGACCTTAAGAAAGGTAAGGAATTATTAGGTTCACTTTGAAATACTTTAAGAGAAAATGTTTTTCATTTTTAACCCTCTTAGTATTACAAACATATCAAATTATTTCCATCTATGGTGTTTTAGGAATTGTCCAATGCCCTCTTCACCCATTCTCAATAGTGTTGAAGAATACAACATATTTTTTTTTTTAATTTTAATAAATAAATACTTTTGTAAAACTTATTTAACATTGGTCAAATTTAATACAAAAGAATTAAAAGAAAGTGTAAAGAAAGTTGTGACATGACATATTTGAAATTAATTGATCTCTCGCCCATAGAATGCAAAGTCAACTAAAACTCCAATTTGGACTTGCATACATACTAAAAGGTGCATGGATTCCTCATGTGGGCATCCATGGGATTTCTCATGTTAGTAGTCATCCTACTAATTCGATTGTCTCTGTGACTTGTTTACAACATTTCAAAATAATATATATAAATATGCATATGGTTGCACAGAGATATAGTGCATATATATATTTATATTGAATATCTATTGAACCCATTTCATTTCCTATGTATATAGCGTGATTTGAAATCTCATATATATATATATATATATATTTCCTATGTATATAGCGTGATTTGAAATCTCATATATATATATTCCCCGGAGAAAAAAAAAACATAATTCTATTCATCCAAAGAGAACCAAATTACATTATGTAGGTGCTAACAACACCGCCCAATACTGGTTAAAAAATTCCAAAGGGACACAAAGTAACTTGCTGGAGAGCCAAAAACAAGAAAATACAGGAGTTGATAGGAACCACTAAAAGTTCGAAAACTCGATACAAGAGATCTTGTGAAAGAAAAATACTCCAAAATGGAAAATCCAAACAAACCCTGGAGATCAGAAGGACCAGGTCAGAGAGGAATGAATCAAAATATCATAACTAGAAGGAATCCACGTCGATGAAGACCCCATCCATCAACAAAATAAACCCAGAACTGCACGCCCAATCCAAGGACCTCAAAGTGATGAAGACGCACCACACGCCCAAGGATAGGACCTCAAAGTTCTGGCACTACCCCCGCTAGAAAGGGAAAAACATCAACAACCACCAAAGGGAGCCATATATGAGCATACACCAAACCTTGAACAAGTCGAAGAAACCAGACGTATTTACCGAAGAATAGAGCATATAAAGCATGGATCTCTCATGGAGAAACAGATATGAGAAAAACCCATGCATCACCCTCACAGGAGTACCCAAAATGTTGGACTACAACACGAAAACAAATCCAGATTCCGCACCTAGAGAAAGCCTCCATGAAAATACCATACAAGAAGAGGGTTCAAACGTCAAAATATATCGAGCCCCAACCTCACAAGGAGATGGGATCGACCGCCATCCGAGCCTGAGACGAGACGAAGAGCATATAGTAAACCCCGGTCCACCGGGATACAGTCCACTGTGCGAGGAGCCAGGTGAAACCAGTCGAGAGCAAGCATAAGCGTAAGACATGAGAAGAGAGAACTAGATCCGGATCCACAAAAAATTATCCCTCGGAGATACACTCCATCAAAAAACCACATCATCACATCACAATACATCGGATCTACGGATCTCAATCCAATGAAACAATCCTTCACACAAAAGAGACAACACCACAGGAAGCCCAAATGACATCGGATCCACTTAGAAAATAATAATCTGAACACCAACAATCAAAACTGAGCAGCCCCTCAACCGACGATGCAAACAATAGTCCCCCCATCTCACTCGAACTACTGCAAGAAAAAGAACAAAGCTCCCGACCACTTGAACGTACCAGCACTAGCACATCAAGGACAAATCTAAGAACGGAAAAACCCCACTGCAAACGAAGAGAAGAGACTGGTCGACGAAAGAAGGAAATGAAAAAACATAGGTGGGGGAGGGTTTGCGGCTGAGGAAACCCTAGCCATAGACCCCCTAGGATCAATCTCCAGATGATATCTAAATGTTACAAGAGTTTTGACTCCATATATATATATATATATATATATATATATAATCTATTTTTAAGGTCATGACCAAATTGGTGTATGAGACCCCCTCCTCCCAGCGATTTGACTGGTAAAGTCTACGGAGGTATACATACCCTACCCCCCTCTGGATTTGAACTTGTGACCTCTTCAAATCCAGAGGGGGTAGGGTATGTATACCTTCATAGACTTTACTAGTCAAATCGTTGGGCAGAGAGGGTCTCATACACCAATTTGGTGGTCAGTGATCAAAATCTGGACCAGGGGTCAAATTTTAGCTCAAAAATCAAAGTTCTCAGAATTGCCTCAAAATGAACAGGTGCGTAGCCCTCGTTGTCACAAACCCAACACAACTCGTTTGGGTTCAAACGGACATCGGATGAGAGAGATATCATGATCTGTTCAAATCGCCAAACAGGTAAACAATTGTGTTGACTGTACAGTCCGTACAATCTGTACAGGTTGACGTGGCAAAGGCCGTACGCCCGTACGCTGAAGTGGCATATGATGATGTGGTAGTTTCAGATTGGTAGCTGAGGGCAAATGACATTCTGACACGTGGCATCATTTTGGCAAGTATTTTGGTGCCACGTGGCCTAGTCATGGGTTGCCACGTGGCACCCCGTTATTTGCAATGGTTTTTAGTTCAAAAATTTATGGAGTCCATGGGATTTGAACCCCGGACCTCGACCACGATGCAAATTCTTTACAAAATCCGCCCCGCCAAGGAACCACACTACGTGACTTATTAAATATATGGTTTAAAATATATTAAAGTTTGATTAAGTGTTGAGTTTGGGTGCAGACAGGGCTGGGGCTTAGCCCCAGCCCCCGGTCGCATACATTTATATATATGACCACCAATTTATACACGGAGCACCCGCGGGAATTCAACATATTTTGGTTTTGTGTTCAAACGGTTAGACCCCGATCGCATAACCTTTGTCATATGACCCTTCTCCACACAGATTTTGCGCGCGCGGGTTTTGTAACGACCATAACCACGCGCCGATACGTGGCTTTTAACCATTGGCTTGGACTTAGCCCTTTTGTGCGGGGAACGAGGCCATATGGCCCATATGCCCAATGGCTTGCGGTTGGGGGCCAAAAATTCATTAACCATCCTACAGTTTGAACGGTTTTGTGGTTATGCGCGTGTGCTAGGTTTTAGCATGAATTTGGAGCGTGTTCTTGGTTAGAGCACACAGAGGTGCGTTTTAGCGAACCAAAGACAACAAGCTTGATGGAAGAGAATAGCAGGAGGCCTATCTTCTTCATTTTTTGGCCAAATGAGGTGTTGTAAAAGCCCAGATAGGGGTTTTTGGACGTTCTGAATCCATTGGCACTATTTTCAAAGCCATTTAAAGACTTCTTTTGTAGGTTTTTAACCATTTAAGTTTCAGGAAGCTCCAGGGAGCTTGAAGCCCTCATTGTTTGAGGTCATGCTCAGATGAGCCTAAGTTTGTTTTCTGTGATTGAATAATCATTTTTGGATAATTATTATGCTCTGAACACTTTGGGATAGGTTTCAGATCCATTTGAGTACTTTTACATGTGTTTTTTTCCAAAGAGAAGCTCAGGGAAGCTTAAGGCCACATGTAGAAGAGGTCATGCCCAGATGAACCATGATTCATTTTCATAGTTTTATTAGTCATTTTTGGGGTTTTTATGTATTATGAACCCAATGGTACAGTCAGAATTTCCATTGGCGTTGAGCAACATCTTGTAAAAGAATCTTTGAGAAATTAATCCCAGAGAGCCAAGTCCATTGATGGAGGCTCAAGGAGATGTAGCTCGGAGAGGGGTGAACTCCTTTATCATCTTGTTCTTGTTGTGAGTGTTTGTTGGTTATTATTTGATGCAAGTTATTTTTGCTGTTGTATTTATGAAAACAACATATTTAATCTTGCAAAGACCTCACACATAACCATTTAAAAGAAGCATGAACTTAACACATAATTCATCTTGCATATTTTAACACATGGAGCAAGGTCCTGTAAAGTTTTTAATGAAGTAGAGGGTGCTTGCATAGCATAACAAGTCAGCCCACTATTTTTAGATCAGGTGGTATCAGAGCATAGTTTGTTTTTCTTATGTGATTGCCATTGATAGCTTGAAATTTAGTTGTTGGTATTTGTTCAAGTTTTGTGTTGAAGTTAGATATCTTGCAAGGATGGAGGAAGCTTCAAACATTGATAGTTCTCATACATCTTCATTATCTAAGTTCTTTGACAAAGAGATGTTGAAGGAGTTAATAACCATGAGAGATGTGATGAAAGATATGTGTGAAGATAGAAAGGAAAGCATTTCCCTTGAAGAGCAGTTGATGGCCATGAAGAAGGAGAAAGACCATCTTCTTGAAAAGTTGTATGAGATGGAGATTCAACTCCATGAGGCAAAGGAAACCCTTACCAAGTACATGCATGAACATAAGGTATGTAATGTTAGTTTATCTTCAAATTCCTCTCAAGATGAATGTTTTGGTGTTTTTGAAAATCACACAAGAGGAATAGGGTCCAAGTTATTGTTCAAAATGGGCTATGAAGGTAAAGGGTTAGGCAAGCATGCACAAGGCATTGTTGAGCCTATTTTTGTTGAAGAGAGACCCAAGTATTGTGGTCTTGGATATGAAAAAAGAGATGGAGCAAATTCCAAAGTTAATTATTTTGGTCTTGGATATGAACAAAGAGATGGAGCAAATTCCAAAGTTGAGGAGACAAGGGAGAAAGTTCCAAGAACAAATTTTGTTTCAAATTCACCTCTTCAAGAAGGCTATAAAGGTGAAAGTTCAAGAACTTTTGTTGAAAGTTCAATCCCTCCAGCATGCAAGGCTTGTGTTC
>JZKD02S2175870.1:253546-309607 GCA_000966675.3 Picea glauca | reverse complement strand
GGTTGTACTTTTGTTGAAGCCCAAACTCATCAGAAATCCATCCATTTTATCATACCAAGCACGTGGTTCTTGTTTTAGACCATATTGGGCTTTCTTCAACCTGCATACATGAGATTTTTTGTTGTGTATAACGAAACCTTCTGGTTTCTCAATATAAACTTCTTCCTCAATTTCACCATTGAGAAAAACTGTCTTTACATCTATCTGGTGTAGCTTCCAACACATGGAAGTAGCTAATGCAATGATAGATTAGATGGAGGTATATCTGGCTAATGGTGCAAAAGTCTTGTCATAGTCGACTCCCTCTATTTGTGAAAACCCTCTAGCCAAAAATATTGCTTTGTATTTTTCAATGCTTCCATCGACAGCATGTTTGATTTTGTAAATCCATTTGGAAGTCACTACGGAATTTCCCTCTGGTCTTGGAACAACATCCCATATGTCATTTTTTAGTATAGATTGATATTCTTCAATCATGGAATCTTTCCATACTTGTTCACCTAAAGATTCTCCATGAAAAGTTGGCTCTCAATCAATAATGTGGGTCATGGTTGAAAGGTATCTTGACAATATCTTAGGTCTCTTGCTTTCTCTGGTTTCTCCTTGTGGGGCTTTATGCCCTTTTTCTTCTTCTAAAGTTTGTCGAGCCCAAGAAGGTATTTTATGTCCAATTGTGATGTCTCTGGGTATGTTTCTTGGGGAAACTGAGTCTGTTGGAGCAACTGGGACAACTGGATATGTTGGCTCATTTGGAATAATACATGTCTCCCTCTGAAATGATGAAGGGGGAGGACGTATTGTTTCACTATCAATTTCCATCTGAGCTTCTCTGGATTTCTGGAAGGAAAATTATTCTTCAAAAGTAACATCTCTACTTACTTCAATTTTTCTCTGACCTGGGATGTAGATTGAATATGTTTTTTAGGATTCACGGTATCCTACAAATGTACCCTTTCTTCCTGAAGGTTCTAGTTTGGATCTCTTTTATTTGGGTACATGAAGGTACAATGGACATCCAAATATTATGAAGTGTCTGATCTCAGGCTTCACTTTGGTGAATGCTTCTTCTGGAGTAATGTTCTTCAGGATCTGATGAGGACTACGGTTTTGAACATATACTGTTGTCATACATGCTTTTGCCCATAGATTCATAGGTAGACTCTGATCATGTATCATTGCTTTAGTTGCCTCAATGATAGTTCTATTTTTCCTTTCATAAACCCCATTTTGTTGAGGGTTGTAAGGAATTGTGAACTCCCTCTTGATTCCTGCTTTAATACAAAAATTGTTAAATTCTTTTGAGGTGTATTCTCCTCCATTGTCTGATCTTAATACTTTGATTTTTCTTCCGGTCAGGTTTTCCACCTAAGCTTTGAATACTTGAAATTTGGCAAGGAATCCATCCTTGTTCTTCAGAAAGTAAATCCAAGTTTTCCCGGAGTGATCATCTATGAAGAGTACATAGTATAAGTACCCATTTAAGGATGCAACAGTCATTGGCCCACATACATTTGAATGTATCAATTCCAATACTTCCTTGGATCTGTTGTCACTGCTAGGAAAGGATCCTTTAACATTTTTGCAAAGGGCACAACCATTGAAAATGCCTTTATGCTGGATATGGATCTATGGTAGACCTATTACCATTTTCCCTAGAGCTGGAAGAGATCTATAATGAATGTGAGTAATTATTTTATTCCATAACTCACTTAATATGATAGTGTCATGTAATAAGGCTTGAACTAGTTTGATGGTCAACTTGTACAAGTTGTTTTCTTTGACACCAATTACTTTGGAACAACTTATATGAGAGTCTTTGTGCCATGCAAGAACTCTTCCTTCTGAGAAAGTAATTTTGTAACCTTTGTCTTCCAGGACCTAAATAGAGACAATGTTTCTTTTCATTTCGGGTACATATAGAACTTCCTCTAGTTTACGTTGTATATCTTAATCTAGTTGGAAGGTAGAACTTACAACTCCTCTCACATTATATCTGACATCATCTCCAAGAACAACATGTAGATGTGTCTCTTTATCAATGAAGTATGTTAGATGATTTCTAATATCAGTAATGTTCTTGGAGGCACCACTATCAATTAGCCAAGTATTATCATTGATAGGAACCATACCTAAGAGGATGTTGATGTCTTCATTACTTTGGAGTCTTTTACTGAGCTTGCTTCCCATCATGATTTTTCTCGTCTTCACAAACCTTTGTTAGCTAGGCTAGAAAACCTAATGGCTAGGCTAGGCTAGCACTTTTAGGTTTTGTTGGGATTATGACTGCCAAAAATAATCCTTGATAAATATGATAGCCCTAGTAAGTTGAGGAGTTTCTTCAAGAAGTTTGTAGAAATACACTTCATAATTTCTGCATAAATTTGGCGAAACCCTTAGGTCTAAAGATTCGAAATGCCCAAAATTTTGATCTAAGACTTGCTGGAGGTGCGCTGAAGGAGGTCGTCCCATTCTATGTCTTTTTCATCCCAAGAATCCAAGTTTTGAGTGGTGAAAGCTCTCATAAGAGGAGGTCATACAGAATTTTTGGAAACCCTAGGAGGGTCGTACAGTTTCTGCAAATGAGTGAGAGAAGGGGCTGGAAAATGCTTGTGCAATGGGATATTCAAGACCTATGCTCTGATACCATGTTGATTTTTCAATATGATAGGTTAAGCATGTAATTTATTTTGATTTTCATTTGTTTTAACCATAAACAAGAATGTTGCAACAACCAAGATCACAAGAAGAAACACCATGCACAAGAACACACGAAGTATCCTCGGAAACCCTTCTCAACAAGGGAAGAAAACCCAGCCAAATCCTTTGCTATATTCTTCAAGAGAAATACCTTCACCACCAAGAAATACCTAGTACACAAGAGGATACTTAAACCCTAGAAGACTAGCGCCCAAGAGAGGTGCGCACTTCTCCCAAGTAAATGTACTTGCTGAAATTTCCAAACTCACTTGAATGATATGATTCCACAATGGGGAATTTCTCTTTACTTATATTAGACTTGTCTTATCAATTGAAGTGTCTATTGGCTAAATAGGGCCGACCTCTCTAAGTCATATTATAATTATAATTATAATTAATATTATCCAGATTAATTATCTTTTACATTTATTATTAATCACTTTAAGGTGGGGCCGACCTGTACCCTTTACATAACAATTAGGGTTATAGGCAGGTATGACTCTTGAAAAATATATAGAAAAGGATCTGATACACCCACTAGTGTTCATCCACTAGGGGAACATCCATAGGGATGTCATATCTCTGGTTCACTCCATTACAAGGAAGAACCAAATCTTCACACGTTCACCTGTGCTTGTCCACATACACGTCCACTCTATAGATCTTCTTTCCCACTGCCTCACACAAGAGAATCATTTGGAGTCTTCTTGACAACTTTGTTTCTCATAGGAGGATAATACATCATACACATTTATGTTCACATGACGATGCACCCAACACTTTAGGATTTCACACATTTACCTTATGCTCATCCACAAGCACGTCCAACTCAACAAATCGCCTTTCCCACTGGATAATCATCTGGAGTTCTTCTCAACTCTCTGAATGGAGGAGGTCATATTTACGTTCCTAGCTCTGTCTCAGGCAGGAAGCACATACCCTTCTTATGAGCTTTCTCTCGGGTTTTTAAGTTGAGAGAAAGACTTACATAGCTACAATAATCCACACCTCACAGGTTTGTAAGCTGGAGAATGTCTCACATAGCTGCAATCATAAAAAACAGTTGGGTGATTCAAATTTGTAGTTATAGAATCGTTGAAAATATTTCACGAGGTGTGGGATGAATAATGACCTTGTGAAGTATTCATTTTCCATCCAAAAACAAAATCTGGCAGTCCTTAAACAACATAACCCCCCAATTCACTTCGACGTTCCCTTTCCCTCAACTTGAATCTCTACGATATACACAACAATTGGAAGATATTATTCAGATTATGTGGTGTGGGTGAGAGTATTCTTTAGTAAATGGAGTGTGAAGGGCTCTCTCAACTTGAATAGCTACGATATAAAAATCAATTGTAAGATTAGACAAAATCATTGATTGTTCTGTTAGATTCATTTGTCAACTTTTTGACTTAATCTTTGAGTATTTGTTACTTTATTGATATAATATTAGATGTTTATTTTTATAGTTCTAAAAATACATTGAAGGAAGTGAATATATTTCAATATAATACTAATAGAATTCTATTTTTGGTATGATCGAAACATGAATGTTATGAATCTATAGAGTAGATTTATTAGAATTGGTTCTTTCCTTTGTCCCATTGAATTATGGATTTAAGAAATAGTTAATTGCCCAAAATGGTAAAAACAACCCATATACTCCATTAGATGGTCCAAATTTGAGAAAGTTCATTCATTAAATATCTCATGCAATAAGAACTTGTTTTTAAATAAATTGATTAAGGAAACACATAAAAATTAAAAACTCTTTTTACTGACCTCATCCATAATTACTGATTCTAATTTTGACAAGATATTACTCAATTAAATTAAATTATTAAGTTATTGAAAAAATGTGAACAAGATCCTATTAAAATCAATGAATCACCTCATATATCAAGTCTTCCATTGTCCTAATATAATGTGGACATAGTGCCCAATAAAATAGTCTTCATCTTATAATAGAAAAACAAAATGAATAACATGTGATATAGCACCCTGCAAAAGAAAGCTCTAATAGAGAGAATTTAATAAATAACATATATATCAATAAGCCCACCAATTTAATCAAGTAGAGCAAGTTAGAGCAAGTTATGTAACTTCATACTAAATCTCTGATCCAGATTTTATGAGTAGAATGAAATGAATGCAGATTACTAAAAGATGCTTAACACAGAATAACATAGATACAATAAATCTGGTTTTCTATTCAATAAGGAAATAAGTTGAAACTGTAAAATGCAGTGGAAAACAACCTTGCTGGAATGGCGACGACTTATCTCTGAGAAGAGATGTGACGACTGCGCTCATTCGCAAGAAGCTCATTACAATGAGGCTTTGAAGGCCTTTTTACAATAAACAGTAATTTCAAAAACCCTAGAAATCTAAAAACCTAACCCTAGGACATGAAGCGCCAAAAGTCATGTGGGCCCCGTTTGGGTAAGTTAGTCGGTCAACTTCTCGAGGTCGTAAATTTTGCATACAATCTATGTTTTAGGCGCACGATATCCTGTTGGAAAGGTCTATCCGAGGACTACACATTTTGCTCCAATCTAATAAAGGGCATTTACAATTGTGCCGATCTATAAAACATTGTTTAGGGCCTCAAAACAACCCCGCAAGTCAAGGACCTAAAAACTAGGAAAAAAAATTGCCAAACTGGAAAACTGCCAAAATGAACCAGTTGGAATAGGTGGGAGGCCACTGAAATCCATATGGATCAATCCTCCCCCCTTAGGAATCAATGGTCTCCATTGCATTGAGTTCCCCCACCAAATGAGGAATTTTCTGCTGAATTTGGCCCCGGGTGAGCCACTTGCCTTGGTGCAGGTGTTGCCCTGCTTTGAAAACTCGATAAAGCTGGATCCTTTGCTGTCGGGTGCCCTTGATCTGTGTGTCCACAATATGGTCACTGGATGCCTATTTCATGCAGCTCGGGTTGATTTCTCTTGCTGTCAACTGCTCTGTTATCTCTGAGGTGTCCAATAATGGTGGGAAATATGGCCGAAGGAGAGCGACATTGAAGACTGGGTGCAGGCCAAGGAAAGGGGGAACGTTAAGCGCAAAAGCATTGTCACCCACAACCTTGGTGATGGTGTATGGCCCATAATGGAGTGGGAAATCTTCTGATGGGGCCCTATAAGGATTTCTTTCTGCAAGTGCAACCAAACTTTGCCACCCACCTGAAACTTATGTGGCACCCGATGTTGATCATGGCGCTGCTTGTACTTGGCATTGGACTTCTGTAAAATATCCTGAACCTATTGGCGGATGTGATGGATCCTCTCAATGAACTGGGTGGCTTTGTCAGCTTCTGGTGGAGCAAGGGACGAGTCGGTCGAGGTGTTCTCCAGTGGTAGTGAAACATCCATGGGGCCCAATGGTTAGAATCCCAACCCCACCTAAAAGGGGTTGTGACTAGTTGAGCTATGCAGGGCTCGGTTGTACCTATGCTGGACATAGGGAAGACTCTCATCCCATGTGCGGGGGTGCTTGGAATTGTACATACGCAGGATATGTACGATCATCCGATTGACGACCTCAGTTTGGCCATCTGTCTGGGGGTGCAAGGAAGTGGATTTGGTGACCTTGGTATCCAACAATGATCAGAGGCTCGACCAGAATGTGCTGAGGAACCAATTGTCCTGATCTAAGACAATGGTTTTTGGGATCCCAAAGTGTACCCAGACGCATTCGAAGAAGAGCTTGACAGTGGCCTCTGTAGTGATGTTCTTCTTGCAGGCGGCCATAATCACCATCTTGGAAAAACGATCAACAACCACAAAAACACAGTCATTTCCCCTCTTGGTGGACGAGAGGCCTGACATGTAGTCAATGGATATGGATTCCCACGGCTTGTCAGGAGTAGGAAGAGGGGTGTACAGGCCCTGTTTCTTAGTGGTCGGTTTGGCAATAGCGTAGGCAGTGTAGGACTTGATATACTTGCCGACATCCTGTCGAAGTTTCAGCTATTAGAAATGTTTTTTCAGCACTGCCACTGTCTTTTCGATGCTAAAGTGTCCTGCCACCCGACTGTAGTGAGCTTCCCATATCAGCTTTGCGCACTCGCTTGATGGAATGCAGAGATGGCCCAGAAAGCACAACAACCCATCCTGAAGATGGAAATCAACGACCACTGAGTTTCCTCCCAACATTTGGTAGGTGGTGGAGACGTCAAGGTCTGTCTCATAGAGGTGGGGCCATCCAGAGGTCTCATGGCTGCAAGAGTCTAGCACCATGGTGAGTGTTGTGACTAGAGGTTGTCTAAGGCAATCGATAACTCGGTTGGTACTTCCTGTTTTATACTTGATGTTGAGGTGGAACTGCTGTAAGTATGTGGACCACTTCTGATGGCGGTCATTCTACAATTTGCCTTGGGTCTGCATGAATTGTAATGGCTTGTGATCAGTGTGGATGACTGTCTCCTTCCCCAGAATGTAATGTATCCACTGGCAGCAGGCTTGCACAATGGATTACATTTCTTTGTCGTAAGTAGGGTACTTATGGACAACATCTGATAGCATCTCACTATGATATGCCACAGGGTGGCCATGTTGAGTGAGAACAACGCCCACAGCATAGTCTGAAGCATCTGTGTCGATCTCAAAGGGATGTTGTAGGTTCGGTAATTAAAGTACTATTGGGAATTCATTTTGTCATGTTTTGATGCATGTTCTAATCATTTTATTCAATCAACTGGCCTCGTTACATACCTGGTTTTCCCGTACTTGGTGTAAAAGTGTAACCTAAGAAGAGCCCATGAGGTAGTTCAATACTTATGCATATTTTGTACGTTCTTATTAGTGAAAATGTGTTAATTTATTAAAAAGAGATCTTCTAATGGTGTGATTTGAATAAACAGGTTGGGTGACTAGGTAGCCTTGATCGTTGACATTTCTAGTCATCCGACACTAGAGTAAAAGTCGAATTTTGAAGTCTTCTAGAAGAAAATAGGGGACATGGGTTTTATCGGGAACGTCGTCAGCATGCGGATACATGAGTCATAATTCGCCCATATCATACGTGTGGACCTCCAGCTTAGGGGGAATATTTCGGAAAATAGAAAAATCTCAAACTGCCAACTTGCACCTCGATTTTTGTGCACATGGAAGCGAATCGGAAGATTCTAAAACATGGGTTTTTCTC
The DNA here is from genome assembly GCA_000966675.3 of Picea glauca. Lineage (NCBI taxonomy): Eukaryota > Viridiplantae > Streptophyta > Pinopsida > Pinales > Pinaceae > Picea > Picea glauca. The sequence continues at coordinate 301,759 of JZKD02S2175870.1, read as the reverse complement.
CCAACATGGCCAATTAGGTCTCAAATGATCCGTTTTTGAAAATTCACTACAGTTACATAGTTATGGAAGGCTCTTTGGAGTGGATTAATAAAATAACACAGTATTCCTGTTATAGTCTGGTACCAACGTCACTCTCTAATTCTGGTACCAACGTGACAGTCTGATTCCGGTACCTCCACCTGTGAAGATCTGGTGGTTGATTAAATCTCTAGATGCTAATGATATTGAGAATATTGTTGGATGGAAGTAACCAAATTTAGCAAAGCAATCAAGTAACCATCAGATTTGATTACCATGTAATTAATGATCTCTTCCTTGTAAATCATGACCTGAACTCTATAAGAACATGGTCATGGAAAGGGATAGAGGAGAGGGGGATCTGGACATATAGACATATGAAGAAATAGAGAGCAGTGTTGCATATTGTGAAACATATCCTGAGTTTGAGTTTAATGAAAGAATTTCATTTATGTCCATGTTTTGATCATTAAGGAATGAATGCGAATTGAGTTGTTGTTATAATCTAATTTTATGTTTTGAAATGTGAGTGAGAGTAATTTGTGTGTTGAAGACAAGCTTTCTATAGACTTCAGTAGCTGACCTGTTGAAGCGGCAAGGGCCCACCGCCCAACAAAGGTCAACCTCTTTGTAGATTAGCATTAGTATTTGTTTTCAGTAGTATGAACGTTAATTTAGCTAAAGCTTTAACTCTATTAGATGATAGCAGTATAGCTTAGATTAAGATTTCCATTCTATAATTTCTTAGAGATATTTACTTACTTTGTTTTTTCATATGCTCTATTTTTATGAATTTGATTTTGTTCCATAGACATGAATGTTGGCAGCAGTAGTCAGACATATTTGAAGAGGAACTAGTGAAGTTCACAACAGCACATGGTGAACCACAAAATACTCAGTATATTGACTGTTTAACTACCCATGCTATGTCTTGATGATTGATGTGTGATTTCCCTTTCAGAAGTGTGGATTGCATAGTTAGTTTTCTAGGTCAGATAGTAGATTTGATCTATCAAACCAACTCCATCTCATACTTGCATGTGCCATAATGGAGTAGATAGCCTCTCTGTGAAAGGAAACCAAAGTGCATTTCAATTTTCTATTTTTATTTGTTTCCAGCATACATAGTTCTATATTCATGATGTTAGAAATTACCTTTCTTACTGGTGTCTTGTAACTCTGTTGATTACGAATCCCAGATTGATAATTAATGAGTGCATTATACTAAACATATAATCAACACAACAAGTACTGGGGATGAGCACAAGCATTGCTTCAATTCATCGAAGGCTTGTTGTTGGGACATACCCCACACGATTTTTTCCTTAACGCCACCCTTGGTTACTTGGTTGAGGGCCCATGCGATATGAGTGAATCCCAACATGAACCTGCAATAGAAATTGGCAAGGCCCAAGAAGCTTCGAAGATCGGAGAGTGTGGTTGGGGTTGGCCAGTCACGGTTGACTTGGATCTTGGTTGGATCCACATGCACACCATGTTGATTAATGGTGTAGCCTAAGTAGTGGACCTTGTCCATGCCGAAGGAGCATTTTTCCAAGTTTGCATATAGTTTGTGCTGCCACAGGGTGTGCAGAACCTGCTGAATATGTTGCAAGTATTCCGCCCAAGTCTTGTTGTAGATGAGGATGTCATCCATATACACCACTACAAAATTACTGGTGAAAGGTCGCAGGATATCGTCCATCATCCTCATAAAATTTGTTGGAGCATTGGTCAAACCAAAGGGCATGACCAACCATTCAAAAAGACCTTCTTTTGACTTGAAGGCGGTCTTCCATACATTTGTATGTTCTATTGGGACCTAGTGGTAGACAGACTTCAGATCAATCTTACTGAAGTATTTATCTCTCATGAGTTGATCAAGGAGGTCGACGATTTGGGGAATCAGGTACCAGTTTCGGACTGTGATTTTATTCAAGGACCGGTAATCAATACAAAGTCGCCAGGTCATGTGTTTCTTCTGCACCAGTACGATTAGGCTCCCACAAGGCGATGATCTGGGACGGATGTGCCCCTTGTGGAGAAGTTCTTGGATCTGCCTCTTGATCTCCTCATTTTCTAACAAAGAGCAGTGGTATACCGACCCATTGGGTAGCGGTGCGCTTGGGGTCAGATCGATGGGATGCTTGACCTGGTAGTGCAGAGGTACCCTGGTAGGAGAGGAGAAGACATCTGAGTGTTCTTCCATGACATTATCCACTTGCTTCTGTTGTGTGGAGAGATCGGATGCAAAGGCCCTAGATGTGGCTGTGATCTTTCTCTTACTCTGAGAGCGAATCATGGAGAAGACAAATTTCTCAGTCTGAGAGATGACCTTCCTACATTGCTTGGCAAAGATCAAGGAAATAGCACTAGGAGGGACTACCTCGAGTATCTTGTACAATTTCTTATTCAAAGTAATAATAACACTACGAGGCCTAGACTCATATACAACATGGTGTTTCCATAAATAATGTTGGCCCAAAATAACATTACAAACTTCACGAGGAGAAACATCACACAATACCCCATCTTTGAAGGGCTTGATATTGTACGACAGTCGACACTGTTGGATGATGCGGAGATCGCTTCCTTGACAGAGCCATCCAATGGTGTAGGGTTGTGGGTGCAAAATTGTCGGAAGGTCCAACCGATTGAAGACCTTTGTTGAGATGAGGTTCTTCTGGCTACCACTATCAACGATGAAGTGCAGCGGGGTGCCTTTTACCCACATCTGTGAATGGAAAAGGCGCTTTCCTTCTTCTAGCTCATCTGGTTCATTAGATTGGAGCTTGGTAGTAGAAATGGTGGCACTCAGCTCCACGTCAATGATCCGTCTTCCCCTTTCTAGTTCTAACTCAGAGTCAGAACCCACATCTGATTCAGAGGCTTTCTCTTCAGCCACCAATGACTGCTTTGAGCGACAATCAACAGTGTTATGCCAAGGGTTCTTATGGAAGTCACACCACTTCCTGGTATCCTTCTTTGTCTTTCCAGTGTCCTTCTTTGCTTGCGGCTTGGACTGGTTGTCTTGTTACTTTCCATCTTTGCTCTATCCTTTGTTCTGTAGGTTCGGGCCGCCCTTTCCTAGCTTTTTCTACGAGGGGTTCCCAAGCCCAAATTGTCTCGTGTTTTGTTTAAGCTTCTGCTCGATTTTGACGGCATATCGATAGGCCGCGCCCAAGGACAAGATGTCCATAAATTCCATTTTGGTCTAGATGTATCTATGTAGAGCACCGTGATACTTGAGCACCAGATGTCGCTCTGAATCTTTGATACCCAGCTTGGTGCACAGGGTATGGAAGATATTTGTGAAATCTGGCACTGTTTGGTCTCTTTCTTGCCACAGTGTGGTCCATTTGGTTGATCTGGATTATTTTCGGCACGAAATGAGAGCGGAGATATAATAAAGAAATGCACAGAGATATCGCAGATATTCAATAATATAACAGAAATGTATCATATATGCAACCATAAACACAGATATACAGTAATACACGATTTCTATTAATGAAAGAAATGTAGAGAGACTGTAAAATATAGAGTGAAAGACTCGCTAGAATGGTGGCAACTTATCTCTGAGAAGAGATGTGATGGCTACTCGCATTCGCAAGAACATGGTTACAATGAGGCTCTAAAGGCCCCTTTACAATAAACGAGAATGCCAAAATTCCTAGACATCCAAAAACCTAACCCTAGGAGATGTAGCGCCAAAAGTCATGTGGGCCCCGTTTGGGTAAGTTAGTACATCAACTTCCCGGGGTCGTAACTTATGCATACGATCTCCGTTTTAGGCGTATGATAGCTCGTTAGAAAGGTATCGTCGAGGAGATTCATTTTGGGGGCTCAATCATGCCTTCAACTATCACTGAGAACCTCGATCTTGAAAAACCTTCATTTAGGCCCTCAAAATGGCCCCGGAAGTTAAAACCTGCTAAAAATAGTAAATTGTCAAAATTGTCATAAAACTGTTTTGAGCCAGTTGGAAAAGGTGGGTGGCCACCAATATCCATTTGGATCATTGGTATACAAGTCGTCATAGCTTCTGAAAGGGTAGTATTGTTCCTTAATAGCATCCCTCAGGGATTCCCAGGTGGTCGTGACTATAAATAATGAGGGTTCCTCTGTTTCCTTTTGCTCACAAAAAGTTTCCCACTAATATTTGACACGGGGAACAACTTTGAGGAGTGAAAAAGTAATTTTTTCTCTATTTAAAAAGTTATGGACAGAAAAATACCCTTCTAGTAGATTCAACCACTTGTCTACAACATCCATGTCTATCTAACCTTCAAATATAGGATTATCGAAGTTGATTTGTACCATGAAGGCGGCGGTGCCTCCGCTCGAGGAAGATGCGTCACTTGTTGGTAGCTGCCGAAGGATTTGCGTGAAACTATCCATCATCCCATTCCCCTATTGCATGAGGGATTCCTCAAGCAACATTTTGAAAGGATCTCTTGTCCCGTCATCTTTATTTTCTCCTGCCATGAGAGCTCGTTTGGGCATGCGAGAGCTTTTGTCCTCAAGAGAAACAAGATCGAGACCCAATTATTTATACCCCGACCTCATTGGGGGCATGCATTAAGACGACAAGGAGTAGATTGCTCTGATACCACTGATCCATATTTTATGAGAAGAGTGAAATGAATGTAGATTATTAAAATATGCTTAACACAGAATAATAGAGATACAATAAAATTGGTTTTCTATTCAATAAGGAAATAAGATGAAACTATAAAACGCAGCGGAAAACAAGCTTGCTGGAATGGTGGCGGCTTATCTTTGAGAAGAGATGTGACAATTGTGCTCATTCACAAGAATCTCATTACAATGAGGCTCTAAAGGCCTTTTTACAATAAACAGGAATGTCAAAAGCCCTAGAAATCCAAAAACTTAACCCTAGGAGATGAAGCGCCAAAAGTCATGTGGGCCCTGTTTGGGTAAGTTAGTCAGTCAACTTCCCAGGGTCGTAACTTTTGCATACGATCTTTGTTTTAGGTGCACAATAGCCCGTTGGAAAGGTCTATCCGAGGAATACACATTTTTCTTTGATCTAATTAAGGGCATTTTCGACTGTGTCGATCTCTAAAAATGTTGTTTAGGGCCTCAAAACGGCCCCGCAAGTCAGGGACCTGAAAACTAGGAAAAAAAAGTGCCAAACTGGAAAACTGCCAAAATGAACCAGTTGGAATAGGTGGGAGGCCACTGACATCCATATGGATTAATCCTCTGCCCTTAGGATACAATGGTCTCCATTGCGTTGATTTCCCCCACCAGATGAGGAAATTTCTGCTAAATTTGGCCCCAGGTGAGCCACTTGCCTTGGTGCAGGAGTTGCCCTTCTTTGACAACTCGATAAAGATGGATCCTTTGTTGTTGGGTGCCCTTGATATGTGTGTCCACAATCTGATCACTGGATTCCTATTACATGCAGTCAACATTGAGTTCTCTTGGTGTCAACTTCTCTCCTATCTCTGAGGTGTCCAATAATGGTGGGAAATATGGTCGAAGGAGAGCCACGTTAAAGACTGGGTGCAGGCCAAGGAAAGGGGGAATGTTGAGCGCAAAAGCATTGTCACCCATAGCCTTGGTGATGGTGTATGGCCCATAATCGAGTGGGTGAAGCTTCCAATGGGGCCCTGTAAGGCGTTCTTTCTGCAAGTGCAACCAAACTTTGTCGCCCACCTGAAACTTATGTGGCACTCTGTGTTGATCATGGCGCTGCTTGTACTTGGCATTGGAATTCTGTAAAATATCCTAAACCTGTTGGCGGATGTGATGGATCCTCTCAATGAACTGTGTGGATTTGTTATCTTCTCGTTGAGCAGGGGACGAGTCGGTCGAGGTGTTCTCCAGTGGTAGTGCAACATCCATGGGGCCCAATGGTTGGAATCCCAACCCCCTAGTTGAGCTATGCAGGGCTAGGTTGTAGCTATGTTGGACATAGGGAAGACTCTCATCCCATGTGTGGGGGTTCTTGGAATTGTACATGCGTAGGATATGCACGATCATCCGATTGACGACCTCAGATTGGCCATCTGTCTGGGGGTGGAAGGTAGTGGATTTGATGAGATTGGTATCCAATAGTGACTAGAGGCTCGACCAGAATGTCCTGAGGAACTGACTGTCCCAATCTGAGACAATGGTTTTTGGGATCCCAAAGTGTACCCAAACGTGTTCGAAGAAGAGCTTGGTAGTGGGCTCTATAGTGATGTTCTTCTTGCAGGCAGCCATAATCGCCATCTTGGAAAAGCGATCAACAACCATAAGAACACAGTCATTTCCCCTCTTGGTGGACAGGAGGCCCGACATGTAGTCCATGGATATGGATTCCCACAACTTATAAGTAGTAGGAAGAGGGGTGTACATGCCTTGTTTCTTAATGGTCAGTTTGGCAATAGCGCAGGCGGTGCAGGACCTGATATACTTGCCAACATCCTGTTGAAGTTTCGGACAGTAGAAATGTTTTTTCAGCAATGTCATTGTCTTTTCAACGCCAAGTGTCATGCCACCCGACTATAGTGATCTTCCCATATCATCTTTGTGCACTCGCTTGATGGAATGCAGAGATGGCCAGACGGCACAACAACCCTTCCTGAAGATGGAAATCAGCTACCACTGAGTTTGCTCCCAACATTTGGTAGGTGGTGGAGACGTTAGGGTATGTCTCATAGAGGTGGGGCCATCCAGAGGACTCATGGCCGCAAGAGTCTAGCACCATGGTGAGTGCCACCACTAGAGGTCGGCTAAGGAAATCGACAACTCGGTTGGTACTTCCTGTTTTATACTTGATGTTGAGGTGGAACTGTTGTAAGTATGTGGACCACTTTTGATGGCGGTCATTCTGCAATTTTCCTTGGGTCTGAATGAATTGTAGTGGCTTGTGATCAGTTTGGATGATTGTCTCCTTCCCCAGAATGTAATGTCTCCATTGGTGGTAGGCTTTCACAATGGAGTACATTTCTTTGTCGTAAGTAGGGTACTTATAGACAACATCTGATAGCATCTCACTATGATACACCACGGGGTGGCCATGTTGAGTGAGAACAACACCCACAACATAGTCTGAAGCATCTGCCTCGATCTCAAAGGGATGTTGCAGGTCCGGTAATGAAAGTAATGGGATGAGCACAAGAGTTGCTTCAATTCATCGAAGGCTTGTTGTTGGGAAATTCCCCACACAAATTTTTCCTTACCGCCACCCCTCGTTACTTGGATGAGGGCCCATGTGATATGAGAGAATCCCAACACGAACCTGTGATAGAAATTCGTGAGACCCAAGAAGCTCCGAAGCTCAAAGAATGTGGTTGGGGCTGGCCAGTCATGGATGACCTGGATCTTGGTTGGATCCACATGCACACCATGTTGATCAACAATGTAGCCTAAGTAGTGGACCCTGTCCATGCCGAAGGAGCATTTTTCCAAGTTTGCATATAGTTTGTGCTTCCACAGGGTGTGAAAAACCTACTGAATATGTTGCAAGTGTTCCGCCCAAGTCTTGTTGTAGATGAGGATGTCATCCATATACACCACTACAAAAGTACTGGTGAAAGGTTGCAGGATATTGTCCATCATCCTCATAAAATTTGTTGGAGCATTTGTCAAACCAAAGGGCATGACCAACAATTCAAAAAGACCTTCTTTTGACTTGAAGGCAGTCTTCCATACATCTGTATCTTCTATTGGGACCTGGTGGTAGACAAACTTCAGATCAATCTTACTGAAGTATTTAGCCCCCATGAGTTGATCAAGGAGGTTGTAGATTCGGGGAATCGGGTACCGGTTCTGGATTGCGATTTTATTCAGGGACAGGTAATCAATGTAGATTTGCCAGGTCCCATCTTTCTTTTGCACCAGTATGATTGGGCTCCCACAAGGTGCTGATCTGGGACGGATGTGCCCCTTGTGGAGAAGTTTTTGGATCTTCCTCTTGATCTCCTCATTTTCTAATAGAGAGCAGCAGTAGACCAGCCCATTGTGTAGCGGTGCGCCTTGGGTCAGATCGATGGGATGCTTGACTTGGTAGTGCATAGGTACCCCGGTAGGAGAGGAGAAGACATTTGAGTGTTCTTCCACGACCTTATCCACTTGCTTCTATTGTGTGGAGAGATCGGCCGCAGAAGCCCTGGATGTGGCTATGATCTTTCTCTTACTCTGAGAGCGAATCATGAAGAAGACAAATTTCCCGCTATGAGATATGACCTTCCTGCATTACTTGGCAGAGATCAAGGAAATGGCACTAGGAGGGATTGCCTCGAGTATCCTGTACAATTTCTTGTTCAAAGTAATAATAACACTACGAGGCCTAGACTCATATACAACATGGTGTTACCATAAATAAGGTTGGCCCAAAAGAACATTACAAACTTTGAGAGGAGAAGCATCACACAATACCTCGTCTTTGAAGGGCTTGATGTCGTATGATAGTCGACACTATTGGCCGACGTGGAGATCGATTCCTTGGTGGAGCCATCCAATGGTGTAGGGCTGCGGGTGCGGCGTTGTCAGCAGTTGCAGCCACTTGATGACCTCTGCTGAGATGAGGTTCTTCTGGCTACCGCTATCAATGATGAAGTGCAATGGGGTGCCTTTTACCCACATCTGTGAATGGAAAAGGCACTCGCCTTCTTCTGGATCATCCGGTTCATTAGGCTGGAGCTTGGTGGTAGAAACAGTGGCACTCGTCTCTGCATCAATGATCTGTCTTCCACTTTCTGGTTCTGACTCAGAGTCAAAACACGCATTTGATTCAGAGGCTTTCACTTCAGCCACCAACGACTACTTTGAGTGACAATCAATAGTGTTATTCCAAGGGCTCTTATGGAAGTTGCACCACTTCCCGGTATCCGTCTTTGTCTTTCTAGTGTCCTTCTTTGCTTGCGGCTTGGACTGGTTGTCTTGATACTGTCCATATTTTCTTTGTCCTTTTTTCTATAGGTTGGGGCCGCCCTACCCTGGATTTTGCTATGAGGGATTCCTAGGCCCAAATTTTCGCGTCTTTTGTTTGAGCTTCTGCTCGATTTTGACGGCATATCGATAGGTCGCGCCCAAGGACGATATGTCCATAAATTCCATTTTGGTTTGGATGTATCTATGCAGAGAACCGCGGTACTTGAGCACCAGATGTCACTCTGAATCTTTGATACCCAGCTTGGTGTGCAGGGTATGGAAGATATTTGTGAAATCTGGCACTGCTTGGTCTCTTTCTTGCCGCAGTGTGGTCCATTTGGTATACAAGTTGTCATAGCTTCCGAAAGGGTAGTATAGTTCCTTAATAGCATCCTTGAAGGATTCCCAGGTGGCTGTGACTGTAAATAATGAGGGTTCCTCTATTTCCTTTTGCTCACTGAAAGTTTCCCACCAATATTTGACATGGGGAACGACTTTGAGAAGATAAAAAGTATTTTTTTCTCTATTTGAAAAGTTATGGATAGAAAAATACCCTTCTAGTAGATTCAACCACTTGTCTACAGCATCCGTGTCTATCTGACCTTCAAATATAGGAATATTGAAGTTGATTTGTACCTTGAAGGGGGCAGCGCCTCCGCTCGAGGAATATGCGTCGCTTGTTGGTAGCCACCGAAGGATTTGCGCGAAACTATCCATCATCTCATTCCTCTGTTGCATGAGGGATTCCTCAAGAAACATTTTGAAAGGATCTCATGTCCCGTCATCTTTATTTTCTCCTGCCATGAGAGCTTGTTTGGGCATATGACATCTTTTGTCCTCAAGAGAAACAAGATCGAGACCAAATTCTTTGTACCCCAACCTCGTTGGGGAGATGCATTAAGACAACAAGGAGCAGACCGCTCTGATACCACTAATCCGGATTTTATGAGAAGAACAAAATGAATACAGATTATTAAAATATGCTTAACATAAAATAACAGAGATACAATAAAACTGGTTTTCTATTCAATAAGGAAATAAGATGAAACTATAAAATGCAGTGGAAAACAAGCTTGCTAGAATGGTGGCATCTTATCTCTAAGAAGAGATGTGACCGTTGCGCTCATTCGCAAGAAGCCCATTACAATGAGGCTCTGAAGGCATTTTTACAATAAATAGGAATGTCAAAAAGCCTAGAAATCTAAAAACCTAACCCTAGGAGACAAAGCACCAAAAGTCATCTGGGCCCCTTTTGGGTAAGTTAGTCGGTCAACTTCCTGTGGTCATAACGTTTGCATACAATATCCTTTTTAGGCGCATGATAGCCCATTGGAAATATCTATCCGAGGACTACAAAAGTCAGGGACCTGAAAACTAGGAAAACAAACTGCCAAACTCGAAAACTGCCAAAATGAACCAGTTGGAATAGGTGGGAGGCCACCGACATCCATATGGATCAATCCTCCCCCCTTAGGAAGCAATGGTCTCCATTGCATTGATTTCCCCCACCAGATGAGGAAATTTCTGTTGAATTTGGCCCCAGGTGAGCCACTTGCCTTGGTGCAGGAGTTGTCGTGCTTTGACAACTCGATAAAGATGGATCCCTTGTTGTCGGGTGCCCTTGATCTGTGTGTCCACAATCTGATCACTGGATGCTTGTTTCATGCAGGTAGGGTTGATTTCTCTTGGTGTCAACTGCTCTGCTATCTCTGAGGTGTCCAATAATGGTGGGAAATATGGCCGAAGGAGAGCCACGTTGAAGATTGGGTGCAGGCCAAGGAAAGGGGGAACATTGAGCGCAAAAGCATTGTCACCCACAGCCTTGGTGATGGTATATGGACCATAACGGAGTGGGTGAAGCTTTTGATTGGGCTCTGTAAGGTGTTCTTTCTGCAAGTGCAACCAAACTTTGTCGCCCACCTGAAACTTATGTGGCACTCGGTGTTGATCATGGAACTTCTTGTACTTGCAATTGGACTTCTGTAAAATATCTTGAACCTATTGGCGGATGTGATGGATCCTCTCAATGAATCGGGTGGCTTTGTAAGCTTCTTTTGGAGTAGGGGATGAGTTGGCTGAGGTGTTCTCTAGTGGTAGTGCAACATCCATGGTGCCCAATGGTTCGAATCCCAACCCCACCTAAAAGGGGATGTGGCTAGTTGAGCTATGCAGGGCTCGGTTGTACCTATGCTGGACATAGGGAAGACTCTCATCCCATGTGCGGGGGTTCTTGGAATTGTACATGCGCAGGATATGTACGATCATTCGATTGATGACCTCAGTTTGGTCATCTATCTGTGGGTGGAATGCAGTGGATTTAGTGAGCTTGGTATCCAACAGTGACCAGAGGCTCAACTAGAATGTGTTGAGGAACCGACTGTCCTGATCTGAGACAATGGTTTTTGGGATCCCAAAGTGTACCCAGACATGTTTGAAGAAGATCTTGGAAGTGGCCTCTACAGTGATGTTCTTCTTGCAGGAAGCCATAATCGCCATCTAGGAAAAGTGATCAACAACCACAAAAACACAGTCATTGCCCCTCTTGGTGGACGGGAGGCCTGACATGTAGTCCATGGATATGGATTCCCACGGCTGTTAGGTGCCCTTGATCTGTCTGTCCACAATATGATCACTCTATTCATGTTGCATGCAGCCAGGGTTGAGTTCTCTTGGTGTCAACTTCTCTGGTATATCTAAAGTGTCCAATAACGGTGGGAAATATGGCCGAAGGAGAGCCACGTTGAAGACTGGGTACAAGCCAAGGAAAGGGGGAACGTTGAGCACAAAATCATTGTCACCCACAGCCTTGGCGATGGTCTATGGCCCATAATGGAGTGGGTGAAGCTTCCGATGGGGCCCTGTAAGGAATTCTTTCTGCAAGTGCAACCAAACTTTGTCGCCCCCCTGAAACTTATGTGGCACCCGATGTTGATCATGGTGCTACTTGTACTTGGCATTGGACTTCTGTAAAATATCCTAAACCTGTTGGAGGATGTTATGGATCCTCTCAATGAACCAGATGGATTTTTCAGCCTCTGTTGGAGCAGGGGATGAGTCGGCCGAGGTGTTCGCTAGTGGTAGTGCAACATCCATGGGGCCCAATGGTTGGAATCCCAACCTCACCTGAAAGGGACTGTGGCTAGTTGAGCTATGCAGGGCTCAGTTGTAGCTATGCTGGACATACGGAAGACTCTCATCCCATGTGCGGGGGTGCTTGGAATTGTACATGCATAGGATATGTATGATCATTCGATTGATGGCCTCATTTTGTCCATCTGTCTGGGGGTGGAAGGCAGTGGATTTAGTGAGCTTGGTATCCAACAATGACCAGAGGCTCGACCAGAATGTGCTGAGGAACCGACTATCCTGATCTGAGAAAATGGTTTTTGGGATCCCAAAGTGTACCCATACGTGTTCGAAGAAGATCTTGGTAGTGGCCTCTACAATGATGTTCTTCTTGCAGGTGGCCATAATCGCCATCTTGGAAAAGCGATCAACAACCACAAAAACATAGTCATTGCCCCTCTTAGTGGACGGGAGGCCTAAAATGTAGTCCATGGATATGGATTCCCACATCTTTCCAGGAGTAGGAAGAGGGGTGTACAGGCCCTGTTTCTTAGTGGTCGGTTTGGCAATAGCGCAAGCGGTGCAGGACCTGATATACTTGTCGACATCATGTCGAAGTTTCAGCCAGTAGAAATGTTTTTTCAGCACTACCACTGTCTTTTCGACGCCAAAGTGTCCTACCACCTGACTCTAGTGAGCTTCCCATATCATCTTTGCGCTCTCGCTTGATGGAATGTAGATATGGCCTAGACAACACAACAACCCGTCCTGAACATGGAAATCAGCGACCACTGAGTTTGCTCCCAACATTTCGTAGGTGGTGGAGACCTCAGGGTCTATATCATAGAGGTGGGTCCATCCATAGGTCTCATGGCCACAAGAGTCTAGCACCATGGTGAGTACCGTGACTAGAGGTCGGTAGAGGCAGTCAGCAACTCGGTTGGTACTTCATGTTTTAACTTGATGTTGAGGTGGAACTGTTGTAAGTATGTGGACCACTTCTGATGGTGGTCATTCTGCAATTTGCCTTGAGTCTGCATGAATTGTAGTGGCTTGTGATCAGTGTAGATGACTGTCTCCTTCCCCAGAATGTAATGTCTCCACTAACGACAGGCTTGCACAATGGAGTACATTTCTTTTTCGTAAGTAGGGTACTTATGGAAAACATCTGATAGCGTCTCACTATGATACGCCACGAGGTGGCCATGTTGAGCGAGAACAACGCCCACAACATAGTCTGAAGCATTTATCTCGATCTCAAAGGGATGTTGCAGGTCCGGTAATGAAAGTACAGGGGATGAGCACAAGTACTGCTTCAATTCATCGAAGGCTTGTTGTTGGGACATGCCCCACACAAATTTTTCCTTACCGCCATTCCTGCTTACTTGGCTGAGGACCCATGCGATATGAGAGAATCCCAACACAAACTTGCGATAGAAATTGGTGAGGCCCAAGAAGATTCGAAGATTAGAGAGAGTGGTTGGGGCTGGCCAGTTATGGATGAACTGGATCTTGGTTGGATCCACATGCACACCATGTTGATCAATGATGTAGCCTAAGTAGTGGACCCTGTCCATGCCGAAGGAGAATTTTTCCAAGTTTGCATATAGTTTGTGCTGCTGCAAGGTGTGCAAAACCTGCTGAATATGCTGTAAGTGTTCTACCCAAGTCTTGTTTTAGATGAGGATGTCATCCAAAGACACCACTACAAAAGTATTGGTGAAAGGTCGCAGGATATCGTCCATCATCCTCATAAAAGTTGTTGGAGCATTGGTCAAACCAAAGGGCATGACCAACCATTCAAAAAGCCCTTCTTTTGACTTGAAGGTGGTCTTCCATACATCTGTATGTTCTATTGGGACCTAGTGGTAGCCAGACTTCAGATCAATCTTACTGAAGTATTTAGCCCCCATGAGTTGATCAAGGAGTTCGTCGATTCAGGGAATCGGGTACCAGTTCCGGACTGTGATTTTATTCAGGGACTGGTAATCAATGCAGAGTCGCTAGGTCTTGTCCTTCTTCTGCACCAGTATGATTGGGCTCCCACAAGGCGATGAGCTGGGATAGATGTGCCCCTTGTTGAGAAGTTCTTGGATCTGCCTCTTGATCTCCTCATTTTCTAACAGAGAGCAGTGGTAGACCGTCCCATTGGGTAGCAATGCACCTAGGGTCAGATCGATGGGATACTTGACCTGGTAGTGTAGAGGTACCCCGGTATGAGAGGAGAAGACATCTGAGTGTTATTCCACGACATTATCCACTTGCCTTTTTTTTGTGGATATATCGGCCGTAGAGGCCCTGGATGTGGCTGCAATCTTTCTCTTACTCTGAGAGAAAATCATGAAGAAGACAAATTTCCTGGTCTGAGAGATGACCTTCCTGCATTGCTTGGTATAGATCAAGGAAATAGCACTAGGAGGGACTGCCTCGGGTATCCTATACAATCTCTTGTTCAAAGTAATAATAACACTACGAGGCCTAGACTCATATACAACATGGCGTTTCCATAAATAAGGTTGGCCCAAAAGAACATTACAAACTTTGAGAGGAGCAACATCACACAATACCTCGTCTTTGAAGGTCTTGATGTTGTATGACAGTCGACACTGTTGGCTGACGTAGAGATCGCTTCCTTGAAGGAGCCATCCAATGGTGTAGGGTTGTGGGTACGACATTGTCAGAAGGTCCAACCACTTGACGACCTCTATTGAGATGAGGTTCTTCTGGCTACCACTATCAACGATGAAGTGCAGTGGGGTGCCTTTTACCCACGTCTATGAATGGAAAAGGTGCTCGCCTTCTTCTAGCTCATCTGGTTCATTAGGCTGGAGCTTGGTGGTAGCAACGGTGGCACTCAGCTCCATGTCAATGATCCTTCTTCCCCTTTCTGGTTCTGACTCAGACTCAGAACCCGCATCTGATTTAGAGGCTTTCACTTCAGCCACCAACGATTGTTTTGAGCGACAGGTAGCAGTGTTATGTCAAGGGCTCTTATGGAAGTCGCACCACTTCCTGGTATCCTTCTTTGTCTTTCCAGTGTCCTTCTTTTCTTGCGGATTGGACTAGTTGTCCTGAAACTATCCGTCTTTGCTCTATCCTTTGTTTTGTAGGTTTGGGCCACCCTTTCCTATCTTTTGTTGTGAGGGGTTCCTAGGCCCAAATTGTCGCGTCTTTTTTTTGAGCTTCTACTCGATTTTGACGAAATATCGATAGGTCACACCCAAGGACAAGATGTCTCTCTAAATCTTTGATACCCATCTTGGTGCACAGGGTATGGAATATATTTGTGAAATTTAGCACTGTTTGGTCTCTTTCTTGCCACAGTGTGGTCCATTCGGTATACAAGTCCTCATAGCTTTCGAAAGGGTAGTATTGTTCCTTAATAACATCCCTGAAGGATTCCCAGGTGGTTGTGACTGTAAATAATGAGGGTTCCTTTGTTTCCTTTTTCTCACAGAAAGTTTCCCACCAATCTTTGACATAGGGAACGGCTTTGAGGAGTGCAAAAGTAATTTTTTCTCTATTTGAAAAGTTATGGATAGAAAAATACCCTTCTAGTAGATTCAACCACTTGTCTACAGCATCCGTGTCTATATGACCTTCAAATATAGGAATATCAAAGTTGATTTGTACCTTGAAGGGGGCGGTGCCTCCGCTCGAGTAAGATGCGTCACTTGTTGGTAGCCATCGAAGGATTTGCGCGAAACTATCCATCATCTCGTTCCTCTGTTGCATCAGGGATTCCTCAAGAAACATTTTGAAAGGATCTCCTATCCCATCATATTTATTTTCTCCTACCATTAGAGCTCGTTTGGGTGTGCGAGAGCTTTTGTCCTCAAGAGAAACAAGCTCGATACCCAATTCTTTGTACTCCAACCTCATTGGGGACATGCATTAAGATGACAAGGAGAAGACCGCTCTGATACCACTGATCCAGATTTTGTGAGAAGAACGAAATGAATGCAGATTATTAAAACATGCTTAACACAGAATAACATAGATACAATAAAAATGGTTTTCTATTCAATAAGGAAATAAGTTGAAACTGTAAAATGCAGCGGAAAACAAGCTTGCTGGTATGGTGAAAGCTTATCTCTGAGAAGAGATGTGATGGCTGAGCTCATTCACAAGAAGCTCATTACAATGAGGCTCTAAAGGCATTTTAACAATAAAATGGAATGTCAAAAACCCTAGAAATCCAAAAACCTAAGCCTAGGAGATGAAGCACCAAAACTCATGTGGGGCCTATTTGGGTAAGTTAGTCAGTCAACTTCCTGTGGTCGTAACTTTTGCATACGATCTTTGTTTTAGACACATGATAGCCCATTGGAAATGTCTATTCGAGGACTACACATTTTTCTCTAATATAGTAAGCATAATTTTTGACTATGCCGATCTCTAAAAACATTGTTTAGGGCCTATCAATGGCCCCGAGGGTCAGGGACCTGAAAACTAGGAAAACAAACTGCCAAACTGGAAAAATACCAAAATGAACCAGTTGGAATAGGTGGGAGGCCACCGACATCCATATGGATCAATCCTCCCCCCTTAGGAAGCAATGGTCTCCATTGCATTGAGTTCCCCCACGAGATGAGGAAAGTTCTGTTGAATTTGGCTCCGGGTGAGCCACTTGCCTTGGTGTAGGAGCAGCCCTACTTTGACAAATCGATAAAGATGGATCCTTTGCTGTCAGGTTCCCTTGATATGTGTGTCCACAATCTGATCATTGGGTGCCTGTTGCATGAATTCAAGGTTGATTTCTCTTGTTGTCAACTTCTCTACTATCTCTGAGGTGTCCAATAATGGTGGGAAATATGGTCGAAGGAGAGCCACATTGAAGACTGGGTGCAGGCCAAGGAAAGGGGGAACGTTGAGTGAAAAAGCATTGTCACCCACAGTCTTGGTGATGGTGTATGTCCCATAACGGAGTGGGTGAAGCTTCCGATGGGGCCCTGTAAAGCGTTCTTTCTACAAGTGCAACCAAACTTTGTCACCCACGTGAACCTTATGTGGCACCCGGTGTTGATCATGGCACTGCTTGTACTTAGCATTGGACTTCTATAAAATATCCTGAACCTGTCGGTGGATGTGATGGATCCTCTCAATGAACCGTGTGGCTTTGTCATCTTTTGTTGGAGCAAGGGATGAATCGGCTGAGGTGTTCTCGAGTGGTAGTGCAACATCCATGGGGCCCAATGGTTGGAATCCCAACCCCACCTGAAAGGGGATGTGGCTAGTTGAGCTATGTAGGGATCGATTGTATCTATGATAAACATAGGGAAGACCGTCATCCCATGTGTGGGGGTTCTTGGAATCGTACATTCGTGGGATATGTATGATCATCTGATTGACGACCTCAGTTTGGCCATCTATCTGGGGGTGGAAGGCAGTGGATTTGGTGAGCTTGGTATCCAAAAATGACCAGAGGCTGGACTAGAATGTGCTGAGGAACCGACTATCCCGATCTGAGACAATGGTTTTTGGGATCCCAAAGTGTACCCAAATGCGTTCAAAAAAGAGCTTGGCAATGGCCTCTGTAGTGATGTTCTTCTTGCAGCCGACCATAATATCCATCTTCGAAAAGCGATCAACAACCACAAGAACATAGTCATTAACCCTCTTGGTGGACGGGAAGACTGACATATACTCAATGGATATGGATTCCCACGGCTTTCCAGGAGAAGTAAGAGGGGTGTACAAGCCCTGTTTTTTAGTGGTCAGTTTGGCAATAGTGTAGACAATGCAGGACCTGATATACTTGCCGACATCCTATCGAAGTTTCAACCAATAGAAATATTCTTTCAGCACTGCCACTGTCTTTTCTACGCCAAAGTGTCCTTCCACCCTACAGTATTGAGCTTCCCATATAAGCTTTGCACACTTGCTTGATGGAACACATAGATGGTGCAAATGACACAACAACCCGTCCTGAACATGGAAATTAGCGACCACTAAGTTTTCTCTCAACACTTGGTAGGTGGTGGAGACGTTAGGGTCTGTCGCATAAAGGTGGGGCCATCCAGAGGTCTGATGGCCGCAAGATTCTATTACCATGGTGAGTGTCGCAACTGGACATCGGCTGAGGCAATTGAAAACTCGGTTGGTACTTCTTGTTTTATACTTGATGTTGAGGTGGAACTATTGTAAGTATGTGGACCACTTCTGATGGTAGTCATTCTGCAATTTTCCTTAGGTCTGCATGAATTGTAGTGGCTTGTGATTAGTGTGGATGACTGTCTCCTTCCCCAGAATGTAATGTCTCAACTGGCGGTAGGATTACAGAATGGAGTACATTTCTTTATTGTAAGTAGGGTACTTACATACAACATCTGATAGTGTCTCACTATGATACGCCACGGGGTGGCCATGTTGAGTGAGAACAACACCCACAACATAGTTTGAAGCATCTGTCTCCATCTCAAAGGGATATTGCAGGTTCGGTAATGAAAGTATCGGGGATGAGCACAAGCGCTGCTTCAATTCATCAAAGGCTTGTTGTTGGGATAGGCCCCATAAAAAAATTTCCTTACCGCCACCCCTGGTTACTTGGTTGAGGGCCCATGTGATATGAGAGAATCCCAACACAAACATGCGATAGAAATTGGTGAGGCCCAAAAAGATCCGAAGCTCAGAGAGTGTGGTTGGGGCTGGCCATTCATGGATGACCTGGATCTTGGTTGGATCCACATGCACACCATGCTGATCAATGATGTAGCCTAAGTAGTCGACCCTCTCCATGCCGAAGGATCACTTTTTCACGTTTGCATATAGTTTGTGCTGCCGCAGGATGTGCAGAACCTGCTGAATATGTTGCAAGTGTTATTCCCAAGTCTTGTTGTAGATGAGGATGTCATCCAGATACACCACTAAAAAAGTACTGGTGAAAGGCCACATGATATCGTCCATCATCCTCATAAAATTTGCTGGAGCATTTGTCATACCAAAGGGCATGACCAACCATTCAAAAAACCTTCTTTTGACTTGAAGGCGGTCTTCCATACATCTATATGTTCTATTGGGACCTGGTGGTAGCCATACTTTAGATCAATTTTACTGAAGTATTTGGCCCTCATGATCTGATCAAGGAGGTTGTCGATTTGGGGAATCGGGTACCGGTTCTGGACTATGATTTTATTCAGGGACCGGTAATCAATGCAAAGTCGCCAGGTCCTGTCTTTCTTTTGCACCAATACGATTGGGATCCCACAAGGAAATGAGATGAGATGGATGTGCCCCTTGTGGAGAAGTTCTTAGATCTGCCTCTTGATCTCCTCATTTTCTAATAGAGAGCGGCGGTAGACTAACCCATTGGGTAGCAGTGCGCCTAGGGTCAGATCGATGGGATGCTTTACCTAGTAGTGCAGAGGTACCTCGGTAGGAGAGGAGAAGATATCTGAGTGTTCTTCCAGGACCTTATCCACTTGCTTCTATTGTGTGGAGAGATCATCCGCAGAGGCCCTAGATGTGGCTGTGATCTTTCTCTTACTCCGAGAGAGAATCATGAAGAAGAAAAATTTCCCAGTTTGAGAGATGACCTTCCTGCATTGCTTGGAAGAAATCAAGGAAATAACACTAGGAGGGACTGCCTTGGGTATCCTATACAATTTCTTGTTGAAAGTAATAATAACACTACAAGGCCTAGACTCATATACAGCATGGCATTTCCATAAATAAGGTTTGCCCAAAAGAACATTACAAACTTCGAGAGGAGAAACATCACACAATACTCATCTTTGAAGGACTTGATGTCGTACATCGACACTGTTGGCTGACGCGAAGATCACTTCCTTGGCAGAGCCATCCAATAGTGAAAGGGCTACGGGTGCTTCATTGTCGATAGGTCCAACTACTTGACGACCTCTGTTGAGATGAGGTTCTTATGGCTACCGCTATCAATGATGAAGTGCAGTAGGGTGCCTTTTACCCACATCTGTGAAAGGAAAAGGCACTCACCTTCTTCTGGCTCATCTGGTTCATTAGGCTGGATCTTGGTGGTAGCAACGGTGGCACTCGGCTCCATGTCAATGATCTGTCTTCCCCTTTCTGGTTCTGACTCAAAGTCAAAACCCGCATCTGATTCAAAGTATTTCACTTCAGCCACCAGTGACTTCTTTGAGCGATAATCAACAATGTTATGCCGAGGGCTCTTATGGAATTCGCACCACTTCCCGGTATCCTTCTTTGTCTTTCCAGTGTCCTTGTTTTCTTGTAGCTTGGATTGGTTGTCTTGATACTGTCCATCTTTTCTCTATCCTTTGTTCTGTAGGTTGGGGCCGCCCTTTCCTGGATTTTTCTACAAGGGTTTCCCAGGCCCATATTGTCGCGTCTTTTGTTTGAGCTTCTACTCGATTTTGATGGCATATCGATAGGTCGCGCCGAAGGACGAGATGTCCATGAATTCCATTTTGGTCTGGATGTATCTATGCAGAGCACAACTTTGATTGAGAACTAGATGTTGCTCTGAATCGTTGATACCCATCTTGGTGCGTAAGGTATGGAATATATTTGTGAACTCTGGCACTATTTGGTCTCTTTCTTGCCACAATGTGGTCCATTTGGTATACAAGTCATCATAGCTTCCGACAAGGTAGTATTGTTCCTTAATAGCATCCCTGAAGGATTCCCATGTGGCTATGACTGTGAATAATGATGGTTCCTCTGTTTCCTTTTGCTCACAAAAAGTTTCCCACCAATATTTGACATGGGGAACGACTTTGAGTAGCGCAAAAGTAATTTTTTCTCTATTTGAAAAGTTATGGATAGAAAAATATCCTTCTAGTATATTCAACCACTTGTCTACAACATCTGCGTCTATCTAACCTTCAAATATAGGAATATTGAAGTTGATTTGTACCTTGAAGGGGGCGGCACCTCCGCTTGAGGAAGATGCGTCGCTTGTTGGTAGCCGCCAAAGGATTTGCATGAAACTATCCATCATCTCGTTCCTCTGTTGCGTGAGGACTTCCTCAAGAAACATTTTGAAAGGATATCTTGTCCCATCATCTTTATTTTCTCCTACCATGAGAGCTCATTTGAGCGTGTGAGAGCTTTTGTGCTCAAGAGAAACCAGCTCGAGACCCAATTCTTTGTACCCCAACCTCGTTGGGGACTTGCATTAAGACGACAAGGAGCAGACCGCCCTGATACAACTGATCCACATTTTATGAGCAGAACGAAAAGAATGCAGATTATTAAAATATTCTTAACATAGAATAACAGAGATACAATAAAATTGGTTTTCTATTCAATAAGGAAATAAGCTGAAACTGTAAAATGCAGTGAAAAACAAGCTTCCTGGAATGGTGGCGGCTTATATCTGAGAAGAGACATGACGAATATGCTCATTCGCAAGAAGCTCATTACAATGAGGCTCTAAAGGCCTTTTTACAATAAACAGGAATGTCAAAAACGCTAGAAACCCAAAAACCTAACCCTAGGAGATGAAGCGCCAAAAGTCATCTGGGCCCCGTTTGGGTAAGTTAGTTGGTCAACTTCCCGACGTTCTAACTTTTGCATACGATCTTCATTTTAGGCGCATGATATCCCGTTGGAAAGGTCGTCTTGATCTCTAAAAACGTTGTTTAGGGCCTCAAAACAACCCCGCAATTCAGGGACCTGAAAACTAGGAAAAAAAACTACCAAATTGGAAAACTGCCAAAATGAATCAGTTGGAATAGGTGGGAGGCCACCAACATCCATATGGATCAATCCTCCCCCCTTAGGAAGCAATGGTATCCATTGTGTTGATTTCCCCCACCAGATGAGGAAATTTATGCAGAATTTGGCCCCAAGTGAGCCACTTGCCTTGGTGCAGGAGCTGCCCTGCTTTGACAACTCGATAAAGTTGGATCCCTTGCTGTCGTGTTCCCTTGATCTATGTGTCCACAATTTGATCACTGGATGCCTGTTTCATGTAGTCATGGTTGAGTTGTTTTGGTGTCAACTGCTCTACTATCTCTCAGGTGTCCAATAATGGTGGGAAATATGGTCGAAGGAAAGCCACGTTGAAGACTGGGTGCAGGCCAAGGAAAGGGGGAACGTTGAGCAAAAAAGAATTGTCACCCATAGATTTGGTGATGGTGTATGGGCCATAACGGAGTGGGCAAAGCTTCCGATGGGGCCCTGTAAGGCGTTCTTTCTGCAAGTGCAACCAAACTTTGTCACCCACCTGAAACTTATGTGGCACCCGATGTTGATCATGGTGTTGCTTGTACTTCGCATTGGACTTCTATAAAATATCCTGAACCTGTTGGCGGATGTGATGGATCCTCTCAATGAACCGGGTGGATTTGTTAGCTTCTTTTGGAGTAGGGGATGAGTCGGTCGAGGTGTTCTCCAGTGGTAGTGCAACATCCATGGGGCCCAATGACTCGAATCCCAACCCCACCTGAAAGGGGATGTGGCTAGTTGATTTATGAAGGGCTCGGTTATAGCTATGATGGACATAGGGAAGACTCTCATCCCATGTGCGGGGGTGCTTGGAATCGTACATGCGTAGGATATGTACAATCATCCGATTGACGACCTCAGTTTGGCCATCTATCTGGGGGTGGAATGTAGTGGATTTGGTGAGCTTGGTATCCAACAGTGACCAGAGGCTCGACTAGAATGTGCTGAGGAACCGACTATCCTGATCTGAGACAATAGTTTTTGGGATCCCAAAGTGTACCCAGATGCATTCGAAGAAGAGATTGGCAGCGGCCTCTGCAGTGATGTTCTTCTTGCAGGCAGCCATAATTTCCATCTTGGAAAAGCGATCAACAACCACAAAAACAAAGTCATTTCCCCTCTTGGTGGACAGGAGGTCTAACATGTAGTCCATGGATATGGATTCCCATGGCTTGTCAGGAGTAGGAATAGGGGTGTATAGGCCCCATTTCTTAGTGGTTGGTTTGGCGATAGCGCAGGCTATGCAGGACCTGATATACTTGTCGACATCCTGTCGAATTTTCGGCCAGTAGAAAGGTTTTTTCAGCACTGCCACTATCTTTTCGACACCAAAGTTTCCTGCCACCTGACTGTAGTGAGCTTCCCATATCATATTTGCGCACTCGCTTGATGGAACACAGAGATGGCCTAGACGACACAAAAACTCATCCAGAAGATGGAAATTAGCGACCACTGAGTTTTCTCCCAACATTTGGTAGATGGTGGAGACGTTAGGGTCTATCTCATAGAGGTGGGGCCATCCAGAGGTCTCATGGCCGCAAGAGTCTAGCACCATACTGAGAGATGCGACTAGAGGTCAGTTGAGGCAATCGACAACTCGGTTGGTACTTGTTGTTTTATACTTGATGTTGATGTGGAACTGTTGTAAGTATGTGGACCACTTTTGATGGCGGTCATTCTGCAATTTGCCTTGGGTCTGCATGAATTGTAGTGGCTTGTGATCAGTCTGGATGACTGTCTCCTTCCCCAGAATTTAATGTCTCCACTGGTGGCAGGCTTGCACAATGGAGTACATTTATTTTTCATAAGTAGGGTACATATGGACAACATCTGATAGTGTCTCACTATGATACGCCATGGGGTGTCCATGTTGAGTGAGAACGACGCCCATAGCATAGTCTGAAGCATCTGTCTCAATCTCAAAGTGATGTTGTAGGTTTGGTAATGAAAGTACCAGAGATGAGCACAAGTGCTTCTTCAAGTCATCAAAGGATTGTTGTTGGGAAAGGCCCCACACAAATTTTGACTCACTGCCCCCCCTGCTTACTTGGCTGAGGGACATTGCGATATGAGAGAATCCCAACACGAACCTGCAATAGAAATTGGCAAGGCCCAAGAAGCTCCGAAGCTCAGAGAGTGTGGTTAGAGATGGCCAGTCGTGGATGAACTGGATCTTGGTTGGATCCACATGCACACCATGTTGATAAATGATGTAGCCTAAGTAGTGGACCCTGTCCATGCCTAAGGAGCATTTTTCCAAGTTTACATATATTTTGTGATGTCCCAGGGTGTGCAAAACCTATTGAATATGATGCAAGTGTTCAACCCAAGTCTTGTTGTAGATTAGGATGTCATCTATATGAACCTCTACAAAAGTACTGGTGAAAGGTCACAAGATATCATCCATCATCCTCATAAAAGTTGTTGGATCATTTGTCAAACCAAAGGGCATGACCAACCATTAAAAAAGGCCTTCTTTTGACTTGAAGGTGGTCTTCCATACATCTGTATGTTCTATTGGGACATGGTGGTATCAAGACTTAAAATCAATCCTACTGATGTATTTGGCCCCCGTGAGCTACTCAAGGATGTCGTCGATTCGGGGAATCGGGTACCAGTTCCAGACTGTGATTTTATTCAGGGACCAATAATCAATGCAGAGTCGCCAGGTCCCATATTTCTTCTGCACCAATACGATTGGGCTCCCAAAAGGCAATGAGCTATGAAGGATGTGCCCCTTGTGGAGAAGTTCTTGGATCTACCTCTTGATCTCCTCATTTTCTAACAGAGAGTGGTGGTAGACCAGCCCATAGGGTAGCAGTGCGCCTGGGGTCAGATCGATGGGATGCTTGACCTGGTAGTGCAGAGGTACCTCGATAGAAGAGGTGAAGACATCTGAGTGTTCTTCCACGACCTTATCCTCTTGCTTCGGTTGTGTGGAGAGATTGTCCGCAGAGGCCCTAGATGTGGCTATGATATTTCTCTTACTCTGAAAGAGAATCATGAAGAAAACAAATTTCCCAGTCTGAGAGATGACCTTCCTGCATTGCTTGGCAGAGATCAAGGAAATAGCACTAGGAGGGACTGCCTCGGGTATCCTGTACAATTTCCTGTTCAAATTAATAATAACACTATGAGGCCTAGACTCATATACAACATGGAATTTCCCTAAATAATGTTGGCCCAAAAGAACATTACAAACTTCGAGAGGAGAAACATCACACAATACCTCATCTTTGAAGCGCTTGATGTCATACGACAATCAACACTGTTGGCTAACGTGGAGATCACTTCCTTGGCGGAGCCATCCAATGGTGTAGGGCTACAGGAGCAGCGTTGTCGTCAGGTCTAGATACTTGACGACCTCTGCTGAGATGAGGTTCTTTTGTCTACCACTATCAATGATGAAGTGCGCTCTCCTTCTTCTGACTCATCTGGTTCACTAGGTTGGAGCTTGGTGGTAGCAACAGTGGCACTCAGATCTGCGTCAATAATCTGTCTTCCACTTTCTGGTTCTGACTCAGAGTTAGAACCTGCATATGATTGAGAGGATTTCACTTCAGCAACCAGTGACTTCTTTGAGTGATAATCAATAGTGTTATGCCAGGGGCTCTTATGGAAGAGGCACCACTTCCCGGTATCCTTCTTTGTCTTTCTAGTGTCCTTCTTTACTTGCGACTTGGACTGGTTGTCCTGATACTGTCCATCTTTGTTCTGTCCTTTTTTCTGTAGGTTGGGGCCACCCTTTCCTTCCTTTTGCTGTGAGGGGTTCCCAGGCCAAAATTATCGCGTCTTTTGATTGAGCTTCTGCTCGATTTTGACGGCATATCGATAGGTTGCGCCCAAGGATGAAATGTCCATAAATTTCATTTCGGTCTGGATGTATCTATGCAGAGCACCATATGTCACCATGAATCTCTGATACCCAACTTGGTGCGCAGGGTATGGAAGATATTTGTGAAATCTTGCACTGTTTGGTCTCTTTCTTGCTGCAGTGTGGTCCATTTGGTATACAAGTCGTCATAGCTTCCGACAAGGTAGTATTGTTCCTTAATAGCATCCCTGAAGGATTCCCAGGTGGTCGTGATTATAAATAATGAGGGTTCCTCTGTTTCCTTTTTCTCACAGAAATTTTCCCACCAATCTTTAACATGGGGAATGACTTTGAAGAGAAAAAATGTAATTTTTTCTCTATTTGAAAAGTTATGGACAAAAAAACACCCTTCTAGTAGATTCAACCACTTGTCTACAACATCTGCATCTATCTGACCTTCAAATATAGGAATATCGAAGTTGATTTGTACCTTGAAGGGGGCGGCGCCTCCGCTCGAGGAAGATGCGTTGCTTGTTGGTAGCCGCCGAAGGATTTGTGCGAAACTATCCATCATCTCGTTCCTGTGTTGTGTGAGGGATTCCTCAAGCAACATTTTTAAAGGATCTCTTGTCCCGTCATCTTTATTTTCTCCTTCCATGAGAGCTCATTTGGATGTGCAAGAGATTTTCTCCTCAAGAGAAACAAGCTCGAGACCCAATTCTTTGTACCCCGACCTTGTTGGGGACATGCATTAAGATGACAAGAAGAAGACCGCTCTGATACCACTAATATAGATTTTATGAGAAGAACAAAATGAATGCAGATTATTAAAAGATGCTTAAGACATAATAACAGAGATAGAGTAAAATTGGTTTTCTATTCAATAAAGAAATAAGTTGAAACTATAAAATGTAGCGGAAAACAAGCTTGCTGGAATGGTGGTGGCTTATCTCTGAGAAGATATGTGACAGTTGCGCTCATTCGCAAGAATCTCATTAAATGAGGCTTCGAAGGCCTTTTTATAGTAAAAAACATTGTTTAGGGCCTCAAAATAGCCCCACAAGTCAGGGACCTGAAAACGAGGAAAAAAACTGCCAAACTAGAAAACTACCAAAATGGACTATTTGGAATAGGTGGGAGGCCACCGACATCCATATAGATCAATCCGCCCCCCTTAGGAAGCAATAGTCTCCATTGCGCTCGCTTGATGGAATGCAGAGATGTCCCAGACGACACAACAACCCGTCCTGAAGATGGAAATCAATGACCATTGAGTTTGCTCCCAACATTTGGTAGGTGGTGGAGACGCCAGGGTCTGTCTCATAGAGGTGGGGCCATCCAGAGTTCTCATGGCTGCAAGAGTCAAGCACCATGGTGAGTTCCATGACTAGAGTTCAGCTGAGGAAATCGACAACTCGGTTGGTACTTCCTGTTTTATACTTGATGTTGAGGTAGAACTACTGTAAGTATGTGGACCACTTCTGATGACAGTCATTCTACAATTTTCCTTGGGTCTGCATGAGTTATAGTGTCTTGTGATCAGTGTGTATGACTATCTCCTTCCCCAGAATGTAATGTCTCCACTGGCGGCAGGCTTGCACAATGGAGTACATTTCTTTTTCGTAAGTAGGGTACTTACAGATAACATCTGATAGCGTCTCACTATGATACACCACAGGGTGGCCATGTTGAGTGAGAATGACGCCCATAGCATAGTCTGAAGCATCTGTCTCAATCTCAAAGGGATGTTGCAGGTCCAGTAATGAAATTATCAGGGATGAGCACAAGCGCTGCTTCAATTCATCGAAGGCTTGTTGTTGGGACAGGCCCCACACAAATTTTTCCTTACCGCCACCACTGCTTACATGGTTGAGGGCCCGTGTGATATGAGAGAATCCCAACATGAACCTGCGATAGAAATTGGTGAGGCCCAAGAAGCTCTGAAGCTCAGAGAGTGTGGTGAAAGGTCACAGGATATCGTCCATCATCCTTATAAAAGTTGTTGGAGTATTTGTCAAACGAAAGGGCATGACCAACCATTCAAAAAGACCTTATTTTGACTTGAAGGTGGTCTTCCATACATCTGTATGTTTTATTGGGACCTGGTGGTAGCTAGAATTAAGATCAATATTACTGAAGTATTTGGCCCCCATGAGCTGATCAAGGAGGTCGTCGATTCGGGGAATTGGGTACCAGTTCGGGACTGTGATTTTATTCAGATACCGGTAATCAATGCAGAGGCACCAGGTCTCATATTTATTCTGCACCAGTACGATTGGGCTCCCACAAGGCGATGAGATGGAATGGATCTGCCCCTTGTTGAGAAGTTCTTGGATCTGCCTGTTGATCTCCTCATTCTCTAACAGAGAGTGGCGATAGACCGGCCCATTGGGTAGCGGTGTGCCTGGGATCAAATCGATGGGATGCTTGACCTAGTAGTGCAGAGGTACCCTGGTAGGAGAGGAGAAGACATCTGAGTGTTCTTCCATGACCTTATCCACTTGATTCTATTGTGTGGAGAGATCGGTCGCAGAGGCCCTAGATGTGGCTGCAATCTTTCTCTTACTCTGAGATAAAATCACGAAGAAGACAAATTTCTCGATTTGCGAGATGACCTTCCTGCATTGCTTGGCAGAGATCAAGGAAATAGAACTAGGAGGGACTGCCTTGGGTATCCTATACAATTTCTTGTTCAAAGTAATAATAACACTACGAGTCCTAGACTCATATACAACATGGCGTTTCCATAAATAAGGTTGGCCCAAAAGAACATTACAAACTTCGAGAGGTGCAGCATCACACAATACCTTGTCTTTAAAGGGCTTGATGTTGTACAACAGTCGACACTGTTGGCTAACGCGGAGATCGCTTCCTTTGTGGATCCATCCAATTTTGTAGGGTTGTGGGTGTGTCATTGTCTGTAGGTATAGATGCTTGATGACCTCTACTGAGATGAGGTTCTTTTGGCTACCACTATCAATGATGAAGTGCAGCGGGGTGCCTTTTACCCACATCTATGAATGGAAGAGGCACTCTCCTTCTTCTGGCCTTTCTGGTTCATTAGGCTGGAGCTTGGTGGTAGCAACGGTGGCACTCAGCTCCACGTCAATGATCCATCTTCCCCTTTATGGTTATGACTCAAAGTTAGAACCCGCATCTAATTCAGAGGCTTTCACTTCAACCACCAGTGAGTGCTTTGAACGACAATCAGCAGTGTTATGCCAAGGGATCTTATGGAAGTCGCACCACTTCTTGGTATCCTTATTTGTCTTTCCAGTGTCATTCTTTTCTTGCAGCTTGGACTGGTTGTCCTGATACTATCCATCTTTTCTCTGTCCTTTTTTCTGTAGGTTGGGGCCTCCCTTTACTAGTTTTTGCTATGAGGGGTTCCCAGGCCCAAATTGTCGTGTCTTTTGTTTGAGCTTTTGCTCAATTTTTATTTCATATCGATAGGTCGCATCCAAGGACGAGATGTCCATAAATTCCATTTTAGTATGGATGTATCTATGTATATCACCGCGGTACTTGAGCACCATATGTCGTTCTGAATCTTTGATGCCCAGCTTGGTGCACAGGATATGGAAGATATTTGTGAAATCTTGCATTGTTTGGTCTCTTTCTTACCGCAGTGTGGTCCATTTGGTATACAAGTCGTCATAGCTTTCGACAGGGTAGTATTGTTCCTTAATAGCATCCCTGAAGGATTTCCAGCTGGCTATGACTATAAATAATGAGGGTTCCTCTATTTCCTTTTGCTCACAGAAAGTTTCCCACCAATCTTTGACATGGGGAACGACTTTGAGCACAAAAGTAATTTTTTCTCTATTTGAAAAGTTATGGACCAAAAAATACCCTTCTAGTAGATTCAACCACTTGTCTATAGCATTTGCGTCTATCTGACCTTCAAATATAGGAATATCGAAGTTGATTTGTACCTTGAAGGGGGCGGCGCCTCCGTTCTAGAAAGATGCGTCGCTTGTTGGTAGCCACCGAACGATTTGCACGAAACTATCCATCATCTCGTTCCTTTGTTGCGTGAGGTATTCCTCAAGCAACATTTTGAAAGGATCTCTTGTCCTGTCATCTTTATTTTCTCCTACCATGAGAGCTCATTTGGGCGTACGAGAGCTTTTGTCCTCAAGAGAAACAACCTCCAGACCCAATTCTTTGTACCCTGACCTCATTGGGGAAATGCATTAAGATGACAAGGAGTAGATTGCTCTGATACCATTGATCTGGATTTAATGAGAAGAACGAAAATAATGTAGATTATTAAAAGATGCTTAACACAGAATAACAGAGATACAGTAAAACTAATTTTCTATTCAATAAGGAAATAAGCTGAAATTGTAAAATGCAACAGAAAATAAGCTTGTTGGAATGGTGGTGGCTTATCTCTAAGAAGAGATGCGATGGCTACGCTCATTCATAAGAAGCTCATTACAATGAGGCTCTGAAGGCCTTTTTACAATAAACATGAATGTCAAAAATCCCAGAAATCCAAAAACCTCACCCTAGGAGATGAAACGCCAAAAGTCATGTGGGCCCCGTTTGGGTAAGTTAGTCGGTCAACTTCCTGAGGTCGTAACTTTTGCATACGATCTCCATTTTAGGCGCACGATAGCCCATTGGAAAGGTCTATCTGAGGACTACACATTTCACTTTAATATATTCAGGGCATTTTCGACCGTGTCGATCTCTAAAAATGTCGTTTAGGGCCTCAAAACTGCCCTGCAAGTCAAGGACCTGAAAATTGGGAAAAAAACTACCAAACTAGAAAACTGCCAAAATGAACCAGTTGGAATAGGTGGGAGGCCAACGACATCCATATTGATCAATCCTCCCCCCTTAGGAAGCAATGGTATCCATTGCGTTGAGTTCCCCCTCTAGATGAGGAAATGTCTGCTGAATTTTCTCCCAGGTGAGCCACTTGCCTCGGTGCGGGAGCTGCCCTGCTTTGACAACTTGATAAAGTTGGATCCTCTGTTGTTGGGTGCCCTTGATCTGTGTGTCCACAATATGATCATTCTATTCCTGTTTCATATAGTCAGGGTTGAGTTCTTTTGGTGTTAATTTCTCTGCTATCTCTGAGGTGTCCAATATTGGTGGGAAATATGGTCGAAGGAGAGCCACGTTGAAGACTGGGTGCAGCCCAAGGAAAGGGGGAATGTTGAGCACAAAAGCATTGTCACCCATAGCCTTGGTGATGGTGTATGGCCCATAAGGGAGTAGTCTAAGCTTCCGATGGGGCCCTGTAAGGTGTTCTTTCTACAAGTGCAACCAAACTTTGTCGCCCACCTGAAACTTATGTGGCACCCAATGTTGATCATGGTGCTGCTTGTACTTGGCATTGGACTTCTGTAAAATATCTTGAACCTTTTGGTGGATTTGATGTATCCTCTCAATGAACTAGGTGTATTTGTTAGCTTCTGGTGGAGAAGGGGATGATTCGGCCGAGGTATTCGCCAGTGGTAGTGCAACATCCATAGGGCCCAATGGTTGGAATCCCAACCCCATCTGAAAGGGTCTATGGATAGTTGAGCTATGTAGGGCTTGGTTGTAGCTATGTTGGACATAGGGAAGACTCTCATCCCATGTGCGGGGGTGCTTGGAATTGTACATGCACAGGATATGTACGATCATTCTATTGACGACCTCAGTTTGGCCATCTGTCTGGGGGTGGAAGGCACTGGATTTGGTGAGATTGGTATCCAACAGTGACCAGAGGCTCGACCAGAATGTGCTGAGGAATCGTCTGTCTCGATCTGAGACAATGGTTTTTGGGATCCCAAAGTGTACCCAGACGTGTTCAAAGAAGATCTTGGCAGTGGCCTCTACAGTGATGTTCTTCTTGCAAGCGACCATAATCTCCATCTTGGAAAAGCGATCAACAACCACAAAAACACAGTCATTTCCCCTCTTGGTGGACAGGAGGCCTGACATGTAGTCCATGGATATGGATTCCCACGGCTTATCAGGAGTAGGAAGAGGGGTGTACAGGCCTCGTTTCTTAGTGGTTGATTTGGAAATAGCACAGGTAGTGCAGGACCTAATATACTTGCCGACATCCTGTCGAAGTTTCATCCAGTAGAAAATTTTTTTAAGCCCTACCACTATATTTTCGACGAAAAATTGTAGTGCCACCCGAATGTAGTGAGCTTCCTGTATCATCTTTGCATGATCGCTTGATGGAATGTAGAGATGGCCCAGACGACATAACAACCCGTCCTCAAGATGGAAATCAACGACCACTGAGTTTGCTCCCAACATTTGGTAGGTGGTGGAGACGTCAGGGTCTGTCTCCTAGATATGGGACCATCCAGAGGTCTCATGGACGCAAGAGTCTAGCACCGTGGTGAGTGCTGCGACTAGAGGTCGACTGAGGAAATTGACAACTCGGTTGGTACTTCCTATTTTATACTTGATGTTGAGGTGGACCTACTGTAAGTATGTGGACCACTTCTGATGGCGGTCATTCTACAATTTGCCTTGGGTCTACATGAATTGTAGTGGCTTGTGATCAGTGTGGATGACTGTCTCCTTCCCCAAAATGTAATGTCTCCACTGGCGGAAAGCTTACACAATGGAGTAGATTTTTTTGTCGTAAGTAGGGTACTTATAGACAACATCTGATAGCGACTCACTATGATACGCCACGGGGTGGCCATGTTGAGTGAGAATGATGCCCACAACATAGTCTGAAGCATCTGTCTCGATCTCAAAGGAATGTTGCAGGTCTGGTAATGAAAGTATCGAGGATGAGAACAAGCGTTGCTTCAATTCATTGAAGGCTTGTTGTTGGGATAGGCCCCACACAAATTTTTCCTTACTCCCACCCATGCTTACTTGGCGAAGGGCCCATGCGATATGAGAGAATCCCAACAAGAAACTGCGATAGAAATAGTCGAGGCCCAAGAAGCTCCGAAGCTTAGAGAGTGTGGTTGGGGCTGGCTAGTGACGTATGACTTTGATCTTGGATGGATCCACATGCACACCATGTTGATCAACGATGTAGCCTAAGTAGTGAACCTTTTCCATGCCGAAGGAGCATTTTTCCAAGTTTTCATATATTTTGTGCTGCCGCAGGGTGTTCAGAACCTGTTGACTGTGCTGCAAGTGTTCCGCCCAAGTCTTGTTGTAGATGAGGATGTCATCCAGATACACCACTACAAAAGTACCGGTGAAAGTTTGCAGGATATCATCCATCATACTCATAAAAGTTGTTGGAGCATTTGTCAAACCAAAGGGAATGACAAACCATTCAAAAAGACCTTCTTTTGACTTGAAGGTGGTCTTCCATACATCTGTATGTTCTATTGGGACATGGTGGTAGCCAGACTTAAGATCAATCTTACTGAAGTATTTGGCCCCTGTGAGATGATCAAGGAGGTCGTCGATTCTGGGAATTGAGTACCGGTTCCGGACTGTGATTTTATTCAAGGACCGGTAATCAATGCAAATTCGCCAGGTCCCAGCTTTCTTTTGCACGAGTATGATTGGGATCCCACAAGGTGATGAGATGGGATTGGTTTCCCCCTTATGGAGAAGTTCTTGGATCTGCCTCTTGATCTCCTCATTTTCTAACAGAGAGTGAAGGTAGACTGACCCATTGGGTAGCGGTGCGCCTGGGGTCAAATATATGGGATTCTTGTCCTGGTAGTGTAGAGGTACCCCAATAGTAGAGGAGAAGACATCTGAGTGTTCATCCAAGACCTTATCCACTTGCTTCTATTGTGTGGAGAGATCAGCCGCAAAGGCCCTGAATGTGGTTGCGATCTTTCTCTTACATTGAGAGCGAATCACGAAGAAGACAAATTTCCCAGTCTAAGAGATGACCTTCCTGCATTGGTTGGTAGAGATCAAGGAAATAGCACTAGGAGGGACTGCCTCTGGTATCCTATACAATTTCTTGTTTAAAGTAATAATAACACTACAGGGCCTAGACTCATATACATCATGGCATTTCCATAAATAAGCTTGGCCCAAAATAACATTACAAACTTCGAGAGGAGCAACATCAAGCAATACCTCATATTTGAAGGGCTTGATGTTGTATGACAGTCGACACTGTTGGTTGACGCAGAGATTGATTCCTCGACGGAGCCATCCAATGGTGTAGGACTGCGGGTGTGGCGTTGTCAGCAAGTCCAGCCGCTTGACGACCTCTGCTGAGATGAGGTTCTTCTAGCTACCGCTATCAACGATGAAGTGCAGGGGGGTGCCTTTTACCCACATTTGTGGATGGAAAAGTCACTCTCCTTCTTCTGGCTCATCTGGTTCATTAGGCTGGAGCTTGGTGGTAGCAACAGTGGCACTCGACTCCGCATCAATGATCCCTCTTCCCCTTTCTAGTTCTGACTCAGAGTCAAAACTCGCATCTGATTCAGAGGCTTTCACTTCTACCACCAACAACTGCTTTGAGCAACAATCAACAGTGTTATGCTAAGGGCTCTTATGGAAGTCGCACCACTTCTTGGTATCCTTCTTTGTCTTTCCAGTGTCCTTCTTTTCTTGCAGCTTGGACTAGTTTTCCTGATACTATCCATCTTTGCTCTGTCCTTTGTTATGTAGGTTGGGACCACCCTTTCCTGGCTTTTGCTACGAGGCGTTCCCAGGCCCAAATTGTCGCGTCTTTTATTTGAGCTTCTGCTCGATTTTGACGACATATTGATAGACCGCGCCCAAGGATGAGATGTCCATAAATTCAATTTCGGTCTGGATGTATCTAAGCAGAGCCCTACGATACTTGAGCACCAGATGTCACTCTAAATCTTTGATACCCAGCTTGGTGCACAGGGTATGGAAGATATTTGTGATATCTGGCACTGTTTGGTCTCTTTCTTGCTGCAGTGTGGTCCATTTGGTATACAAGTCATCATAGCTTCCGACAGGGTAGTATTTTTCCTTAATAGAATCCCTGAAGGATTCCCAGGTGGCCATGACTGTAAATAATGAGGGTTCCTCTGTTTCCTTTTGCTCACAGAAAGTTTGCCACCAATCTTTGACATGGGGAACGACTTTGAGGAGCGCAAAAGTAATTTTTTCTTTATTTGAAAAGTTATGGATAGACAAATATCCTTCTAGTAGATTCAACCACTTGTCTACAACATCCGCTTCTATATGACCTTTAAATATAGGAATATCGAAGTTGATTTGTACCTTGAAGGGGGCGGCGCCTCCGTTCGAGAAAGATGCGTCGCTTGTTGGTAGTCATCGAAGGATTTGCACGAAACTATCCATCATATCGTTCCTCTGTTGCGTGAGGGATTCCTCAAGCAAGATTTTGAAAGGATCTCCTATCCCCTCATCTTTATTTTCTCCTGCCATGAGAGCTCGTTTGGGCATGCGAGAGCTTTTTTCCTCAAGAGAAACAACCTCCAGACCCAATTCTTTGTACCCCGACCTCATTGAGGACATGCATTAAGATGACAAGGAGTAGATTTCTCTGATACCACTGATATGGATTTAATGAGAAGAACGAAAAGAATGCAGATTATTAAACTATGCTTAACACAGAATAACAGAGATACAGTAAAACTAAGTTTCTATTCAATAAGGAAATAAGCTGAAATTGTAAAATGCAGCGGAATATAAGCTTGTTGGAATGGTGGTGGCTTATCTATGAGAAGAGATGTGATGGATATACTCATTCGTAATAAGCTCATTACAATGAGGCTCTGAAGGACTTTTTACAATAAACAGGAATGTCAAAAAGCCTAGAAATCCCAAAACCTCACCCTAGGAGATGAAACGCCAAAAGTCATGTGGGCCCCGTTTGGGTAAGTTAGTCGGTCAACTTCCCGAGGTCGTAACTTTTGCATACGATCTCCATTTTAGGCGCACGATAGCCCATTGGAAAGGTCTATCCGAGGACTACAAATTTCACTTTGATATGTTAAGGGCCTCAAAACTACCCCGCAAGTAAAGGACCTGAAAACTAGGAAAAAAACGACCAAACTAGAAAAATGCCAAAATGAACCAGTTGGAATAGGTGGGAGGCCAACGACATCCATATTGATCAATCCTCCCCCCTTAGGAAGCAATGGTCTCCATTGCGTTGAGGTCCCCCTTTAGATGAGGAAATTTCTGCTGAATTTTCTCCCGGGTGAGCACTTGCCTCGGTGCAGGAGCTACCCTGCTTTGACAACTTGATAAAGATGGATCCTTTGTTGTTGGGTGCCCTTGATTTGTGTGTCCACAATCTGATCACTGGATGCCTGTTGCATATAGTCAGGGTTGATTTCTCTTGGTGTCAACTGCTCTTCTATCTCTGAGGTGTCCAATATTGGTGGGAAATATGGCCGAAAGAGAGCCATGTTGAAGACTGGGTGCAGGCCAAGGAAAGGGGGAATGTTGAGCGCAAACCCATTGTCACCCATAGCCTTGGTGATGGTGTATGGCCCATAAGGGAGTGGGTGAAGCTTATGATGGGGACCTATAAGGTGTTCTTTCTACAAGTGAAACCAAATTTTTTCGCCCACCTGAATCTTATGTGGCACCCGGTGTTGATCTTGGCGCTGCTTGTACTTGGCATTGGACTTCTGTAAAATATCCTGAACCTGTTGGTGGATGTGATGGATCCTCTCAATGAACTAGGTGTCTTTGTCAGCTTCAGGTGAAGCAGGGGATGAGTTGGCTGAGGTGTTCACCAGTGGTAGTGCAACATCTATGGGGCGCAATGGTTGGAATCCCAACCCCATCTGAAAGGGTCTGTGGATAGTTGAGCTATGTAGGGCTTGGTTGTATCTATGCTGGACATAGGGAAGACTCTCATCCCATGTGCGGGGGTGCTTGGAATTGTACATGCACAGGATATGTACAATCATCCGATTGACGACCTCAGTTTGGCCATCTGTCTGGGGGTGGAAGGCAGTGGATTTGGTGAGCTTGGTATCCAACAGTGACCAGAGGCTCGACCAGAATGTGCTGAGGAATCGTCTGTCTCGATCTGAGACAATGGTTTTTGGGATCCCAAAGTGTACCCAGACGTGTTCAAAGAAGATCTTGGCAGTGGCCTCTACAGTGATGTTCTTCTTGCAGGCGGCCATAATCGCCAACTTGGAAAAGCGATCAACAACCACAAAAACACAGTCATTGCCCCTCTTGGTGGACAGGAGGCCTAACATGTAGTCCATGGATATGGATTCCCACGGCTTATCAGGAGTAGGAAGAGGGGTGTACAGGCCCCGTTTCTTAGTGGTTGATTTTGAAATAGCGTAGGCAGTGCAGGACCTGATATACTTGCCGACATCCTGTCGAAGTTTTGTCTAGTAGAATGTTTTTTCAGCACTACCACTGTCTTTTTTACGAAAAATTGTGTTTCCACCCGACTGTAGTGAGCTTCCTGTATCATATTTGTGTGCTCGCTTGATGCAATGTAGAGATGGCCCAGATGGCATAAAGACCCGTCCTGAAGATGTAAATTAGTGACCACTAAGTTTAATCCCAACATTTGGTAGGTGGTTGAGACGTCAGGGTTTGTCTCCTAGAAATGGGGCCATCCAGAGGTCTCATGGCCGCAAGAGTCTAGCACCGTGGTGAGTGCTGCGACTAGAGGTCGGTTGAGGAAATTGACAACTCAGTTGGTACTTCCTATTTTATACTTGATTTTGAGGTGGAACTGTTGTAAGTATGTGGACCACTTCTGATGGTGGTCATTCTACAATTTGCCTTGGGTCTGCATGAATTGTAGTGGCTTGTGATCAGTGTGGATGACTGTCTCCTTCCCCAAAATGTAATGTCTCCACTGGCGGCAGGCTTACACAATGGAGTAGATTTCTTTGTCATAAGTAGGGTACTTACGGACAACATCTGATAGCGACTGATTATGATACGCCACGGGGTGGCCATGTTGAGTGAGAATGATTCCCACAACATAGTCTGAAGCATCTGTCTCGATCTCAAAGGGATGCTGCAGGTCCGGTAATGAAAGTATCAGGGATGGGCAGAAGCGCTACTTCAATTCATTGAAGGCTTGTTGTTGGGACAGGCCCCACACAAATTTTTCCTTACCCCCACCCATGCTTACTTGGCTAAGGGCCCATGCGATATGAGAGAATCCCAACAAGAAACTGCGATAGAAATTGGTGAGGCCCAAGAAGATCTGAATCTTAGAGAGTGTGGTTGGGGCTAGCTAGTGACGGATGACCTAGATGTTGGATGGATCCACATGCACACCATGCTGATAAACGATGTAGCCTAAGTAGTGAACCCTGTCCATGCCAAAGGAGCATTTTTCCAAGTTTTCATATAGTTTGTGTTGCCATAGGGTGTGCAGAACCTGCTGAATATGCTGCAAGTGTTCCGCCCAAGTCTTGTTGTAGATGAGGATGTCATCCAGATACAACACTACAAAGGTACTGGTGAAAGGTTGTAGGATATCATCCATCATCCTCATAAAATTTGTTGGAGCATTTGTCAAACCAAAGGGTATGACCAACCATTCAAAAAGACCTTCTTTTGACTTGAAGGTGGTATTCCATACATCTGTATGTTCTATTGGGACCTGGTGGTAGCTAGACTTAATATCAATCTTACTGAAGTATTTGGCCCCTATGAGTTGATCAAGGAGGTCTTCGATTCTGGGAATTGAGTACTAGTTCCGGAATGTGATTTTATTCAAGGATCGGTAATCAATGCAGAGTCGCCAGGTCCCAGCTTTCTTCTGCACGAGTATGATTGGGATCCCACAAGGTGATGAGCTGGGATTGGTTCCCCCCTTATGGAGAAGTTCTTGGATCTGCCTCTTGATCTCCTCATTTTCTAACAGAGAGCAATGGTAGACCAACCCATTGGGTAGCGGTGCGCCTGGGGTCAAATCTATGGGATGCTTGTCCTGGTGTGCAGAGGTACCCCGGTAATAGAGGAGAAGACATATGAGTGTTCTTCCAAGACCTTATCCACTTACTTCTGTTGTGTGGAGAGATCGGCCGCAGAGGCCCTAGATGTGGCTACGATCTTTCTCTTACATTGAGAGCGAATCACAAAGAAGACAAATTTCCCAGTCTAAGAGATGACCTTCCTGCATTGGTTGGTAGAGATCAAGGAAATAGCACTAGGAGGGACTGCCTCGGGTATCCTGTACAATTTCTTGTTTAAAGTAATAATAACACTAAAAGGCCTAGACTCATATACAACATGGTGTTTCCATAAATAAGGTTGGGACAAAATAACATTACAAACTTAGAGAGGAGCAACATCAAACAATACCTCGTCTTTGAAGGGCTTGATGTTGTATGACAGTCGACACTGTTGGCTGACGCGGAGATTGCTTCCTCGGAGGAGCCATCCAATGGTGTAGGACTGCGGGTGTGGCGTTGTCGGCAAGTCCAGCCGCTTGATGAACTCTGCTGAGATGAGGTTCTTCTAGCTACCGCTATCAACGATGGAGTGCAGGGGGGTAACTTTTACCCACATCTGTGGATGGAAAAGGCACTCTCCTTATTCTGGCTCATCTCGTTCATTAGGCTGGAGCTTGGTGCTAGCAACGCTAGCACTCGACTCCATGTCAATGATCCCTCTTCCCCTTTCTAGTTTTGACTCAGTGTCATAACTCGCATCTGATTTAGAGGCTTTCCCTTCCGCCACCAACAACTACTTTGAGTGAAAATCAACAGTGTTATGCTAAGGGCTCTTATGGAAGTCGCACCACTTCCCGGTATCCTTCTTTGTCTTTCTAGTGTCCTTCTTTACTTGCAGCTTGGACTAGTTTTCTTGATACTATCCATGTTTGCTCTGTCCTTTGTTATGTAGTTTGGGGCCACCCTTTCCTGGATTTTGCTGCGAGGGGTTCCCATGCCCAAATTGTTGCGTCTTTTGTTTGAGCTTCTGCTCGATTTTGATGGCATATCGATAGACCGCGCCCAAACATGAGATGTCCATAAATTCCATTTCGGTCTGGATGTATCTAAGCAGAGCCCTAGGATACTTGAGCGCCAGATGTCGCTCTAAATCTTTGATACCCAGCTTGGTGCGAAGGGTATGGAAGATATTTGTGATATCTAGCACTGTTTGGTCTCTTTCTTGCTGCAGTGTGGTCCATTTGGTATACAAGTCATCATAGCTTTCAACAGGGTAGTATTGTTCCTTAATAATGTCCCTTAAGGATTTCCAGGTGGTCATGACTGTAAATAATGAGGGTTCCTCTATTTCCTTTTGCTCACAGAATGATTCCCACCAATCTTTGACATGGGGAACGACTTTGAGGAGCGCAAAAGTAATTTTTTCTCTATTTGAAAAGTTATGGACAGAAAAATAGCCTTTTAGTAGATTCAACCACTAGTCTACAACATCTGCATCTATATGACCTTCAAATATAGGAATATCGAAGTTGATTTGTACCTTGAAGGGGGTGGCGCCCCTGCTTGAGGAAGATGCGTCGCTTGTTGGTAGCCACCAAAGGATTTGCGCAAAACTATCCATCATCTCGTTCCTCTGTTGCATGAGGGCTTCCTCAAGAATCATTTTGAAAGGATCTCTTTTCCCGTCATCTTTATTTTCTCCTGCCATGAGAGCTCATTTGGGCATGAGAGAGCTTTTGTCCTCAAGAGAAACAAGCTCGAGAACCAATTCTTTGTACCCCGACCTCATTGGGGACATGCATTAAGACGACAAGGAGAAAACCAATCTGATACCATTGATCTGGATTTTATGAGAAGAACGAAATGAATGCAGATTATTAAAATATGCTTAACACAGAATAATAGAGATACAATAAAACTGGTTTTCTACTCAATAAGGAAATAAGATGAAACTATAAAATGCAGCGGAAAAGAAGCTTGCTGGAATGGTGGCGGCTTATCTCTGAGAAGAGATGTGATGGTTTCACTCATTCACAAGAATCTCATTACAATGAGGCTCTGAAGGCCCTGTTTGGGTAAGCTAGTCGATCAACTTCCCGGGGTCGTAACTTTTGCATACAATCTCCATTTTAGGCACATGATAGCCCATTGGAATAGGTCTATCCGAGGACTACACATTTTTCTTTGATATAATAAAGGGCATTTTCAACCGTGTCGATCTCTAAAAACATTGTTAAGGGCCTCAAAACGGCTCCGCAAGTCAGGGACCTGAAAACTAGGAAAAAAAATGCCAAACTGGAAAACTGCCAAAATGAACCAGTTGGAATAGGTGGGAGGCCACCAACATCCATATGGATCAATCCTCCCCCCTTAGGAAGTAATGGTTTCCATTGCGTTGAGTTCCCCCACTAGATGAGGAAATTTCTGTTGAATTTGGCCTCAGGTGAGCCACTTGCCTCAGTGCAGGAGCTGCCCTAGTTTGACAACTCGATAAAGTTGGATCCTTTTTTGTCAGGTGCCCTTGATCTGTGTGTCCACAATCTGATCACTGGATGCCTGTTGCATGCAGCCAGGGTTGGGTTCTCTTGGTTTCAACTTCTCTTCTCTCTCTGAGGTGTCCAATAATGGTGGGAAATATGGCCTAAGGAGAGCCACTTTGAAGACTGGGTGTAGGCCAAGGAAAGGGTTGACATTGAGCACAAAAGCATTGTCACCCATAGCCTTGGTGATGGTTTATGGCCCATAACAGAGTGGGCAAAGCTTCCGATGGGACCTTGTAAGGTGTTCTTTCTGCAAGTGAAACCAAACTTTGTCACCCAACTGAATTTTATGTGGCACCCGATGTTGATCATGGCATTGCTTGTACTTGGCATTGGAATTTTGTAAAATATCCTTATCCTGTTGGCAGATGTGATG
Organism: Picea glauca; assembly: GCA_000966675.3. Lineage (NCBI taxonomy): Eukaryota > Viridiplantae > Streptophyta > Pinopsida > Pinales > Pinaceae > Picea > Picea glauca. Next base: position 260,587 of record JZKD02S2175870.1, on the reverse strand, counting down.
GATCCTCTCAATGAACTGGGTGGCTTTGTCAGCTTCTGGTGGAGTAGGGGACGAGTCGGCCGAGGTTTTCGCCAGTGCTAGTGAAACATCCATGGGGCCTAATGGTTGGAATCCCAACCCCACCTGAAAGGGGCTGTGGCTAGTTGAGCTATGAAGTGCTCAGTTGTAGATATTCTTGACATAGGGAAGACTCTCATCCCATGTGCAAGGGTGCTTGGAATTTTACATGCGCAGAATATGTACGATCATCCGATTGACGACCTAAGTTTGGCCATCTGTCTCGGGGGGGAATGCGGTGGATTTGGTGAGCTTGGTATCCAACAGTGACCAGAGACTCGACTAGAATGTGCTGAAGAACCGACTGTCCTGATCTGAGACAATAGTTTTTGGGATCCCAAAGTGTACCCAGATGCATTCGAAGAAGAGCTAGGCAGTGGCCTCTGCAGTGATGTTCTTCTTGCAGGCAGGCATAATTGCCATCTTGGAAAAGTGATCAACAACCACAAAAACAAAGTCATTTCCCCACTTGGTGGACGGGAGGCCTGACATGTAGTCCATGGATATGGATTCCCATGGCTTGTCAGGAGTAGGAAGAGGGGTGTACAGGCCCCATTTCTTAGTGGTCGGTTTGGAAATAACGCAGGCTGTGTAGGACCTGATATACTTTCTGACATCCTGTCGAAGTTTCGGGAAGTAGAAATGTTTTTTCAGCATTGCCACTATCTTTTCGACAGCAAAGTTTCCTGCCACCCGACTATAGTGAGCTTCCCATATCATATTTGTGTGCTCTCTTGATGGAACACAGAGATGGCCTAGATGACACAAAAACTCATCCTGAAGATGGAAATTAGCGACCACTGAGTTTTATCCCAACATTTGGTAGATGGTGGAGAGGTTAGGGTCTGTCTCATAGAGGTGGGGCCATCCAGAGGTCTTATGGCCACAAGAGTCTAGCACCATAGTGAGAGCCGCGAATGGAGGTCGGTTGAGGCAATCGACAACTCAGTTGGTACTTATTGTTTTATACTTGATGTTGATGTGGAACTGTTGTAAGTATGTGGACCATTTCTGATGGCGGTCATTCTGCAATTTGCCTTGAGTCTGCATGAATTGTAGTGGCTTTTGATCAGTGTGGATGACTGTCTCCTTCCCCAGAATGTAATGTCTCCACTGGTGGCAGGCTTTCACAATGGAGTACATTTATTTTTCATAAGTAGGGTACATATGGACAACATCTGATAGCGTCTGACTATGATACGCCACAGGGTGTCCATGTTGAGTGAGAATGATGCCCATAGCATAGTCTGAATCATCTGTCTCGATCTCAAAGTGATGGTGCAGGTCTGGTAATGAAAGTACCGGGGATGAGCACAAGTGTTGCTTCAATTCATCGAAGGATTGTTGTTGGGAAAGGCCCCACACAAATTTTGACTCACTTCCCCCTCTGCTTACTTGGCTGAGGGACATTGTGATATGAGAGAATCCCAACACGAACCTACAATAGAAATTGGCGAGGCCCAAGAAGCTCCGAAGCTCAGAGAGTGTGGTTAGAGCTGGCCAGTCATGGGTGACCTGGATCTTGGTTGGATCCACATGCACACCATGCTGATCAACGATGTAGCCTAAGTAGTGGACCCTGTCCATGCCGAAGTAGCATTTTTCCAAGTTTACATATAGTTTGTGTTGTCACAGGGTGTGCAAAACTTGTTGAATATGATGCAAGTGTTCTGCCCAAGTCTTGTTGTAGATGAGGATGTCATCTAGATGCACCTCTACAAAAGTACTGGTGAAAGGTTGTAGGATATCGTCCATCATCCTCATAAAAGTTGCTGGAGCATTTGTCAAACCAAAGGGCATGACCAACCATTAAAAAAAACATTCTTTTGACTTGAAGGCGGTCTTCCATACATCTGTATGTTCTATTGGGACATGGTGGTAGCAAGACTTCAAATAAATCCTACTGATGTATTTGGCCCCCGTGAGCTACTCAAGGACGTCGTCGGTTTGGGGAATCGGGTACCAGTTCCAGACTGTGATTTTATTCAGGGACTGATAATCAATGCAGAGTCACTAGGTCCCATCTTTCTTCTGCACCAGTACGATTGGGCTCCCACAAGGCGATGAGCTATGACGGATGTGCCCCTTGTGGAGAAGTTCTTGGATCTACCTCTTGATCTCCTCATTTTCTAACAGAGAGTGGTGGTATACCAGCCCATTGGGTAGCAATGTGCCTGGGGTCATATCGATGGGATGCTTGACCTGGTTGTGCAGAGGTACCCTGGTAGGAGAGAAGAAAACATATGAGTGCTCTTCCATGACCTTATCCACTTGCTTCTATTGTGTGGAGAGATCGGTTGCAGAGGCCCTGGATGTGGCTGCGATCTTTCTCTTACTCTAAGAGAGAATCACGAAGAAGAAAAATTTCCTAGTCTAAGAGATGACCTTCCTACATTACTTGGCAGAGATTAAGAAAATAACACTAGGAGGGACTGCCTCAAGTATCCTGTACAATTTCTTGTTCAAAGTAATAATAACACTATGAGGCCTAGACTCATATACAACATGGAATTTCCATAAATAGGGTTGGCCCAAGAGAACATTACGAACTTCGAGAGGAGAAACATCACACAATACCTCGTATTTGAAGGGCTTGATGCCATACGACAGTCAACACTGTTGGCTGACGCAGAGATCGCTTCATTGGCGGAGCCATCCAATGGTGTAGGGCTGCGAGTGAGACATTGTTGACAGGTCCATCCTCTTGATGAACTTTACAAAGATGAATTTGTTCTGGCTACCGCTATCAACGATGAAGTGTAGTAGGGTGACTTTTACCCACATCTTTGAATGGAAAAGGTGCTCTCCTTTTTCTAGCTCGTCTGGCTCATTACACTGGAGCTTGGTGGTAGAAACGGTGGCACTCAACTCCATGTCAATGATACATATTCCCCTTTTTGGTTTAGACTTAGATTTAGAACCCACATCTGATTCAGAGGCTTTCACTTCAGCCACTAATGACTGCTTTGAGCGACAATCAGTAGTGTTATGCCAGGGGCTCTTATGGAAGTCGCACCACTTCCTAGTATCCTTCTTTGTCTTTCCAATGTCCTTCTTTGCTTGTGGCTTGGACTGGTTTTCCTGATATTGTCCATCTTTTCTATATCCTTTGTTCTATAGGTTGCGTCCACCCTTTCCTGGCTTTTACTGCGAGGTGTTCCCAGGCCCAAATTGTCGTGTCTTTTGTTTGAGCTTTTGCTCGATTTTGACGGCATATCGATAGGCCGCGCCCAAGGACATGATGTCCATAAATTCAATTTTGGTTTGGATGTATCTATGCAGAGCACCAAGGTACTTGAGCACCAGATGTCGCTCTGAATCTTTGATACCTAGCTTGGTGCACAGGGTATGGAAGATATTTGTGAAATCTGGCACTGTTTGGTCTCTTTCCTTCCGTAGTGTGGTCCATTTGGTATACAAGTCGTCATAGCTTTCGACAGGGTAGCATTGTTCCTTAATAGAATCCCTAAAGGAATGCTAGGTGGCCATGGTTGAAAACAATGAGGGTTCCTCTGTTTCCTTTTTCTCACAGAAAGTTTCCCACCAATCTTTGACATGGGGAACGACTTTGAGGAGCGAAAAAGTAATTTTATCTCTATTTGAAAAGTTATGGAAAGAAAAATACCCTTCTAGTAGATTCAACCACTTGTCTACAACATCCACGTCTATCTAACCTTTAAATATAGGAATATCGAAGTTGATTTGTACCTTGAAGGGGGCGACGCCTCCGCTCGAGGAAGATGCGTCGCTTGTTGGTAGCCGCCGAAGGATTTGCGCGAAACTATCCATCATCTCGTTCCTCTGTTGCATGAGGGATTCCTCAAGCAACATTTTGAAAGGATCTCTTGTCCCATCATCTTTATTTTCTCCTGCCATGAGAGCTCATTTGGGCGTGCGAGAGCTTTTGTCCTCAAGAGAAACAAGCTTGAGACCCAATTCTTTGTACCCCGACCTCGTTGGGGACATGCATTAAGAAAACAAGGAGAAGACCACTCTGATACCACTAATATAGATTTTATGAGAAGAACGAAATGAATGCAGATTATTAAAAGATGATTAAAGAAAAATAACAGAGATACATTAAAACTGGTTTTCTATTCAATAAGGAAATAAGTTGAAACTGTATAATGCAATGGAAAACAAGCTTGCTAGAATGGTGACAACTTATCTCTGAGAAGAGATGTGATGGTTGCGCTCATTCGCAAGAAGCTCATTAAAATGAGGCTTTGAATGCATTTTTACAATAAACAAGAATGTTAAAAACCCTAGAAATCCAAAAACCTAACCCTAGGAGATGAAGCGCCTAAAGTCATGTGGGCCTCGTTTGGGTAAGTTAGTCGGTCAACTTCCCGGGGTCATAACTTTTGCATACGATCTCAGTTTTAATCGCACAATAGCCCGTTGGAAAGTTCTATCCAAGGACTACAAATTTTTCTTTGATACAATGCAGGGCATTTTCTACCGTGTCGATCTCTAAAAACGTTGTTTAGGGCCTCAAAACAACCCTGCAAGTCAGGGACCTGAAAACTACGAAAAAAACTGCCAAACTGGAAAAATACCAAAATGAACCAGTTTGAATAGGTGGGAGGACACCGACATCCATATGGATCAATCCTCCCCCCTTAGGAAGCAATATTCTCCACTGTATTGAGTTCCCCCACCAGATGAGGAACTTTCTGCTGAATTTGGCCCCGGGTGAGCCACTTGCCTCGGTGCAGGAGTTGCCCTACTTTGACAACTCGATAAAGATGGATCCTTTGTTGTCGGGTGCCCTTGATCTGTGTGTCCACAATCCGATTATTGGATGCCTGTTGCATGAAGTCATGGTTGATTTCTCTTGGTGCCAACTGCTCTGCTATCTCTGAGGTGTCCAATAGTGGTGGGAAATATGGTCGAAGGAGAGCCACGTTGAAGACTGGGTGCAGGCCAAGGAAAAGGGGAATGTTGAGCGCAAAAGAATTGTCACACAAAGCCTTGGTGATGGTGTATGGCCCACAATAGAGTGGACGAAGCTTCCGATGGGGCCCTGTAAGGCATTCTTTCTGCAAGTGCAACCAAACTTTATCTCCCACCTGAAACTTATGTGGCACCCGGTGTTGATCATGGCGTTGGTTGTACTTGGCATTGGACTTTTGTAAAATATCCTAAACCTGTTGGTGGATGTGATGGATCCTCTCAATGAACCGAGTGGATTTTTCATCTTCTAGGGAGCAGGGGACTAGTTGGCCGAGGTGTTCGCTAGTGGTAGTGCAACATCCATGGGGCCCAATGGTTGGAATCCCAACCCAACCTGAAAGGGGTTGTGGCTAGTTGAGATATGCAAGGCTCAGTTGTAGCTATGCTAGACATAGGGAAGACTCTCATCCCATGTGCGGGGGTGCTTGGAATTGTACATGCGCAGGATATGTACGATCATTAGATTGACGACCTCAGTTTGGCCATCTATCTGGGGGTGGAAAGCAATGGATTTGGTGATCTTGGTATCCAACAGTGACCAGAGGCTCAACCAGAATGTGCTGAGGAATCGACTGTCCCGATCTAAGACAATGGTTTTTGGGATCCCAAAGTGTACCCAGACATGTTCTAAGAAGAGCTTGGCAGTGGCCTCTACAGTCATGTTCTTCATGTAGGAGGCCATAATCGCCATCTTGGAAAAGCGATCAACAACCACAAAAACATAGTCATTACCCCTCTTGGTGGACGGGAGGCCTAACATGTAGTACATGGATATGGATTCCCATTGCTTGTCAGGAGTAGGAAGAGGGGTGTATAGGCCCCATTTCTTAGTGGTTTGTTTGGAAATAGCGCAGGCGGTGCGGGACCTGATATACTTGCTAACATCCTATCGAAGTTTCGTCCAATAGAAATGTTTTTTCAGCACTACCACTATCTTTTCGATGCTAAAGTGTCCTCCCACTTGACTGTAGTGAGATTCCCGTATCAGCTTTGTGCGCTCGCTTGATGGAACACAGAGATCGCCCAGACGACACAACAACCCGTCCTGAATATGGAAATCAACAACCACTGAATTTGCTCCCAACATTTGGTTGGTGGTGGAGACGTCAGGGTCTGTTTCATAGAGGTAGGGCCATCCAGAGGTCTCATGGCTACAAGAGTCTAGCACCATGGTGAGTGCCATGACTGGAGGTCGACTGAGGCAATCGACAACTCGGTTGGGACTTCCTGTTTTATACTTGATGTTAAGGTGGAATTGTTGTAAGTATGTGGACCACTTCTGATGGTGGTCATTCTGCAAATTGCCTTAGGTCTGCATGAATTGTAGTGGCTTGTGATCAGTGTGGATGACTGTCTCCTTCCCCAGAATGTGATATCTCCACTGGCGGCAAGCTTGCACAATGGAGTACATTTATTTGTCGTAAGTAGGGTACTTACGGAAAGAATCTAATAGCGTCTCACCATGATACACCATGGGGTGGCCATGTTGAGTGAGAACGGTGCCCAAAGCATAGTCTGAAGCATATGTCTTGATCTCAAAGGGATGTTACAGGTCCGGTAATGAAAGTACCATGGATGAGCACAAGCCCTACTTCAATTCATCGATGGCTTGTTGTTGGGATAGGCCCCACACAATTTTTTCCTTACCGCCACCCCTGCTTACTTTGTTGAGGGCCCATGTGATATGAGAGAATCCCAACACGAACCTGAGATATAAATTGGTGAGGCCCAAGAAGCTCTGAAGCTCAGAGAGTGTGGTTGGGGCTGGCTAGTCACGGATGACTTGGATCTTGGTTGGATCCACATGCACACCATGATGATCAACGATGCATCCTAAGTAGTGTTGGATCATGTTGTCATTGATGCCAATGGTTTGATTGATTGATGTCATTGATTGATGTCAAGTGATTGAATGATGTCAAATGATTGATTGATTGATGATTGATGTAATATAATATGTATTGTCCTTGATGAGAATGCATAGATGAAGATGGATCAATGAGTTGTCATTGATACATGATGAAGATG
>JZKD02S2175870.1:239970-251906 GCA_000966675.3 Picea glauca | reverse complement strand
TTACTCTGCAATTATTGGATAATAATGCTTCATTGATATAGCACTTGGATTATATGGTTAAAAGGGATTAAATTGCTCTATTACTGATTCACCCCCCCTCTCAGTAATCCAACAAGTAGTGGACCTTGTCCATGTCGAAGGAACATTTTTCCAAGTTTGCATATAGTTTGTGCTACCACAGGGTGTGCAGAACCTACTGAATATGCCACAAGTGTTCTGCCTAAGTCTTGTTGTAGATTAGGATGTCATCCAGATACACCACTACAAAAGTACTGGTGAAAGGTCGCAGGATATCATCCATCATCCTCATAAAAGTTGTTGGATCATTTGTCAAACCAAAGGGCATGACAAACCATTCAAAAAGACCTTATTTTGACTTGAAGTTGATCTTCCATACATATGTATGTTCTATTTGGAGCTGGTGGCAGCCAGACTTCAGATCAATCTTACTGAATTATTTGTCCCCCATGAGCTGATCAAGGAGGTCATCGATTCGGAGAATCAAGTACCAGTTCCAGACTGTGATTTTATTCAGGGACCGGTAATCAATGAAGAGTCACCAGGTCCCATATTTCTTCTACACTAGTACGATTGGGATACCACAAGGCGATGATCTGGGACGGATGTGCCCCTTGTGGAGAAGTTCTTAGATCTGCCTCTGGATCTCCTCATTTTATAACAAAGAGCGGCGATAGACTGACCCATTTGGTAGCGGTGCGCTTGGGGTTAGATCGATGGGATTCTTAACCTGGTAGTGCAGAGGTACCCTGGTATGAGAGGAGAAGACATATGAGTGTTCTTCCACGACCTTATCCACTTGCTTCTGTTGTGTGGAGAGATCAGTCGCACAGGCCCTGGATGTGGCTGCGATCTTTCTCTTAATCTGAGAGAGAATCACGAAGAAGACAAATTTCTCGGTCTGAGAGATGACCTTCCTACATTGCTTTGTAGAGATCAAGGAAATAGCACTAGGAGGGACTACCTCGGGTATCCTATACAATTTCTTGTTCAAAGTAATAATAACACTATGAGGCTTGGAATCATATACAACATGGAATTTCCATAAATAAGGTTGGCCCAAAATAACATTACAAACTTCGAGAGGAGAAACATCACATAATACCTCGTCTTTGAAGGGCTTGATGTCATACGACAGTCGACATTGTTGTTTGACGCGGAGATCGCTTCCTTGGCGGATCCATCCAATAGTGTAGGGTTGCGGGTGCAGTGTTGTCGACAGATCCAGCCACTTGATGACCTCTACTAAGATGAGGTTCTTCTAGCTATCACTATCAACGATGAAGTGCAATGGGGTGCCATTTACCCACATCTTTGAATGGAAAAGGCGCTCTCCTTCTTCTGGCTCGTTTGGTTCATTAGGTTGGAGCTTGGTGGTAGCAACAATGGCACTCGAATCCACATCAATGATCCATCTTACCCTTTCTAGTTCTTACTCAGAGTCAGAACCCGTATCTGATTCAGAGGCTTTCACTTCAGTCACCAACGACTGCTTTGAGAGGAAATCAACAGTTTTATGCCAAGGGATCTTATGGAAGTTGCACCACTTCCTAGTATCCTTCTTTGTCTTTCCAGTGTCCTTCTTTGCTTGCGGCTTGGACTGATTGTCCTGATACTATCAATATTTTTTGTGTCCTTTGTTCTACAAGTTGGGGCCACCCTTTCCTGGCTTTTGCTGCGAGGGGTTCCCAGGCCCAAATTGTCGCGTCTTTTGTTTGAGCTTCTGCTCAATTTTGACGGCATATCGATAGGCTGCGCCCAAGGACGAGATGTCCATAAATTCCATTTTGGTCTAGATGTATCTCTGCAGAGCATCGCAGTACTTGAGCACTGTGATCCATTTGGTATACAAGTTGTCATAGCTTCCGACGAGGTAGTATTGTTCCTTAATAACATCCCTGAAGGATTCCCATGTGGCCATGACTATAAATAATGAGGGTTCCTCTGTTTCCTTTTGCTCACAGAAAGTTTCCCACCAATCTTCGACATGGGGAACGACCTTCAGGAGCGCAAAAGTATTTTTTTCTCTATTTGAAAAGTTATGGAAAGAAAAATACCCTTCTAGTAGATTCAACGACTCATCTATAGCATCCGCATCTATCTGACCTTCAAATATAGGAATATCAAAGTTGATTTGTACCTTGAAGGGGGTGGCGCCTCCGCTCGAGGAAGATGCGTCACTTGTTGGTAGCCACCGAAGGATTTGCATGAAAATATCCATCATCTCGTTCCTTTGTTGCCTGAGGGCTTCCTCAAGCAACATTTTGAAAGGATCTCATGTCCCGTCATCTTTATTTTCTCCTGCCATGAGAGCTCATTTGGGTGTGTGAGAGATTTTGTCCTCAAGAGAAACAAACTCGAGACCAAATTCTTTGTACCCTGATCTCGTTGGGGACATGCATTAAGACGACAAGGAGAAGACCGCTGTGATACCACTGATCCAGATTTTATGAGTAGAATGAAATGAATGCAGATTATTAAAATATGCTTAACAGAGAATAACAGAGATACAATAAAACTGGTTTTCTATTCAATAAGGAAATAAGTTGAAACTGTAAAATGCAGCGGAAAACAAGCTTGCTGGAATGGTGGCGGCTTATCTCTGAGAAGAGATGTGATGGTTGCACTCATTCACAAGAATATCATTACAATGAGGCTCTGAAGGCCTTTTTACAATAAACAGGAATGTCAAAAATCATAGAAATCCAAAAACCGAACCCTAGGAGATGAAGCGCCAAAAGTCATGTGTGCCCTGTTTGGGTAAGTTAGTCGGTCCACTTCCCGAGGTCGTAACTTTTGCATATGATCTCTGTTTTAGGTGCACGATAGCCCATTGGAAATCTCTATATGAGGACTACACATTTCTCTTTGATCTAATAAAGAGCATTTTTTACTGTGCCGATCTCTAGAAAGGTTGTTTAGGGCCTCAAAACGGCCCCGCAAGTCAAGGACCTAAAAACTAGGAAAAAAAAAACTGCCAAACTGGAAAACTACCAAAATGAACCAGTTGGAATAGGTGGGAGGCCACTGACATCCATATGGATCAATCCTCCCCCCTTAGGAAGCAATGGTCTCCATTTTGTTGAGTTCCCCCACCAAATGAGGAAATTTCTGCTGAATTTGGCCTCAGGTGAGCCACTTGCTTTGGTGCAGGAGCTGCCCTACTTTGACAACTCGATAAAGTTGGATCCTTTGTTGTTGGGTGCCCTTGATCTATGTGTCCAAAATATGATCACTGGATGCCTGTTGCATGCAGTCAAAGTTGATTTCTCTTGGTTTTAACTGCTCTTGTATCTCTGAGGTGTCCAATAATGGTGAGAAATATGGCCAAAGGAAAGCCACGTTGAAGACTGGGTGTAGGCCAAGGAAAGGGGGAACATTGAGCACAAAAGCATTGTCACCCATAGCCTTGGTGATGGTGTATGGCCCATAACGGAGTGGGTGAAGCTTCTGATGGGGCCTCGTAAGGCATTATTTTTTCAAGTGCAACCAAACTTTGTCACCCACCTGAAACTTATGTGGCAACCGGTGTTGATCATGACGCTGCTTGTACTTGGCATTGGAATTCTGTAGAATATCCTCCTGAACCTGTTGGTGGATGTGATGGATCCTCTCAATTAACTGGGTGGCTTTATCTACTTCTGGTGGAGCAGGGGACGAGTCGGCTGAGGTGTTCGCCAGTGGTAGTGCAACATCCATGGGGCCCAATGGCTGGAATCCCAACCCCACCTGAAAGGGGTTGTGGCTATTTGAGCTATGCAGGGATCGGTTGTAGCTATACTCGACATAGGGAAGACTCTCATCCCATATATAGGGGTGCCTGGAAAAGTGATTGACAACCACAAAAACAAATTCATTGCCCCTCTTGGTGGATGGGAGGCCTGACATCTGGTCCATGGATATGGATTCCCACGACTTGTCAAGAGTAGGAAGAGGGGTGTATAGGCTCTGTTTCATAGTGGTCAGTTTGGCAATAGTGTAGGTGGTGTAGGACCTGATATACTTTCCAACATCCTGTCGAAGTTTCGGCCAATAGAAATGTTTTTGAAGCACTGCCACTATCTTTTTGACACCAAATTGTCCTACCACCCGACTGTAGTGAGCTTCCCATATCAGCTTTGCATGCTCCCCTGATGGAACGCAGACATGGCCTAGACGACACAACAACCCATCCTAAAGATGGAAATCAGTGACCACTGAGTTTTCTCCCAACAATTGGTAGGTGGTGGAGACGTCAGAGTCTATCTCATAGAGGTGGGGCCATCCAAAGGTCTCATGGTCGCAAGATTCTACAACCGTGGTGAGTGTCGCAACTGGAGGTTGGTTGAGGCAATCAAAAACTCAGTTGGTACTTCCTGTTTTATACTTTATGTTGAGGTGGAAATACTGTAAGTATGTGGACCACTTCTGATGGCAGTCATTCTACAATTTCCCTTGGTTCTGTATGAATTGTAGTGGCTTGTGATCAGTGTGGATGATTGTCTCCTTCCCTAGAATGTAATGTCTCCATTGGCGAAAAGCTTGCACAATGGACTACATTTATTTGTCGTAAGTAAGGTACTTACAAACAACATCTGATAGTGTCTCACTATGATATGCCACAGGATAGCCATGTTGAGTGAGAACAGTGCCCACATCATAGTCTGAAGCATCTGTCTCGATCTCAAAGGGATGATGTAGGTTTGGTAATGAAAGTACCAGGGATGAGCATAAGCGTTGCTTAAATTCCTCGAAGGCTTGTTGTTGGGACATGCCCCACACAAATTTTTCCTTACCACCACCCTTGGTTACTTGGCCGAGGGCCCATGCGATATGAGACAATCCCAACACGAACCTGCAATAGAAATTGGTGAGGCCCAAGAAGATCTGAAGCTCAGAGAGTGTGGTTGGAGCTGGCCAGTCATGGATGACTTGGATCTTGGTTGGATCCACATGCACACCATGATGATCAAATATGTAGCCTAAGTAGTGGACCCTGTCCATGCCGAAGGAGCATTTTTTCAAGTTTTCATATAGTTTGTGCTGCCGCAGTGTGTGCGGAACTTGCTGAATATGCTGCAAGTGTTCCACCCAAGTCTTGTTGTAGATGAGGATGTCATCCAGATACACCACTACAAAAGTACTGGTGAAAGGTCATAGGATATCATCCATCATCCTCATAAAAGTTGTTGGAGCATTTGTCAAACCAAAGGGCATGACCAACAATTCAAAAAGACCTTCTTTTGACTTGAAGGCGATCTTCCATACATATGTATGTTCTATTGGGACCTGGTGGTAGCCAGAATTCAGATCAATCTTAATGAAGTATTTGGCCCCCGTGAGCTGATCAAGGAGGCCGTCGATTCAAGGAATTGGGTACCGGTTCTGGACTGTCATTTTATTCATGGCCTAGTAATCAATGCAGAGTCACCAGGTCCTATCTTTCTTATTCACTAGTACGATTGGGCTCCCACAAGGTGATGAGCTGGGATGGATGTGCCCCTTGTGGAGAAGTTCTTGGATCTGCCTCTTGGTCTCCTTGTTTTCTAATAGAGAGCAATGGTAGACTAGCTTATTGGGTAGCGGTGCACCTGAGGTCAGATCGATGGGATTCTTGACCTAGTAGTGCAGAGGTACCTCGGTAGGAGAGGAGAAGACATCTGAGTGTTCTTCCACGACCTTATCCACTTTCTTCTATTGTGTGGAGAGATCGACCGCAGAGGCCCTGGATGTGGTTGCGATCTTTCTCTTACTCTGAGAGCGAATCACGATGAAGACAAATTTCCCGGTCTGAGATATGACCTTCTTGCATTGTTTGGTAGAGATCAAGGAAATAGCACTAGGAGGGACTGCCTCGGGTATCCTGTACAATTTCTTGTTGAAAGTAATAATAACACTACGAGGCCTAGACTCATATACAACATGGTGTTTCCATAAATAAGGTTGGCCCAAAAGAACATTACAAACTTCGAGAGGAGAAACATCACACAATACCTCGTCTTCCCCTTTCTGGTTCTGACTCGGAGTCAAAACCCAAATCTAATTCAGAGGCTTTCACTTCATCCACCAGTGACTTCTTTGAGTGGCAATCAACAGTGTTATGCCAAGGGCTCTTATGGAAGTCGCACAACTCCCTGATATCCTTCTTTGTCTTTCCAGTGTCCTTCTTTTCTTGCAGCTTGGACTGGTTGTCCTAATACTATCCATCTTTCCTCTGTCCTTTTTTTTATAGTTTGGGGCCGCCCTTTCCTGGATTTTGTTGCGAGGGGTTCCCAAGCCCAAATTGTCACGTCTTTTGTTTGAGCTTATGCTTGATTTTGACGGCATATCGATAGGCCACACCCAAGGACGAGATGTCCATAAATTCCATTTCAATCTAGATGTATCTATGCAGAGCACCACAGTACTTGAGCACCAGATGTCATTCTTAATCTTTGATACCCATCTTGGTGCACAGAGTATGGAAGATATTTGTGAAATATCGCACTAATTGGTCTCTTTCTTGCTGCAGTGTGGTCCATTTGGTATACAAGTCGTCATAGATTCCAATAGGGTAGTATTGTTCCTTAATAGAATCCTTGAAGGATTCTCAGGTGGCCATGATTGTAAATAATGAGGGTTCCTCTGTTTTCTTTTGCTCACAGAAAGTTTCCCACCAATATTTGACATGGGGAATGACTTTGAGGAGCGCAAAAGTAATTTTTTCTCTATTTGAAAAGTTATGGACAGAAAAATACCCTTCTAGTAGATTCAACCACTTGTCTACAACATTCGTGTCTATATGACCTTCAAATATAGGAATATCGAAGTTGATTTGTACCTTGAAGGGGGCGGTGCCTCCGCTCGAGGAAGATGTGTCGCTTGTTGGTAGCCGATGAAGGATTTGCGCAAAACTATCCATCATCTCGCTCCTCTGTTGCGTGAGGGATTCCTCAAGAAACATTTTGAAAGGATCTCTTGTCCCTTCATCTTTATTTTCTCCTGCCATGAGAGCTCATTTGGGTGTGCGAGAGCTTTTGTCCTCAAGAGAAACAAGCTCGGGACCCAATTCTTTGTACCCCGACCTCGTTGGGGACATGCGTTAAGACAACAAGGAGCAGACCACTCTGATACCACTGATCCATATTTTATGAGAAGAACAAAATGAATGCAGATTATTAAAAGATGCTTAACATAGAATAACAGAGATACAATAAAACTGGTTTTCTATTCAATAAGGAAATAAGATGAAACTGTAAAATGCAACGGAAAACAAGCTTGCTGGAATGGTGGCAGCTTATCTTTGAGAAGAGATGTGACGACTATGCTCATTTGAAAGAAGCTCATTACCATGAAGCTCTGAAGGCCTTTTTACAATAAGCAGGAATGTCAAAAACCCTAGAAATCCAATAACCTAACCCTAGGAGATGAAGCGCCAAAAGTCATGTGTGTCCTGTTTGGGTAAGTTAGTCGGTCAACTTCCGAGGGTCATAACTTTTTCATATGATCTTTGTTTTAGGCGCACGATAGCCCATTGGAAAGGTCTATCAGAGGAATACACATTTTGGTCTAATATATTAAAGTGCATTTTCGACTGTGCCGATCTCTAAAAACGTTGTTTAGGGCCTCAAAACGACCCCGCAAGTCAGGGACCTAAAAACTAGGAAAAAAAATTGCCAAAATGAACCAGTTGGAATAGGTGGGAGGCCACCGACATCCATATGGATCAATCTTTCCTTAAAAAAATTAAGAGCAAACCTATTGTGAATATAAAATCCCTCCCCATGAAAGAAATATTAAAATAATCTTCCCAGTAAAATTTATCCCATTTCAATATAAAATGCCTCCCCATGAAAGAAATATTAAAATAATCTTCCAAGTATATTTTATCCCATTTTAGATTTCTCAAGCCTCATTTGACTATCTCAAAATATTTATTTTTATCTACAAGTTGTCAAAGAGGGTTGTAATTTGTGTACCAAGAGTTAAGAGCGCTCTGTTTTCTAAATTCCTTTCTACTTTATTATTGATATTGAGAGTTAACTTGTAGCTCACAACCTTCATAAGAAAAGAGAATGCTATAAAGTCTTTGGATTTAAATAAGCTATATAAGGTACAGGGTAATTATGTTGGCCATGTCATGTTTTTTTAAACCTAAATTGATCATATTCCTTTGAATATTGCAAATACTCAGATAGTGGAATTCAATTTTCTAACTCAACTCAAGATGCAACAATTGAAAATAACCTATCAAAAACATCATGTTTATTGACTCAATTATTTCAAATTCTCAACTATATGCCTCAAATGCCAAAATGTGATTATCAAAAACATCATATTTATTGACTCAATTGTTTCAAATTCTCAACTCTATGCCTCAAATTCCAAAATGTGATACAATGGCCAAAACTTGGAGAAAAACAAAGGATAGCAATGTGGGGAAGATCTCTCAACTGATGTTAGATCATGTTAAAAGATGTGTTGCAAAATGCATATTCCATGACTCCGAAGCAAAAGACTTTGACAAAGTACATACCTAACTCATAAGGCCCTGTTAAAAGAATTGTGAATAGATAAGTAGAGCATGGGGAATTCAGAAAAGGTGCCCAACACTACCCAAATTTGAATTTTAAGTCAATGGCATGCTAAAAAACCAACATGGAGAAGTTCTTTGAAGAAGTTCTTTGAATCGTGACGTGGCATTTTCTTCGTGAAACCATTGAGGAATAATTTGGCACATCAAAGAAAATGGACTTTAGTCGCCTTGCTGCTACAACTCTCTACCAGAGCACAACCTAAAAAAAAGCAATTTAACATAGAGAAACGTCGCTCATAGAAATTGAATCTTTAAAATATGATATCTCTCTGTAAATTCCCAGAGGTTGTCAGAGTAGAAGAAATTTACAAGAGGTAACTTTATCCAACCACTTCAAAACTGGAATCTAGCCCTAACAGCTTCAGAGAGGGATCTCGATATATGATTTAGCTATGTTTTAACTTTGAGATATTAGGCTAGTTAAACAAAATAAGATTGAGTGGTTTGTTTTGTTTTTGTTAAGTTGGCTGAAAAGAGTTTACGCCTCCATTGGGCAATGGGGTTTGTATTATAGAGATAGAAATCTAAACATAAACTAAAAGATTCTTTTCACGGGACAATATAATGCATTCATTGGATTCTTTAGCAGTAAAAAGATGAATAGCAGAAGAGATGAGAATATCAATTAAAGTAAAGAAGCATTTAAGAATTTCTTCACTGTAATATCAGAAAGATAAACATTAAGATATTTCAAAGCCAGAAACAGGGTATACAAAGATAAATCACGCAACATGCGCTACTTTAAAATATTAGATTAGAAAACAATATGAAAACTGAGAGAGAAAAACATTTAACATAGAAAATAATAACATCACCAATGAACAACACGCAAGAATTCTGTGAAACGTCCCTTTGTATTATTGGAAGATCTCTTGATAAAAATTACAGTGTGTTTGGCTTACAGGGCATAAAGATCAACCCTCGATACTTCAAAGTTTGAAGTATTTATAATAAGAAATTACATACGATCCTGTCATTAAATATCAGGACGTGGAAATCTAAATTTAGCTAACTAACTCAACAAGATACAATAATTTAGAAACTGCTTGATGATGTGTTGAAATCTTCATGCTAATTTCAGGGTAAGCCGTTGGTGAGTCCTCTGCACAACCTCATCTGACTGGATAGCTTATTGGGCTTGGACACCTCATCACTTACTCTATCAGATTGCATAAATCTTCCCATCGAAGGTTGCTGGGAACATTGACTTTGAGTAATCTTCAGTATACTTCATCCATCTCCGTATACTTGGAAAAAGTTGGCTTGATGATGAAAATGTACTGGATCTCATGCTGTATGATGATGTCTGACTAGAAATATTCTAAGAATGCCTTTCCTGTGATATTGCCTTGTATTCCCAAGAATTTCGAACTATCTTTAGCCACGGTGGCTACTTTCTTCTTATAATCAGACAGTGTCATTAACTTGTCATTTATGACCCCTAAGCCAGGGAGGCCTTTCTTCTGCAAAGCTTCAATTTTTCTGAAAAACCTTTGCACTCCTATGTCCATAGCCTGGACCTTTACCTCCAGTTGTATCATCAATCCTCTCTTGTTCAAGACCCTCTTGACCTCGAGGATGGTTTATGTCCTATATTCAATTCTCAACTCCTCTAACTCTTCTCTGGTTTTTGAATTTAGGAATTTGATGATCTCAGTGGCTTCTACAAGCATCTCTCCCAATTCTCCTCTTATATTTTCAATTGCATGCTTGCTTCTTTTTCAGAGACATGAAATGTGTGTCATATGAGTTAATCATTTGCCTTATGTACTCCAGAGAAAACATCCTCATGGGTATGTACTTGGGCAGTCTGTATGGAGCCAACTCGCATCCATAAACCCTGATCTCAGTGTGGTTTTGGTAAAGATACCAATCACCAGTTTTAGCAAGATCTGAGAGGTGTAAGATCCTCTAAATCTCCTCGTTTATTATTGGCTCAGGTCTGCCACTGAGCGTGCTCACCACTGGATGATAAAATTGCTCGATAAACTGTTTGAAACTGAATTCTATAGAATTTTGCCTGAGTAGTGAAGTCCAAGTTGTTACTGCCTGCGGCCTTCCGTCTTTGTCCATCTTTTGCATTGAGAAGGAAAATTTGTCCTCTTGAAAGAAAGTGAACATGTAAGCCAATATGGAGGAATACCGAACCATGCCCTCTATGGAGAAATTTAAGAATTTTTCATGAATATTGTCCGCCAGAAAAGTACTATAGTCGAACCGAGTGGTGGGTCTCTCATCGGTGGAAAAAATGGACAGAAAACCCAATATGGGTTCATCCACCCATTGATCCAAAAAATACCACAGCAGAGCACAAAGCGACGATATGACCTGGTTTCCCTTCACTGGGAACGGGGAGGAAGGATACGGGGGATTTGTCTTGGGGAGCTAAGCGGCCTGTGGGAGAAAAAGCTCAAAAATATGAGCTCTTTGGGGGAATGATAATTTCTGGTATAGTTCTCTGATAACTTCAATATTGAAAGGGGAGGAGGATTCGGCTCTGGGTATCTGCATCATCTTATCAATGGCTTCAGGTGTAATAAAAAACAGATTTTCTCTCGATGAAGATACTATGGCTCTCTGGTCGGGAATGTAGTGGGCCTCGCATTTGAGGGAGAATTCGGGGAAATGGTGAACCTAGGGGAAAAGATACAGGGGAAGGTTTGACTCCCAGAGTCCAATTTAATCACTCTGGTCCAAGAAAATGTCCTTTAGCCATGACTGTAAATCTGTGAAGTCAAATTTGCATCTGGTATCTGCGATTAAATGATCTTTATCGGTCAAATGAATCTTGTCGAGATCAACTGGAGGCGGGAGGAAAGGATTTTCCTCGGCTTCTGCTTTCTTTAATTTTGGCACCATCACTGTCAAAATACTTGCAATTAAAACAAAAAGTTAGCGGGGACGACTGTGGCTTTGGATAACTGACGGAAACAGATAGGAAACGGGGAAAAATACTCTCTGGTGTGGTGACAAGGTAAATGATGGGGGAAAGAAGGGTGAAGGTAGTTTTGAGCAAACGGATACCCATTGGGTGCGGGAGACAACTCAGCAGGCTAACGGATAAGTTAGCCTATAATAAATTGCCAACGGGTCATTTGGAGCGTGAGATGGTAGGTGACAATGAATGACAAATATGACTGAGTGACATGGAGGGAGTTTATTGGGACTTGACCATGGTGAAGGGACTTGTGATAGGGTGAAAATACTGACAGAGTAATGCGATGTGATCTTTAGGGGAAAGCGTGGAAGATGATGTCATGGGGTGACAGGGTATGTCAGACCATGGTAACTGGTGGGAGTCTGAACCGATGGATTCCTACAATGTAGAGGAAAGGGGGCCCTCCAGAAGAACAATCCATTCCGG
>JZKD02S2175870.1:183123-197546 GCA_000966675.3 Picea glauca | reverse complement strand
TATATATATATATATATATAATATGAAACTCTACATTTAAGCCATCATATATATTTACGCAGGCGTTTTTTAGGGAGAGGTTTTCGCCCAGTTTTCGTCGTCTGTCCATAGCCTTTTAAAGCATGCCACATATCTATTTTTCCATAGCCTATAAAAACATGCCACGTATCTGTTGTCCATGTCATCCAATGTCATTTGACGATAAGGCAATGTGTCTAATATTTATTGTTTCTTATCCACACCTTTTACGACCATCGACAAGAGGCGGTTGTGAAGGAAAAACAAGATTACGAGGGTAGATCCAGTTGGTTTCCAAGCAACGGTTCAGGAGATGATGGGTTTTCCTCTCGAAAAAGCATTAGCAGGGTCGCTCTGTTTCGGTTGAAGCCATAACCAAAGATGCCCGACTGAATTAACATGTCGTCATCCCTGCTCATGCTCGATTTTTGGTCCATAGGGCTTCGGGTTTGCATAAATGGTTTATTTAACACTCACCCTAACTACCTGAATCTAGAAGCTTTCTACAACAGTTTGGTAGAGAAATTCGTGTAAACCAGTGGGGAAAACTTTAAGGGGATTCGATACATACGAAATTGCAGGTGTCATGGCAACTGGTGTTGCCAATTTGAACATTCTGGATAGAGGAAATGTCAAGTTCACTTTGTTTAGGCCGATATTTCTTGGAGGAAATTTCCAAGTATTTTCTTGGGCTTCTCTATGTAGGCTTCTTCAAGAGTCAATATTTTCGAATATTTTTTCTTAATATTCGAGGTTGTAATACTTATATCTTAATTTTGAAAGACATTACTTATTTGTTCTTGTTTTCCTTGTATTATAAAGGCCGCATACAAGCCATTTAAACTGTGAATTTGATTTACTATTTTCTCATCTGTACTCAATCCTAATAAATAGATTATTTACCTCCAATTAAAGGAATCTTGAACTTGTTTTCCATGTTGACAGAAGTTACTTTTGTAAAAATAGTAAATGAGGCAACTGCAAATATTCTAGATTGGGAAGAAGGGCAGAGTTGAAATATCAACTAATTCCTTATACATTATACTTATTGTAAGGCATGCTCATAGATCAGATTTTTAAGATTCAATTTCTATGAGCAACGTTTCTCTATGTTAAATTTCTTTTTTTTAGGTTGTGCTCTGGAAGAGAGTTGTAGCAGCAAGGTGACTAAAGTCCATTTTCTTTGATGTGCCAAATTATTCCTCAATGGTTTTGTTATAACCCTATAATTTATAGGATCAATTGGTGACTGAAATTTTTTATCCTTTTAGTGTCTTGTTTGTCCAATGATTTTCCATTCTGCAAATAATTTGAAAAAAAAGAAAAAGAAAAGAAAAGAAAAGAAAAAGAAAAAGAAAAAGAAAATAAAAAGAAAAAGAAATAAAAAAAGAAAGAAAAAGAATAAAAGAGGGCATAAAAGAAATTCAATAGAGCCCCATGCAAAAAAAATGATTTGGTCCATACAGTTTAAGCATGTCCAGGTCCTTTTAGATTGATGTTGATAGGAGTAGTGAATAAGCTTGGCTAAACTGTTTAATATTAGCCAAGTGATTTAGGTTAGCTAGTGAATAAATTTGACCAAACTGCCTAATCTTGGTCAAATAACCCCAGGATAGAGTAATTTCTTAGTCCAACAGTTTAATCTGGGCTAATTGTCATAGGTAATTAGGTTAGAACATAGGGTACTTTGCTTTATCCCAATAAAACAGACATGATGATCGATGTTGAACCATATCTTTGAGGTTTAAAGGTTTGATGTCTAACCCCATGGTGATGAAAACAAAGAAAATTTTGGGAAAACCCACATGATGCACTTATCCTAAGTTTCAGAGAAAATATGATTTTGCGCTCACAGATTAAAAACAATGCATAGATGAACGGATGAGATGTTGGCACCCATATCTACGCTTGACAAGTTTTTCCAGACCACCCCCCCCCCCCCCCCCCCCCCCCCCCGTTCTACCGTTTCGCGGGGGGGGGGGGGGGGCGGGAACAGGGAAAATGAAAGGGGGCCGCGGGGAGGGGGGGGGGCCAAGGGTTGGTGGGTGGGGTGGGGGTGATTTTTGGGCCCCCCCCACCGTTTTTTTTTTGATGGGGGGGGGGGGGGGGGGGGGGGTCCGGAATGTGGTTTAAACATCGCGCACAGATCTACGATCTAGGAGAAGGCGCTCTAATGGACGACTCATGGTGTTTTTCGAACCCCCCCCGACTGATCTGTTTTTAATGGAGGGGGGCGATTCTGGAATGGATTGTTCTTATGATGGGCCCCTTTTCCTCTACGTGGCAGGAATCCATCGGTCTAGACTCCCACCGCTTACCACTGTCTGACATACCCTATCACCCCATGATGTCATCTTCCACATTTTCCCCTAAAGATCACATCTCATTACTCTATAAGTATTTTCACCCTATCACAAGTCCCTTCACCATGGTCAAGTCCTAATCAACTCCCTCCACATCACTCAGTCATATTTGTCATTCATTGTCACCTTCCATCTCACGCTCCAAATGACTTGTTGGCAATTTATTACAGGATAACTTATTTGTTAGCCTGTTGAGTTGTCTCCCACACCCAATGGGTATTAGTTTGCTCAAAACTACCTTCACCCTTCTTTCCCCCATCATTTACCCTGTCGCCACACTAGAGAGTATTTTTTCCCCGTTTCCTCTTTGTTTCAGTCAGTTGTGAAAAGCCACAGTCGTCCCCGCTAACTTTTTGTTTTACTTGCAGGTATTTTGACAGTGATGGCACCAAAATTAAAGAAAGCAGAAGCCGAGGAAAATCATTTCCTCCCACCTCCTATTGATCTCGACAGGATTCATTTGACCGATAAAGATAATTTAATCGCAGATACCAGATGCGAATTCGACTTCGTAGATTTACATTCATGGCTAAAGGACATTTTCTTGGACCAGAGTGATGAAATTGGACTCTGGGAGTCAAACATTCCCCTGTATCTTTTCCCCCAGGTTCACCATTTTTCTGAATTCGCCCTCAAATGCCAGACCCACTACATTCCCAACCAGAGAGCCATAGTATCTTCATCAGGAGAAAATCTATTTTTTATTACACCTGAAGCCATCAATCAGATGATGCAGATACCCAAATCCAAATCCTCCTCCCCTTTCAATCTTGAAGTCATCATAGAACTATACCAGAAACTATCATTCCCCCAAAGAGCTCATATTTTCAAGCTTTTTCTCCCACAGGCCGCTCAACTCCCCAAGACAAATTCCCCATATCCTTCCTCCCTGTTCTCAGTGAAGGGAAACCAGGTCATATCGTCGCTCTATGCTCTGTTGGGTTATTTTTCGGATCAATGGGTGGATGAACCCATATTGGGTTTTCTATCCATTTTTTCCACCGATGAGAGACCCACCAGTCAGTTCGACTACAGTACTTTCCTGGCGGACAATATTCATGAACAATTCTTAAATTTATCCACAGAGGGCATGTTCCAGTATTCCTCCATACTGGCTTACATGTTCACTTTCTTTCAAGCAGGCAAATTCTCCTTCTCAATGCAGATGATGGACAAAGATGGAAGGTTGCAAGCGGTAACAACTTGGACTTCACTACTCAAGAAAAATTCTACAAAATTCAGTTTCAAACAATTTATCGAGCAGTTTTACCATCCAGTGGTGAGCATGCTCAGTGGAAGACCCGAGCCAAGAATAAATGAGGAGATTCAGAGTATCTTACACCTCTCAGATCTTGCTAAAACTGGCGATTGGTATCTTTACCAAAACCACATTGAGATCAGGGTTTATGGATGCGAGTTGGCTCCATACAGACTGCCCAAGTACCTATCCGTGAGGATATTTGCTCCGGAGTACATAAGGTAAATGATTAAATAAGATGACATACATTTTGTGTCTCTGAAAAAGTAGCAAGCAGGCAATTGAAAAGATAAGAGGAGAATTGGGAGAGATGCCCACAGAAGCCACTGAGATCATCAAATTCCTAAATTCAAAAACCAGAGAAGAGTTAGAGAAGTTGAGAATTGAAGATAGGATAGAAACCATCCTTGAGGTCAAGAGGGTCCTGACCAAGAGAGGATTGATGATACAATTGGAGGAAAAGGTCCAAGCTATGAACATAGGAGTGCAAAGGTTTTTCAGCAAAATTGAAGCTTTGCAGAAGAAAGGCCTCCCTGGCTTAAGGGTCATAAATGACAAGTTAATGGCATTGTCTGATTATAAGAAGAAACTAGCCATCGTGGCTAAAGATAGTTCAAAATTCTCAGGAATACAGGACAGTATCACAGGCAAGGAATTCTTAGAATATTTCCAGTCAGACATCAGCATACAACACGAGATCCAGTACATTTTCATCATCAAGCCAACTTTTTCCAAGTATACGAAGATGGATGAAGTATACCGAAGATTACTCAAAGTCAGAGTTCCCAGTAACCTTCGATGGGAAGAGTTATGCAATCTGATCGAATAAGAGATGACGTGTCCAACCCCAATCAGCTATCCAGTCAGATGAGGTCATGCAAAGGACTCACCAACGACTTACCCCAAAATCAGCATGAAGATTTCAACACATCATCAAGCAGTTCCTAAATTATTGTATCTTGTTGAGTTAGTTAGCTAAATTTAGATTTCCACGTTCTGATCTTTAATGACAGGATCGTATGTAATTTTTTATTATAAATACTTCAAAATTTTAAGTACCAAGGGTTGATCTTTACGCCCTGTAAGCTAGACAGACTGTAATTTTTATCAAGAAATCTTCCAGTAATACAAAGGGACGTTTCACAGGATTCTCGCGTGTTGTTCATTGGTGATGTTATACTTTTCTATGTTAAATGTTTTTCTCTCTCAGTTGTCATATTGTTTTCTAATCTAATATTTTAAAGTAGCGCATGTTGCAGGATTTATCTTTGTATACCCTGTTTCCGGCTTTGAAAGATCTTAATGTTTATCTTTATGATATTACAGTGAAGAAATTCTTAAATGCTTCTTTACTTTAATTGATATTCTCATCTCTTCTTCTATTCATCATTTTTCTGCTAAAGAATCCAATGAATGCATTATCTTTCCCTGTGAAAAGAATATTTTAGTTTCTGTTTAGATTTATATCTCTATAATACAGACCCCATAGCCTAGCGGAGGCATAAACTCTTTTCAAGCAACTTAACAAAAACAAAAAAACCACTCAATCTTATTTCGTTTAACTAGCCTAATATCTCAAAGTTAAAACATAGCTAAATCATATAGAGAGATCCCTCTCTGAAGCTGGTAGGGCTAGATTCCAGTTTCAAAGTGGTTGGATAAAGTTACCTCTTGTAAATTTCTTCTACTCTGACAAACTTTGGGAATTTACAGAGCGATAACATAGTGGTGACCATACTGGGGACTAAACAAACATTCAACCCCACATTTTCTTTTTCCCTAGAAGAAAATTTTGTTTCTGAAAAAATTATAAATCTGAGAAAGAAATAATGTTCAGAGGTTGTTAAATGCTTGTACATAGTAATTTCAGATTCATAAAAAATAAAAATATATAAAATTAAAAATCTGGCTCCTAAAAGAGCTTATACTCGATCCCACCTAGACCTGGAACCTGCAATAACAACTAATAATCCAGAACAGTTACTCATAAAGAAGACCATTGCAGAAGGTTCAGGGAGTCATAGTCCCCTTCATAGGTCCCCTTCTCTTCCAGACGAACTTGTTGCCCTTCAAGATCTTGACTTCGACACAATCTTTGAACAAAGCCTATTTAGAAAGAAATTTGATAGCTTTGTGACTGAAACCATTTTAGATCCATCCATCCTGTAACCCCAGACTCCTGAAGTACTATCTCCGACTACAAAACCTCAAACCGCTCACTCTGTGCCAGCTATCCCCTCATCCTCCTCATTTTTTTCCACCGCCCCACCTATCATTCAGGTTGTTGTCCCACTCCCTCCACCTATCATGGTGGCTATATACACTCCCTTGGTGTTGGTTGCACCTTTACACAACATGCCCCAGGACTATCAAACGAGACTTCCACAGTTCAATGGCACAGGGCCCTTGAACGCACAACAACACGTTGATAAAATGAATGACTATTTTGACTTGCAGGAAGTGGATGAAGTTGATTTTCAAATGAGACTTTTTGTGCCCCCAGGACTATCAAACGAGACTTCCAAAGTTCGATGGCATAGGGCCCTTGAACACACAACAACACATTGATAAAATGAATGACTATTTTGACTTGCAGGAAGTGGATGAAGTTGACGTTCAAATGAGACTTTTTGCGCAGAGTCTGACTGGGGATGTTAAGAAATGGTATAAAGGATTACGCGTTGCTTCAGTGGTAAACCTTACATATTTTCAAAGAAGTTTTCTGGATAGATGGGAGGTAAAGAAAAATCCTCTCCAGATCTTGTCAGAATATGAAAACATCAGAAGGAATCAAGGAGAGACAATACAAGACTACTGCACCCACTTCAACAATTTGTACAATGTGATTCTAGATGATATTAAACCCCCACAAGGTTTGGCACTGATAAAATTCCTTGACAGTTTCGATGCTGATATGTCGTATCAATTAAGGGAAAGAAACTCCACCACCCTGGAGGACATGCAGAAAAGCGCAATAAGTGTAGAGGCCAACCTGTTGGCTAAAATGGCATGACAGAGGATGGAAAGGAAAGTCATAATTAAAGAGGAACCTTCCACATCTTCTTTTGATTCCAAACTAGATTCCTTATCTAGAGTAGTGGAGAGGATGATGGAGAGACTTATTGTAACCAAAAGAAATCCTCCTAGAGAAAACCAACCTACTCCTCAAATTAAGAATCCTAAATTCAGAAGAAATCCTTCACAAATCAGGTAGAGAGATCCTAGGGATCAAAGAGAACAAAGGGGTCCTGATCAATAGATTAGACCACCCCTATAGGAAAATTATGTCGATGAGGGTGAGGAGGTAATTGAAGAATTAGAGGACACACACATAAACCTCATGGGCATTCACGATAACGAAGCCATTTTCCTTACTCAGGAAGAGCAAGAAATTTTCCTTATTTCTCATACAGAGGTGAGTGAGGAAGACAAAGAGACCAAACAGTAGGCATTTGAAAATGCCATTATGGAGGTACACAGGCAATACAATTTGTGAAGTAAAAAGACATACGAAAATTCCCCAAAAAAGGTAACCGAAACAAAGAAAACAGTCGACACCAAGAAATCCCCTGAGCCTTCTACCAAGAAGATCCATGAGAAAGGCAATGTTGAAGCTACAACAAAAATAAACCCTACCATTTTACAAATATCAAAGCAGAATGAGGTTTCATCAACCAACTGACCAAGTACTTCTTCCCAGAAAACTATGGTGGACAAATTAGAATTGTTGAGCCAAAGTAGAGCACCTACTCCTTTCAGCCTCAAAGGTGAATTATCCAAAGTGAAAATTCCCATTCCCCTTTTCGAGTTGATGAGTAAGGACGCTTATCGATCGCAGGTGATCAAAGTGCTGAGCATTGAGCCTGATATAGGCATGAAGGCCTTAACTATTGGATTGACGAATCATTCGGACATGGTAAATCTTACTGATGATCAACCTGAACTCCTTTTTGGTCTTGAAGTTGATGGTCAGACTGACACTGGCACTATCACTCCTTTTTACATCAGCCTTAATATACATGACCTGATTCTGCACAATTCTATGTTAGATTCAGGTGCTTCCCATAACCTGATGCCTAAAGTAGTGATGGAAAAACTGGGACTTGAGGTCACCAGAACTTACAAGGACTTACACTATTTTGACTCTAGCAAAGTTAGATGTATCAGATTGATCAAGGACTTATGTATCACTCTGGTTCAGATTCCAACAAAAAACATTGTTATGGACGTCGTGGTCGTGGACATTCCCCCAAAATATGGTATGTTGCTATCCAGGTCTTGGGGAGCTAAGTTGAAAGGTACTTTGCAGTTGGATATGTCATATGCCACCATCCCAGTATTCAAAAAATAGAGAAGACTGTATAGAGAGACGCTGATGAAATATATGGTCATCAGCCAAGAAAATCCACATAACTATGTTCTGTACTCTACTCACTCTAATACAGATTCCTTCATCCTATATAACGACGACAATATAGGAGAACAAATCGCTCAACTAGAAGAAGATACATTTGACCCGAACGAAGGTAAAAAAATCACTGAGGCAAAAGGAAAGAAACTCGTAATAAGCAAAGAATTGCCAACAGATTTCTAGAGCATGGACTTTGATGGAGCTATAAGCAAAGAAGGAGCTGGAGCAGGAGTTTGGTTGCACAATCACAAATCCAGGTATTCGGAAAACCATTCTTACAAACTGAATTTTCAATGCACTAACAACATAGCAGAGTACAAAGCTTTGATGCTCGGTCTGAAACTACTAAAGAAGGTTGGTGCAAAACAAATCATGGTAAGAGGCGATTCTGAATTAATTATCAAAAAAATTAAAGGTGAGTATACAACAAAACATCCCAGGCTTAGAGATTATAGAAAAAAAAATTTGGATGCCCTTAAATGTTTCACTGAAGTTGATTTGCAGGTGATGCCCTGGGGACAGAACATTTTAGTAGATGGGTTAGCTACGTTAGCAGCTACATGAAAGATACCCTTTCGTTCCACTTGCCCATACACAGTGGAGGTGAAGCGTAGACTGACTGTCCCAAAAAACATCAGATACTGATAGTTATTTGGGAACAATGACCAAATTGAAGATTTTCTACAATGTAAAAATGATTTCGAGTGTACAAACATAGACTTAGAAAATGATGATGAAAACGTGAATAAATCCAATTTTGGAAATGACAGTGTAAATAAAGTAGATTCAGAAGAGTTAGGTGAAGATGAGATAGAGTCTGATGTTTTTCATTTAAAGAGCAATGTTTTTCCTAGGGGTTTAGTTCTATTAGAAGACTTATTTGATTTTAGTGATGTAGCTAAAAAACCTAAAATTGAAGCCAGTGGGAAAGAGGTTGAAGATGTTAACATAGGGACAGAAGAGAAACCTAGGATAGTAAAACTTTCCAAATCCTTACCTCCTGACCAAAAACTCAAATACATTGAACTTTTCAAGGAATATGTGGATGTGTTTGCTTGGGGATATGAAGATTTCAAATCTTATGACATGAGCATCATACAACATAGGATCCCGATAAAAGAAGATCAAAAACCTTTCAGACAGAAACTTAGGAGAATCAATCCCAAGTTACTTCCCTTGATAGAAAAAGAAATCAAAAAGATGTATGATGCTAAAATCATAGTTCCCTTACGATTTTCCAAATGGGTTTCAAATCTAGTCCCAACCCGAAAGAAATCTGGGGAAATCAGGCTTTGCATTGATTTCCAAAACTTGAACAAGGTTTCCCTAAAAGACAACTACCCATTGCCAAAAATAGATCACATATTACAAAAGGTAGTTGGATCCATCTGAATCTCCTTACTGGATGGTTTCTCAGGCTATAACCAGGTTCTCATTCACCCAGATGACCAAGAGCAAACAACCTTCACAACACCTTGGGGTACCTTCATGTACGTGAAAATTCCTTTTGGGTTGATGAACACTGGGCCACATTCCAAAGAGCAATGGACATCGCTTTTGTGGAATAACTTGGCAAATTTATTTTCATTTATCTGGACGACGTAACTGTTTATTCCCAATCCGATGACAAGCACTTAAGGCATCTCAGACGAGTGTTTGAGAAATTCAAGAAATTTGGGATTTCTCTGAATCCTAAGAAAGGCCTTTTCGGATTAGAGGAAGGTAAACTGTTGGGGCACATAATCTCTAAGGACAGAATTAAGATAGACCCCAACAGAATAGAAGCCATTCAAAAATTAGAACACCCAAGGAATATTAAAGAGTGACAATCTTTCATTGGAAAAATAAACGTTCTAAGAAGATTCATACCTAACCTGGCTGAGCTTCTCAGGACACAAAAATAAAATGGGACTCTGAATCCAAGCAAACTTTTGAACAAGTTAAGCATGCACTCACACAGGCTCCAGTTTTGATCAGTCCTGACTTCACCAAGGATTTTTACCTTTTTTCTTTCGCTTATGAACATACCATTGCAGCAGTGTTACTACAGAAAAACAACGAAGGGTATGAACAACCCATAGCCTTTTTCAGTAAATCTTTAAGAGATGCTGCTTTGAATTATAAAATAATGGAGAAACAAGTTTTTTCCTTGGTAAAATCCATAAAGGATTTTAGAGTATATATTCTCCATTCCCATACCATTGCATATGTTCTGAATGCAGTAGCAAAGGACATTTTAACCCAGGACAATCCGGATGGAATAAGAGGAAAATGGATTTCTATCATTCTGGAGTATGACATAGAGATTAAGCCTACTAAATTGATTAAAGGTCAAGGTCTAGCAAAGTTAATGGCTGAATCCAATTTTCATGCTCTTGATATTAATTTCTTAGCTGCAGTATATGAATAGGGAGAGCAGGTATTTCTAAACCCTACATGGTACACAGACCTGATATTTGTTTTGCATAGCTTACAAGCTCCCCTTGGTCTGACCAAAACTAAAGATAGGTTTTTGAAATTGAAAGCATTAAAATTTTGCATTCTAGAAGGCAATCTATATTGGAAGGATCCTAGAGGTATTTTGTTAAATTGTCTGCTAAAGGATGAAGCTGACAAAGTATTGCAGGATTTTCATGCAGGAGACTATGGTGGTCATCTGAGCTGGAAGACCACATCTAATAAAATTCTTAGAGCTGGGTTCTATTAGCCTACACTATTCGTTGATATGCATCAGAAAGTGATTTCGTGTCATAAATATCAGGTGTTCGAGGGAAAAAGGAAACTCCTTCCTTTTCCCCTGAAGCCAATCTCTGTTGAATCTCCTTTACAACAATGGGGATTAGAATTTATTAGAGAAATACATCCTCCCTCTTCAGGCCAGCACAGGTGGATTCTCACTACTATGGACTATTTCACAAAATGGATCGAAGCTATACCAAGCAGGCAAGCTACTGATTCTGTCATTATTAAATTTCTAGAAAATAATATCTTGTCTCGTTTTGGTTGTCCTAGAAAGATTATAACTGACCATGCTGTTTCTTTTCGATCTAAGAAGCTCATAGATTTTTGCAACCAGTACCATATTGGTTTGGGGCATTCCACAACCTATTACCCTCAGGGAAACGGGCTAGAGGAGTCATCCAATAAAACCCTGGTGAACATTATTAAGAAGACGTTGCAAGAAAACAAAAAGTCATGGCATAACAAGCTAGTTTTCACACTGTGGGCTGATAGATTGACCACCAAGAGGTCCATTGGTATGTCCCCATATCAGTTGGTCTATGGAATTG
The DNA here is from genome assembly GCA_000966675.3 of Picea glauca. Lineage (NCBI taxonomy): Eukaryota > Viridiplantae > Streptophyta > Pinopsida > Pinales > Pinaceae > Picea > Picea glauca. Next base: position 186,206 of record JZKD02S2175870.1, on the reverse strand, counting down.
AAGCGGTTTTTCCTACCTCCTTAGGGGTTCTTGTCATGAAATTGTTGCAAGAGATGCAAGCCGAGTCGAACGAATCCCAAAGAATTATAAACCAGATGATCCATTTGCAACAGTCTAGAGAAGAAGTATACAATAAAACTCAGTTTGTCCAGGAGAGCATTAAAAAAATCTCCGACAAAAGAACTAAAGAAGATGACTTTGAGCTTGGTGACTTGGCTCTTAGATGGGATGCCCAAAATGAAGATAAGGGGAAGCATGGAAAATTCGACAGCCTATGGAAGGGACCTTACATAATTCATGCATTTAGAGGAAATAATGCTTTCTTGCTAAATAACAACGATGGGACCAATCTGCCAGGAGGACCTGTGAATGACATAATGCTGAAGCACTATTCACCTCCTCAGTAGGGACCTTTCGGTCACCCTTTTCCATTGTAAAAATCATTTCATTTTGCTTACAAGTTTTGACTGAATAAATTGAATCAGATGGTCAGAGCCCACGGAGAAGGCCCTTAGCCACTGAACATTGTCATTAATTTTTCAAAAATAAAACAAATCATACAACAAAGGAAACTGTGGAGAATGTTTTTTAGAACATCGGAAAACATGATTCTTGGCACTTCACAAGGAGAGTACCATCCCCAGGTGAAGCTGTTGTTATAATCCTAAAATTTATAGGATCAACTGGTGACTGAATTTTTTTATCCTTTTAGTGTCTTGTTTGTCCAATGATTTTCCATTCTGCAAATAATTTGAAAAAAAAGAAAAAGAAAAGAAAAAGAAAAAGAAAAAGAAAGAAAAAGAATAAAAGAGGGCATAAAATAAATTCAATAGAGCCCCATGCAATAACAATGATTTTGTCCATACAGTTTAAGAATGTCCAAGTCCTTTTAAATTGACGTTGATAGGAGTAGTGAATAAGCTTGGCTAAATTGTTTAATCTTAGCCAAGTGATTTAGGTTAACTAGTGAATAAATTTGACCAAACTATCTAATCTTGGTCAAATGACCCCAGGATAGAGTAATTTCTTAGTCCAACAGCTTAATCTAGGCTAATTGTCATAGGTAATTATGTTAGAACATAACGTAGTTTGTTTTATCCCAATAAAACAGGCATGATGATCGATGTTGAACCTGTTAGCACTCTGTAATTTTCCCAAGGCTGTGATGGGAGTCACAGAGGAAACATCAAAACCACTTCGAGTCTGGGATCTAACCCTCCAAGACTTAGAGAGGGATCTCTCTGTCTGATATAACTTTGTTGGAAGAGGAGATTATGCTAGCTATGCAGAATAGGGTTATGTTCTTGGGGTTTTCTGGTTGAGACAACAAAAGAAGACCATTGGGCTATGGGGTCTGTGACAAGTTTGAAATTGAACACATGTCTATAAGGTATTTCCATAGGGAAAGGTATTTCCATAGGGAAAGGTAATGAATACGTTGGATTCTTTAGAAATAAAGTGATGTAAAAGAGGAACAGATGAGATAATCAACTACAACAAAAAAACATCCAAGAATTTCTTCATTGTAGTATCAGAGAAAAAAATTAAGATTCTCAAAAGCACTGCACAGAGTATCAGGGATAAATTCTGCGTTAAATCTCCTTTTGAAAATTAGAAAGAAAGAAACATAATGAAGACTGATTAGAATCACATTCGACGAAGCAAGAAAACTTCACCAATCGTCGACACACAGGAATCTTGTGAAAAAGTCCCTTTGTATTCCTGGTGAATCAGAAAAATGTTACAGGGAATAACCTTCCTGGGTGTGAGATCAACAAACTTTACATTAAAAATCATCTCTGAATAAATAGGATAGACCTCCCCATTAGTTTCAAAATTCGGTTTCAACCACCTCAGCCAAAAATAGCCATAAATCCCTAAAAAATTGGAACTGTCCGCCATGAAAGACAGGCCTAATTTCTGCAAAAAAGGGGTATGAACATACATGTTTTTCTCTTCAACACTGACACTTAGGAAAAAAATTAAGGATTTTATTGTATATGGGCATGTTCTGGACAAAAACCTCCTTCGGTTTTTCCAAATTCGCCTCCATATGGCTGTAACAGCTCCCACAAAATCAGGACTGTAACGGAAAAGTTAAAATCTGGAAAAAAGGGCCTCAAAGATGGATTCGATTATCCCTTCTCGTGTCACCTATGAAAAAACTGAGAGAGGTTTTTGTTATTCATCCTGTTACAGAGAAAATCCTCTCTCGGTTTTTAAAAATTCGTTTTAATTTGCCTAGAATATCCTCCGGAAAAAGACATGCTGAACAGACAAAAAATGGTGAAAATGGGAAAAACGGTTTTATTTTTGGGAAGGCGGTATTCCGAACCCCCCCTGAGGTGGTAAGAGGTTTTATGGGGGGTTCCTCTGGCATATGGGGCTGACAAGTGTCCAATGGTGGTTTAATTGAAACTACCATTCCAGACCCCCCTCTTGTTAAACTTCGGATAGTGAGGGGGTTCCGGAATTTTTAACGGCCGTTGATTTGGTTTATTATGTGATGTAGGCTTTGATGCAATGAAAGCATGGGAGGGTAGACTTAGGATAGTGTTTTTTAGTTTTTTAATTTTTTTTTTTTTTACATTTGTTTTGTTTATTATATTTTATGTTTTTTTGTTTTTGTTTTAATAGTTTTGTTTATGTTTTTATTTAAATGTTTTTATATTGTTTTTATTTTTTTTTGTATTGGTTTTATTTAATGTTTAATGTGTCTTAATATATGTATTTTTATTTTAATATTGTTTTATTTAATGTTTGGTTTTATATGTTTTTATTTTAATATTGTTTTATTTAATATTAATTAATAAAAACTAACCTAGTTACTAAACTAACTTAACTATTAATTAATTAATTATTAACTAGTTTAGCTTAGTTTAGCTACATTAATTTTATTGTTAACCATTATTTAATCTATTATTCGTTTTACCCTAAGCTTGGTTTATGCATGGATGGGTGAGATTGGCCAAGGTGTGAAGGAATGAAGGGTGAGGGATTGACAGGCACAACATGGATGAAGGATGTAGCACGCTAGTGGAGGAGGCCTGATGCAATGGATGGATGACACATTGGGATAGGGC
>JZKD02S2175870.1:148716-181574 GCA_000966675.3 Picea glauca | reverse complement strand
CCCGTTGGCAATTTATTACAGGCTAACTTATCCGTTAGCCTGCTGAGCTGTCTCCCGCACCCAACGGGTATCCGTTTGCTCAAAACTACCTTCACCCTTCTTTCCCCCATCATTTACCCTGTCACCACACCAGAGAGTATTTTTTCCCTATTTCCTCTCTATTTCAGTCAGTTATCCAAAGCCATAGTCATCCCCACTAAATTTTTGTTTTACTTGCAAGTATTTTGACAGTGATGGTGCCAAAATTAAAGAAAGCAGAAGCCGAGGAAAATCCTTTCCTCCCGCCTCCAGTTGATCTCGACAAGATTCATTTGACCGATAAAGATCATTTAATCGCAGATACCAGATGCGAATTCGACTTCACAGATTTATAGTCATGGCTAAAGGAAATTTTCTTGGACCAGAGTGATGAAATTGGACTCTGGGAGTCAAACCTTCCCCTGTATCTTTTCCCCCAAGTTCACCATTTCCCCGAATTCTCCCTCAAATGTGAGGCCCACTACATTCCCGACCAGAGAGCCATAGTATCTTCATCGAGAGAAAATCTATTTTTTATTACACTTGAATCCATCGATTAGATGATGCAGATACCCAGAGCTGAATCCTCCTCCCCTTTCAATCTTGAAGTCATCAGAGAACTATACCAGAAATTATCATTCCCCCAAAGAGCTCAAATTTTTGAGCTTTTTCTCCCACAGGCCGCTTAGCTCCCCAAGACAAATCCATCGTATCCTTCCTCCCTGTTCTCAATGAAGGGAAACCAAGTCATATCGTCGCTCTGTGCTCTGCTGTGGTATTTTTCGGATCAATGGGTGGATGAACCCATATTGGGTTTTCTGTCCATTTTTTCCACCGATGAGAGACCCACCACTCGGTTCGACTATAGTACTTTCCTGGCGGACAATATTCATGAATAATTCTTAAATTTCTCCACAGAGGGCATGTTTCGGTATTCCTCCATACTGGCTTACATGTTCACTTTCTTTCAAGTGGACAAATTCTCCTTCTCAATGCAAAATATGGACAAAGACGGAAGGCCGCAGGCAGTAACAACTTGGACTTCACTACTCAGGAAAAATTCTACAGAATTCAGTTTCAAACAGTTTATCGAGAAGTTTTACCATCCAGTGGTGAGCACGCTCAGTGGCAGACCCGAGCCAATAATAAACGAGGAGATTTAGAGGATCTTACACCTCTCAGATCTTTCTAAAACTGGTGATTGGTATCTTTACCAAAACCACACTGAGATTAGGGTTTATGGATGTGAGTTGGCTCCATACAGACTGCCCAAGTACCTACCCATGAGGATGTTTGCTCTGGAGTACATAAGGCAAATGATTAAATCATATGACACACATTTCGTGTCTATGAAAAATAAGCAAGTAGGCAATTGAAAAGATAAGAGGAGAATTGGGAGAGATGCTTGTAGAAGCCACTGAGATCATCAAATTCCTAAATTCAAAAACCAGAGAAGAGTTAGAGGAGTTGAGAATTGAAGATAGGACATAAAACATCCTCGAGGTTAAGAGGGTCTTGACCAAAAGAGGTTTGATGATACAACTGGAGGAAAAGGTCCAGGCTATGGACATAGGAGTGCAAAGGTTTTTTAGCAAAATTGAATCTCTGCAGAAGAAAGGCCTCCCTGGCTTAAGGGTCATAAATGACAAGTTAATGACACTGTCTGATTATAAGAAGAAACTAGCCACCGTGGCTAAAGATAGTTCAAAATTCTTGGGAATACAAGGCAATATCATAGGAAAGGCATTCTTAGAATCTTTCTAGTCAGACATCATCATACAGCATGAGATCCAGTACATTTTCATCATCAAACCAACTTTTTCCAAGTATACGAAGATGGATGAAGTATACCGAAGATTACTCAAAGTCAACGTTCCCAGTAACCTTCGATGGGAAGAGTTATGCAATCTGATAGAGTAAGTGATGAGGTGTCCAAGCCCAATCAACTATCCAGTCAGATGAGGTTGTGCAGAGGACTCACCAATGGCTTACCCCGAAATCAGCATGAAGATTTCAACACATCATCAAGCAGTTCCTAAATTATTGTATCTTGTTGAGTTAGTTAGCTAAATTTAGATTTCCACGTCCTGATATTTAATGACAGGATCGTATGTAATTTTTGATTAGATACTTCAAACTTTGAAGTATCGAGGGTTGATCTTTATGCCTTGTAAGCCAAACACACTGTAATTTTTATCAAGAGATCTTCCAGTAATACAAAGGGACGTTTCACAGGATTCTTGTGTGTTGTTCATTGGTGATGTTATTCTTTTCTATGTTAAATGTTTTTCTCTCTCAGTTGTCATATTGTTTTCTAATCTAATCTTTTAAAGTAGCGCATGTTGTGTGATTTATCTTTGTATACCCTATTTTTGGCTTTGAAAGATCTTAATGTTTATCTTTCTGATATTACAGTGAAGAAATTCTTAAATGCTTCTTTACTTTAATTGATATTCTCATCTCTTCTGCTATTTATCTTTTTACTACTAAAGAATCCAATGAATGCATTATCTTTCCCTGTGAAAAGAATATTTTAGTTTATGTTTAGATTTCTATCTGTATAATACAAACCCCATAGCCCAATGGAGGCGTAAACTCTTTTCATCCAACTTAACAAAAACAAAACAAACCACTCAATCTTATTTCATTTAACTAGCCTAATATCTCAAAGTTAAAACATAGCTAAATCATATAGAGAGATCCCTCTCTGAAGCTGGAAGGGCAAGATTCAAGTTTTGAAGTTGTTGGATAAAGTTACCTCTTGTAAATTTCTTCTACTCTGACAACCTCTGGGAATTTACAGAGAGATATCAGATTTTAAATATTTAATTTCTATGAGCGACGTTTCTCTATGTTAAATTGCTTTCTTTTAGGTTGTGCTCTGGTTGAGAGTTGTAGCAGCAAGGCGAATAAAGTCCATTTTCTTTGATGTGCCAAATTATTCCTCAATGGTTTCATGAATAAAATGCCACGTCACGATTCAAAGAACTTCTCCATGTTGGTTTTTTAGCATGCCATTGACTTAAAATTCAAATTTGGGTAGTGTTGGGCACCTTTTCTGAATTCCCCATGCTAGACTTATCTATTCACAATTCTTTTAACAGGGCCTTATGAGTTAGGTATGTACTTTTTCAAAGTCTTTTGCTTCGGAGTCATGGAATATGCATTTTGCAGCACATCTTTTAACATGATCTAACATCAGTTGAGAGCTCTTCCCCACATTGCTATCCTTTGTTTTTCTCCAAGTTTTGGCCATTGTATCACATTTTGGAATTTGAGGCATAGAGTTGAGAATTTGAAACAATTGAGTCAATAAATATGATGTTTTTGATAATCACATTTTGGCATTTGAGGCATATAGTTGAGAATTTGAAATAATTGAGTCAATAAACATGATGTTTTTGATAGGTTATTTTCAAGTGTTGCATCTTGAGTTGAGTTAGAAAATTGAATTCCACTATCTGAGTATTTGCAATATTCAAAGGAATATGATCAATTTAGGTTTAAAAAAACATGACATGGCCAGCATAATTACCCTATACCTTATATAGCTTATTTAAATCCAAAGACTTTATAGCATTCTCTTTTCTTATGAAGGTTGTGAGCTACAAGTTAACTCTCAATATCAATAATAAACTAGAAAGGAATTTAGAAAACAAAGCGTTCTTAACTCTTGGTACACAAATTACAACCCTCTTTGACAACTTGTAGATAAAAATAAATATTTTGAGATAGTCAAATGAGGCTTGAGAAATCTGAAATGGGATAAAATATACTTGGAACATTATTTTAATATTTCTTTCATGGGGAGGGATTTTATATTGAAATGGGATAAATTTAACTGGGAAGATTATTTTAATATTTCTTTCATGGGGAGGGATTTTATATTCACAATAGGTTTTCTCTTAATTTTTTTAAGGAAAGATTGATCCATATGGATGTCGGTGGCCTCCCACCTACTCCAACTGGTTCATTTTGGCAGTTTTCCAGTTTGGCATTTTTTTTTCCTAGTTTTTAGGTCCCTAACTTGCGAGGCTGTTTTGAGGCCCTAAACAACGTTTTTAGAGATCGACACAGTCGAAAATGCTCTTTAATATATTAGACCAAAATGTGTATTCCTCGAATAGACCTTTCCAACGGGCTATCGTGCGCCTAAAACGAAGATCGTATGCAAAAATTACGACCCTGGGAAGTTGACCGACTAACTTACCCAAACAGGACACACATGACTTTTGGCGCTTCATCTCTTAGGGTTAGGTTTTTGTATTTCTAGGGTTTTTGATATTCCTGCTTATTGTAAAAAGGCCTTTGGAGCCTCATTGTAATGAGCTTCTTGCGAATGAGCGTAGTCATCACAACTCTTCTCAGAGATAAGCTGCCACCATTCCAACAAGCTTGTTTTCCGTTGCATTTTACAGTTTTAGCTTATTTCCTTATTGAATAGAAAACTTGTTTTACTGTATCTCTGTTATTCTATGTTAAGCATCTTTTAATAATCTTCATTCATTTCGTTCTGCTCATAAAATATGGATTAGTGGTATCAGAGTGGTCTGCTCCTTGTTGTATTAACGCATGTCATCAACGAGGTCGAGGTACAAAGAATTGGGTCCCGAGCTTGTTTCTCTTGAGGAAAAAAGCTCTCGCACGCCCAAACGATCTCTCATGGCAGGAGAAAATAAAGATGGCGGGACAGGAGATCCTTTCAAAATGTTGCTTGAGGAATCCCTCACGCAACAGAGGAGCGAGATGATGGATATTTTTGCGCAAATCCTTCGGCGGCTACCAACAAGCGACGCATCTTCCTTGAGCGGAGGCACCGCCCCCTTCAAGGTACAAATCAACTTTGATATTCCTATATTTGAAGGTCAGATAGACACGAATGTTGTATACAAGTGGTTGAATCTACTAGAAGGGTATTTTTCTGTCCATAACTTTTCAAATAGAGAAAAAATTACTTTTGCGCTCCTCAAAGTCGTTCCCCATGTCAAAGATTGGTGGGAAACTTTCTGTGAGAAAAAGGAAACAGAGGAACCCTCATTATTTACAATCATGGCCACCTGGGAATCCTTCAAGGATGCTATTAAGGAACAATACTACCTTGTTGGAAGCTATGATGACTTGTATACCAAATGGACCACACTGCAGCAAGAAAGAGACCAAACAGTGCGAGATTTCACAAATATCTTCCATACCCTGTGCACCAAGATGGGTATCAAAGATTCAGAGTGACATCTGGTGCTCAAGTACCGTGGTGCTCTGCATAGATACATCTAGACTGAAATAGAATTTATGGACATCTCATCCTTGGGCGCGGCCTATCGATATGCCGTCAAAATCAAGCATAATCTTAAACAAAAGACGCGACAATTTGGGCCTGGGAACCCCTCGCAACAAAATCCAGGAAAGGGTGGCCCCAAACTATAGAAAAAAGGACAGAGGAAAGATGGATAGTATTAGGACAACCAGTCCAAGCCGCAAGCAAAGAAGGACACTGGAAAGACAAAGAAGGATAACGGGAAGTTGTGCGACTTCCATAAGAGCCCTTGGCATAACACTGTTGATTGCCACTCAAAGCAGTCACTGGTGGCTGAAGTGAAAGCCTATGAATTAGATGTGGGTTCTGACTTCGAGTCAGAACCAGAAAGGGGAAGATGAGGTATTGTGTGATGTTTCTCCTCTCGAAGTTTGTAATGTTCTTTTGGGCCAACCTTATTTATGGAAACACCATACTGTATATGAGTGTAGGCCTCGGAGTGTTATTATTACTTTCAACAAGAAATTGTACAGGATACCTGAGGCATTCCCTCCTAGTGCTATTTCCTTGATCTCTTCCAAACAATGCAAGAAGGTCATCTCTTAGACCGGGAAATTTGTCTTCATCATGATTCACTCTCAGAGTAAGAGAAAGATCGCAGCCACATCCATGGCCTCTGCGGCCAATCTCTCCACACAATAGAAGAAAGTGGATAAGGTCGTGGAAGAACACTCAGATGTCTTCTCCTCTCCTACCAAGGTACCTCTGCACTACCAGGTCAAGCATCCCATCGATCTGACCCCAGGTGCACTGCTACCCAATGAGCCAGTCTACCGTTGCTAGCTGTTAGAAAACAAGGAGATCAAGAGGCAGATCCAAGAACTTCTCCACAAGGGGCACATCCATCCCATCTCATCGCCTTGTGGGAGCCCAATCGTACTAGTGAAGAAGAAAGATGGGACCTGGTGACTCTGCATTTATTACTAGGCCATGAATAAAATGACAGTCCGGAACCGGTACCCGATTCCCTGAATCGACAACCTCCTTGATCAGCTCACGGGGGCCAAATACTTCAGTAAGATTGATATGAATTTTGGCTACCACCAGGTCCCAATAGAACATACATATGTATGGAAGATCGCCTTTAAGTCAAAAGAAGGTCTTTTTGAATGGTTGGTCATGCCCTTTTGTTTGAGAAATGCTCCAACAACTTTTATGAGGATGATGGATGATCCTGTGATGATGGATGATCCTGTGACCTTTCACCAGTATTTTTGTAGTGGTGTATTTGGATGACATCCTCATCTACAACAAGACTTGGGTGGAACACTTGCAGCATATTCAGCAAGTTCCGTAGACACTGCGGCAGCACAAACTATATGCAAACTTGAAAAAATGCTCCTTCGACATGGACAGGGTCCACTACTTAGGCTACATATTTGATCAGCATGGTTTGCATGTGGATCCAACCAAGATCCAAGTCATCCATGATTGGCCAGCTCCAACCACACTCTCTAAGCTTCAGAGCTTCTTGGGCCTCGCCAATTTCTATCGCAGGTTCATGTTGGGATTCTCTCATATCGCATGGGCCCTCATCCAAGTAACCAGGGGTGGTGGTAAAGAAAAATTTGTGTGGGGCATGTCCCAACAACAAGCCTTCGAGGAATTGAAGCAACGCTTATGCTCATCCCTGGTACTTTCATTACCGGACCTACATCATCCCTTTGAGATCGAGACATATACTTCAGACTATGTTGTGGGCACTGTTCTCACTCAACATGGCTATCCTGTGGCATATCATAGTGAGACACTATCAGATGTTGTATGTAAGTACCTTACTTACGACAAATAAATGTACCCCATTGTGCAAGCTTACCACCAATGGAGACATTACATTCTAGAGAAGGAGAAAATCATCCACACTGATCACAAGCCACTACAATTCATGCAGAACCAAGGGAAATTGTAGAATGACTGCCATCAGAAGTGGTCCACATACTTACAGTAGTTCCACCTCAACATCAAGTATAAAATAGGAAGTACCAACTGAGTTTCCGATTGCCTCAACCAACCTTCAGTTGCGACACTCACCACGGTTGTAGACTTTTGCGACCATGAGACCTCTGGATGGCCCCACCTCTATGAGATAGACTCTGATGTCTCCACCTACCAATTGTTGGGAGAAAACTTAGTGGTCGTTGATTTCCATCTTTAGGACAGGTTGTTGTGCCATCTGGGCCATTTCTGTGTTCCATCAAGGGAGCATGCAAAGCTGATATGGGAAGCTCACTATAGTCGGGTGGTAGGACAGTTTAGTGTCGAAAATATAGTGGCAGTGCTTAAAAAACATTTCTATTGGCCAAAACTTCGATAGGATGTTGGCAAGTATATCAGGTCCTACACCGCTTGCGCTATTGCCAAACCGACCACTATGAAATAGAGCCTATACACCCCTCTTCCTACTCTTGAAAAGCCATGGGAATCCATATCCATGGACCAGATGTCAGGCCTCCCATCCACCAAGAGGGGCAATGAATTTGTTTTTGTGGTTGTCAATCGATTTTCCAGGCACCCCCATACATGGGATGAGAGTCTTCCCTATGTTGAGTATAGCTACAACTGAGCCCTGCATAGCTCAACTAGCCACAACCCCTTTCAGGTGGGGTTGGGATTCCAGCCATTGGGCCCCATGGATGTTGCACTACCACTAGTGAACACCTCAGCTGACTCATCCCCTGCTCCACCAGAAGTAGATAAAGCCACCCAGTTAATTGAGAGGATCCATCAGATCCACCAACAGGTTCAGGATATTTTACAGAATTCCAATGCCAAGTACAAGCAGCGCCATGATCAACACCGGTTGCCACATAAGTTTCAGGTGGGCGACAAAGTTTGGTTGCACTTGCAAAAAGAACGCCTTACAAGGCCCCATTGGAAGCTTTGCCCACTATGTTATGGGCTATACACCATCACCAAGGCTGTGGGTGATAATGCTTTTGCGCTCAATGTTCCCTCTTTCCTTGGCCTGCACCCAGTCTTCAACATGGCTTTCCTTTGGCCATATTTCTCACCATTATTGGACACCTCAAAGATAGCAGAGAAGTTGACACCAAGAGAACTCAACTCTGACTACATGCAACAGGCATCCAATGATCATATTGTGGACACATATATCAAGGGCACCCAACAACAAAGAATCCAACTTTATCGAGTTGTCAAAGCAGGGCAGCTCCTGCACCAAGGCAAGTGGCTCACCCAGGGCCAAATTCAGCAAAACTTTCCTCATTTGGTGGGGAAAATCAACACAATGGAGACCATTGCTTCCTAAGGGGGGAGGATTGATCCATATGGATTTCGGTGGCCTCCCACCTATTCCAACTGGTTCATTTTAGTAGTTTTCCAGTTTGGCAGTTTTTTTTCCTAGTTTTCAGGTCCTTGACTTGCAGGGTCATTTTGAGGCCCTAAACAACCTTTCTAGAGATCGGCACGGTAAAAAATGCTCTTTATTAGATCAAAGAGAAATGTGTATTCCTCAGATAGAGCTTTCAAATGGGCTATCATGCGCCTAAAACAGAGATCATATGAAAAATTTATGACCCCGGGAAGTTGACCGACTAACTTACCCAAACAGGGCACACATGACTTTTGGCGCTTCATCTCCTAGGGTTAGGTTTTTGGATTTCTACGATTTTTGACATTCCTGTTTATTGTAAAAAGGACTTCAGAGCCTCATTGTAATGATATTATTGCGAATGAGTGTAGCCATCACATCTCTTCTCAGAGATAAGCCGCTATCGATATGCCGTCAAAATCGAGCAGAAGATCAAACAAAAGAAGCGACAATTTGGGCCTGGGAACCCCTCGCAGCAAAATCCAGGAAAGGGTGGCCCCAACCTGTAGAACAAAGGATAGAGAAAATATTGAGAGTATCAGGATAATCATTCCAAGCCGCAAGAAAATAAGGACACTGGAAAGACAAAGAAGGGTACCGGGAAGTGGTGCGACTTCCATAAGAGCCCTTGGCATAAAACTGTTGATTGCCTCTCAAAGCAGTCACTGGTGACTGAAGTGAAAGCCTCTGAATCAGATACGGGTTCTAACTCTGAGTAAGAACTAGAAAGGGGAATATGGATCATTGACGCGGAGTCGAGTGCCACCGTTTCTACCACCAAGCTCCAACCTAATGAACCAGACGAGCCAGAAGAAGGAGAGCACCTTTTCCATTCAAAGATGTGGGTAAAAGGCACCCCACTGCACTTCATCGCTGATAGTGATAGCTAGAAGAACCTCATCTCAGTAGAGGTCATCAAGTGGTTGGATCTGCCGAAAACACCGCACTTGTAGCCCTACACTATTGGATGGCTCTGCCAAGGAAGCGATCTCCGTGTCAACCAACATTGTTGACTGTCATACGACATCAATCCCTTCAAAGACGAGGTATTATGTGATGTTGCTCCTCTCGAAGTTTGTAATGTTCTTTTGGGCCAACCTTATTTATGGAAATTCCATGTTGTATATGATTCCAGGCCTCGTAGTGTTATTATTACTTTGAACAATAAATTGTATAGGATACTCGAGGTAGTCCCTCCTAGTGCTATTTCCTTGATCTCTACAAAGCAATGTAGGAAGGTCATCTCTCAGACCAAGAAATTTGTCTTCTTCATGATTCTCTCTCAGAGTAAGAGAAATATCGCAGCCACATCCAAGGCCTGTGCGACTGATCTCTCCACACAATAGAAGCAAGTGGATAAGGTCATCGAAGAACACTCAGATGTATTCTCCTCTCATACCAAGGTACCTCTTCACTACCAGGTCAAGCATCCCATCGATCTAACCCCATGCACACCGCTACCAAATGGGTCAGTCTACCGCTACTCTCTGTTAGAAAATGAGGAGATCCAAAGGCAAATCCAAGAACTTCTTCACAAGGGGCACATCCATCCCAGCTCATCGCCTTGTGGTATCCCAATCGTACTGGTGTAGAAGAAATATGGGACCTGGTGACTCTACATTGATTACCGGTCCCTGAATAAAATCACAGTCTGGAACTGGTACTTGATTCCCTGAATCGATGACCTCCTTGATCATCTCATGGGGGAAAAATACTTCAGTAATATTGATCTGAAGTATGGCTACCACAACCTCCCAATAGAACATACAGATGTATGGAAGATCGCCTTTAAGTCAAAAGAAGGTATTTTTGAATGGGTTGTCATGCCCTTTGGTTTGACAAATGATCCAAAAACTTTTATGAGGATGATGGATGATATCCTGTGACCTTTCACCAATACTTTTGTAGTGGTGTATCTGGATGACATCCTAATCTACAACAATACTTAGGCAGAACACTTGTATCATATTCAGCAGGTTCTGCACACCCTGTGGCAGCACAAACTATATGAAAACTTGGAAAAATGCTCTTTCGACATGGACAGGGTCCACTACTTAGGCTGCATCATTGATCATCATGGTGTGCATGTGGATCCAACCAAGATCTAGGTCATCCGTGACTAGCCAGCCCCAACCACACTCTCTGAGCTTTAGAGCTTCTTGGGCCTCACCAATTTCTATCGCAGGTTCGTGTTGGGATTCTCTCATATCACATGGGCCCTCAACCAAGTAAGTAGGGGTGGCGGTAAGGAAAAAATTGTGTGGGGCCTATCCCAACAACAAGCCTTCGACGAATTGAAGCAGGGCTTGTGCTCATCCATGGTACTTTCATTACCAGACTTGCAACATCCCTTTGAGATCAAGAGAGATGCTTCAGACTATGCTTTGGGCATCGTTCTCACTCAACATGGCCACCCCATGGTATACCATGGTGAGACACTATTAGATTCTTTCCGTAAGTACCCTACTTACGACAAAGAAATGTAGTCTATTGTGCAAGCTTGCCACCAGTGGAGACATCACATTCTGGGGAAGGAGACAGTCATCCACATTGATCACAAGCCACTACAATTCATGCAGACCCAAGGCAAATTGAAGAATGACTGCCATCAAAATTGGTCCACATACTTACAACAGTTCCACCTTAACATCAAGTATAAAACAGGAAGTCCCAACCGAGTTGTCGATTGCCTCAGTCGACCTCCAGTCACAGCACTCACCATGGTGCTAGACTCTTGTATCCATGAGACCTCTGGATGGCCCTACGTCTATGAGACAGACCCTGACGTCTCCACCACAAACCAAATGTTGGGAGCAATCTCAGTGGTTGTTGATTCCATCTTCAGGATGGGTTGTTGTGTCGTCTAGGCCATCTCTGTGTACCATCAAGCGAGCGCTCAAAGCTGATACGGGAATCTCACTACAGTCAGGTGGTAGGACACTTTGGCGTCAAAAAGATAGTGGTAGTGCTGAAAAAACATTTCTATTGGCCGAAACTTCGACAAGATGTCAGCAAGTATATCAGGTCCCGCACCGCCTGCGCTATTGCCAAGAAAACCACTAAGAAATGGGGCCTATACACCCCTCTTCCTACTCCTGACAAGCCATGGGAATCCATATCCATGGACTACATGTCAGGCCTCCCATCCACCAAGAGGGGTAATGACTATGTTTTTGTGGTTGTTGATTGCTTTTCCAAGATGGCGATTATGGCCGCCTACAATAAGAACATCATTGTAGAGGCCACTGCCAAGCTCTTCTTAGAACGTGTCTGGGTACACTTTGGGATCCCAAAAACCATTGTCTTATATTAGGACAGTCGATTCCTCAACACATTCTGGTTGAGCCTCTGGTCACTGTTGGATACCAAGCTCACCAAATCCATTGCCTTCCACCCCCAGATAGATGGCCAAACTGAGGTCGTCAATCGGATGATCGTACATATCCTACGCATGTACAATTCCAAGCACCCCCGCACATGGGATGAGAGTCTTCCCTATGTCTAGCATAGCTACAAATGAGCCTTGCATATCTCAACTAGCCACAACCCCTTTTAGGTGGGGTTGGGATTCCAACCATTGGGCCCCATGGATGTTGCACTACCACTAGCGAACACCTTGGCCAACTAGTCCCCTGCTCCACCAGAAGCTAAAAAATCCACTTGGTTCATTGAGAGGATCCATCACATCCGCCAACAGGTTCAGAATATTTTACAGAAGTCCAATGCCAAGTACAACCAGCGCCATGATCAACACCGAGTGCCACATAAGTTTCAGGAGGGCGACAAAGTTTGGTTGCACTTGCAGAAAGAATGCCTTAGAAGGCCCCATCAGAAGCTTCATCCACTCTATTATGGGCCATACACCATCACCAAGGCTTTGTGTGACAATGCTTTTTCACTCAACATTCCCCTTTTCCTTGGCCTCCACCCAATCTTCAATGTGGCTCTCCTTCGACCATATTTGCCACCACTATTGGACACCTCAGAGATAGAAGAGCAGTTGGCACCAAGAGAAATCAACCATGAATTCATGCAACAGGCATCCAATAATCATATTGTGGACACACAGATCAAGGGCACCCAACAACAAAGGATCCATCTTTATCGAGTTGTCAAAGCAGGGCAACTCCTGCACCGAGGCAAGTGGCTCACCCGGGGCCAAATTCAGTAGAAATTTCCTCATCTGGTGGGGGAACTCAATACAGTGGAGAACATTGCTTCCTAAGGGGGGAGGATTGATCCATATGGATGTCGGTGTCCTCCCACCTATTCCAACTGGTTCATTTTGGTATTTTTCCAGTTTGGCAGTTTTTTTCCTAGTTTTCAGGTCCCTGACTTGCGGGGTTGTTTTGAGGCCCTAAAAAACGTTTTTGAGTCCTTGGATAGACCTTTCCAATGGGCTATCATGCGATTAAAACTGAGATCGTATGCACAAGTTACGACCTCGGGAAGTTGACTAACTAACTTACCCAAACGGGCTCCACATGACTTTAGGCGCTTCATCTCCTAGGGTTAGGTTTTTGGATTTCTAGGGTTTTTAACATTCTTGTTTATTGTAAAAAGGCATTCAGAGCCTCATTTTAATGATCTTCTTGTGAATGAGTGCATCCATCACATCTATTCTCAGAGATAAGCTGCCACCATTCTAGCAAGCTTGTTTTCCGCTGCATTATACAGTTTCAACTTATTTCCTTATTGAATAGAAAACCAGTTTTAATATATCTCTGTTATTTTGTTTTAATTATCTTTTAATAATCTACATTCATTTCATTCTTCTCATAAAATCTGGATCAGTGGTATCAGAGCGATCTTCTCCTTGTCGTCTTAATGCATGGCCCCAACAAGGTTGGGGTACAAATAATTCGGTCTCAAGCTTGTTTCTTTTGAGGACAAAAGCTCTCGCACGCCCAAATGAGCTCTCATGGTAGGAGAAAATAAAGATGACGGGACAGGAGATCCTTTCAAAATGTTGCTTGAGGAATCCCTCATGCAACAGAGGAACGAGATGATGGATAGTTTCGCACAAATCCTTCGGTGGCTACCAACAAGCGACGCATCTTCCTCGAGCGGAGGCGTTGCCCCCTTCAAGGTACAAATCAACTTCAATATTCCTATATTTGAAGGTTAGATAGATGCGGATGTTGTAGACAAGTGGTTGAATCTACTAGAAGGGTATTTTTCTTTCCATAACTTTTCAAATAGAGATAAAATTACTTTTGCGCTCCTCAAAGTCGTTCCCCATGTCAAATATTGGTGGGAAACTTTCTGTGAGCAAAAGGAAACAGATGAACCCTCATTATTTTCAGCCATGGCCACCTAGAAATCCTTTATGGATTCTATTAAGGAACAATACTACCCTGTCGAAAGCTATGACGACTTGTATACCAAATGGACCACACTGCGGAAGGAAAGAGACCAAACAGTGCCAAATTTCACAAATATCTTCCATACCCTGCGCACCAAGCTAGGTATCAAATATTCAGAGTGACATCTGGTGCTCAAGTACCTCGGTGCTCTGCATAGATACATCCATACCAAAATTGAATTTATGTACATCATGTCCTTGGGCGCGGCCTATCGATATGCCGTCAAAATCGAGCAAAAGCTCAAACAAAAGACGCGACAATTTGGGCCTTGGAACACCTCGTAGTAAAAGCCAGGAAAGGGTGGACACAACCTATAGAACAAAGGATATAGAAAATATGGACAGTATCAGGAAAACCAGTCCAAGCCACAAGCAAAGAAGGACATTGGAAAGACAAAGAAGGATACTAGGAAGTGGTGCGACTTCGATAAGAGCCCCTGGCATAACACTACTGATTGTCGCTCAAAGCAGTCATTGGTGGTTGAAGTGAAAGCCTCTGAATCAGATGTGGGTTCTGACTCTGAGTCTGAACCAGAAAGGGGAAGATGGATCGTTGACATGGAGCTGAGTGCCACCGTTTCTACCACCAAGATCCAACCTAATGAGCCCGATGAGATAGAAAAAGGAGAGCACCTTTTCCATTCAAAGATGTGGGTAAAAGTCACTCTGCTGCACTTCATCGTTGATAGCGGTAACCAGAACAACCTCATCTTTGTAAAGGTCATCAAGCGGTTGGACCTGTCGACAATGTCGCACCCGCAACCCTACACCATTGGATGGCTCCGCCAATCAAGCGATCTCTGCGTCAGCCAACAGTGTTGACTACCGTATGGCATCAAGCCCTTCAAAGATGAGGTATTGTGTGATGTTTCTCCTCTCAAAGTTCGTAATGTTCTTTTGGGCCAACCCTATTTATGGAAATTCCATGTTGTATATGAGTCTAGGCCTCATAGTGTTATTATTACTTTGAACAAGAAATTGTACAGGATACCCGAGGCAGTCCCTTCTAGTGTTATTTCCTTAATCTCTGCCAAGTAATGTAGGAAGGTCATCTCTTAGACTGGGAAATTTGTCTTCTTCATGATTCTCTCTTAGAGTAAGACAAAGATCGAAACCACATCCAGGGCCTCTGCAACCGATCTATCCACACAATATAAGCAAGTGGATAAGGTCATGGAATAGCACTCAGATGTCTTCTCCTCTCCTACCAGGGTACCTCTGCACTACCAGGTCAAGAATTCCATCGATATGACCCCAGGCGCATTGCTACCCAATGGGCCAGTATACCACCACTCTCTATTAGAAAATGAGGAGATCAAGAGGTAGATCCAAGAACTTCTCAACAAGGGGCACATCCGTCATAGCTCATCTCCTTGTGGGAGCCCAATTGTACTGGTGCAGAAGAAAGATGGGACCTGGTGACTCTAGATTGATTATCAGTCCCTGAATAAAATCACAGTCCGGAACTAGTACCCAATTCCCTGAACCGACGACGTCCTTGAGTAGCTTATGGGGGCCAAATACATCAGTAGGATTGATTTGAAGTCTTGCTACCACCATGTCCCAATAGAACATATAGATGTATGGAAGACCGCCTTCAAGTCAAAAGAATGTTTTTTTTAATGGTTGGTCATGCCCTTTGGTTTGACAAATGCTCCAGCAACTTTTATGAGGATGATGGATGATATCCTATGACCTTTCACCAATACTTTTGTAGAGGTGCATCTAGATGACATCCTCATATACAACAAGACTTGGGCGGAACACTTGCAACATATTCAGTAGGTTTTGCACACCCTGCGACAACACAAACTATATGTAAACTTGGAAAAATTCTACTTCGGCATGGACAGGGTCCACTACTTAGGCTACATCATTGATCAACATGGTGTGGATGTGGATCCAACCAATATCCAGGTCATCTATGACTAGCCAGCTCTAACCACACTCTCTGAGCTTCAGAGCTTCTTGGGCCTTGCCAATTTCTATTGTAGGTTCGTGTTGGGATTCTCTCATATCACAATGTCCCTCAGCCAAGTAAGCAGAGGGGGCAGTGAGTCAAAATTTGTGTGGGGCCTTTCCCAACAACAATCCTTCGATGACTTGAAGCAACACTTGTGCTCATCCCTGGTACTTTCATTATCGGACCTGCAACATCACTTTGAGATCGAGACAAATGCTTCAGACTATGCTATGGGCGTCATTCTCACTCAACATGGACACCCTGTGGCGTATCATAGTGAGATGCTATCAGATGTTGTCCATATGTACCCTACTTATGACAAATAAATGTACTCCATTGTGCAAGCCTTCCACTAGTGGAGACATTACATTCTGGGGAAGGAGACAGTCATCCACATTGATCACAAGCCACTACAATTCATGCAGACTCAAGGAAAATTACAGAATGACCACCATCAGAAGTGGTCCACATACTTACAACAGTTCCACATCAACATCAAGTATAAAATAGCGAGTACCAACCGAGTTGTCAATTTCCTCAACCGACCTCCAGTCATGGCTCTCACTATGGTGCTAGACTCTTGTGGCCATAAGACCTCTGGATGGCCCCACCTCTATGAGACAGACCCTAACGTCTCCACCATCTACCAAATGTTGGGAGAAAACTCAGTGATCACTAATTTCCATCTTCAAGATGAGTTTTTGTGCCGTCTAGGCCATCTCTGTGTTCCATCAAGTGAGCGCACAAATATGATATGGGAATCTCACTATAGTTGGGTGGCAGGAAACTTTGGTGTCGAAAAGATAGTGGCAATGCTGAAAAAATATTTCTACTGGCCGAAACTTCGACAGAATGTCGGTAAGTATATCAGGTCTTGCACAGCCTACGCTATTGCCAAACTGACCACTAAAAAATGGGGCCTGTACACCCCTCTTCCTACTCTTGACAATCCATGGGAATCCATATCCATGGACTACATGTCAGGCCTCCCGTCCACCAAGAGGGGAAATGACTTTGTTTTTGTGGTTGTTGATCGCTTTTCCAAGATGGCAATTATGGCTGCCTGCAAGAAGAACATCACTACAGAGGCCACTGCCAAGCTCTTCTTCGAATGCGTCTGGGTACACTTTGGGATCCCAAAAACTATTATCTCATATCAGGACAGTCGGTTCCTCAGCACATTCTAGTCGAGTCTCTGGTCACTGTTGGATACCAAGCTGACCAAATCCACTGCATTCCACCCCCAGATAGATGGCCAAACTTAAGTCGTCAATCGGATTATCATACATATTCTGCACATGTAAAATTCCAAGCACCCTCACACATGGGATGAGAGTCTTCCCTATGTCAAGCATACCTACAACCGAGCACTGCATAGCTCAAGTAGCCACATCCCCTTTCAGGTGGGGTTGGGATTCCAACCATTGGGCCCCATGGATGTTTCACTAGCACTGGCGAAAACCTCGGCCGACTCGTCCCCTACTCCACTAGAAGCTGACAAAGCCACCCAGTTCATTGAGAGAATCCATTACATCTACCAATAGGATAAGGATATTTTACAAAAGTCCAATGCCAAGTACAAGCAATGCCATGATCAACATCGGGTGCCACATAAAATTCAGTTGGGTGACAAAGTTTGGTTGCACTTGCAGAAAGAACACCTTACAAGGCCCCATAGGAAGCTTCACCCACTCCGTTATGGGCCATAAACCATCACCAAGGCTATGGGTGACAATGCTTTTGCGCTCAATGTTCCCCCTTTCCTTGGCCTACACCCAGTCTTCAAAGTGGCTCTCCTTAGGCCATATTTCCCACCATTATTGGACACCTCAAAGATAACAGAGCAGTTGAAACCAAGAGAACCCAACCCTGACTGCATGCAACAGGAATCTAGTTATCAGATTGTGGACACACAGATCAAGGGCACCCGACAACAAAGGATCCATCTTTATCAAGTTGTCAAACCAGGGCAGCTCCTGCACTAAGGCAAGTGGCTCACCCGAGGCCAAATTCAACAGAAATTTCCTCATCTAGTGGGGGAACTCAACGCAATGGATACCATTTCTTACTAAGGGGGGAGGATTGATCCATATGGATGTTGGTGGCCTCCCACCTATTCCAACTGGTTCATTTTGGCAGTTTTCCAGTTTGGCAGTTTTTTTCCTAATTTTCAGGTCCCTGCCTTGCGGAGCCGTTTTGAGGCCCTTAACAATGTTTTTAGAGATCGACATGGTTGAAAATGCCGTTTGTTATATCAAAGAAAAATGTGTAGTCCTCGAATATACGTATTCCAATGGGCTATCATGTGCCTAAAATGGAGATTGTATGCAAAAGTTACGACCCCGGGAAGTTGACCGACTAGCTTACCCAAACAGGGCCCACATGACTTTAGGGGCTTCATCTCCTAGGGTTATGTTTTTGGATTTCTAGGGTTTTTGACATTCATGTTTATTGTAAAAAGGCCTTCAGAGCCTCATTGTAATGAGCTTCTTTTGAATGAGCGCAACCATCACATCTCTTCTCAGAGATAAGATGCCACCATTCCAACAAGCTTCTTTTCCGCTACATTTTATAGTTTCAGCTTATTTCCTTATTGAGTAGAAAACCAATTTTATTGTATCTCTGTTATTATGTGTTAAGCATCTTTTAATAATCTGCATTCATTTCATTCTTCTCATAAAATCCAAATCAGTGGTATCATATTGGTCTGCTCCTTGTCATCTTAATGCATGTCCCCAATGAGGTCGGGGTACAAAGAATTGGGTCTCGAGCTTGTTTCTCTTGAGGACAAAAGCTCTCGCATGCCCAAATGAGCTCTCATCGCAGGAGAAAATAAAGACGACGGGACAGGAGATCCTTTCAAAATGATTCTTGAGGAAGCCCTCATGCAACAGAGGAATGAGATGATGGATAGTTTCACACAAATCCTTCGGTGGCTACCAACAAGCGACACATCTTCCTTGAGAAGAGGCGCCACCCCCTTCAAGGTACAAATAAACTTCGATATTCCTATATTTGAAGGTCATATAGACGCAGATGCTGTAGACTAGTGGTTGAATCTACTAGAAGGGTATTTTTCTGTCCATAACTTTTCAAATAGAGAAAAAATTACTTTTGCACTCCTCAAAGTCGTTCCCCATGTCAAATATTGATGGGAATCATTCTGTGAGCAAAATGAAATAGAGGAACCCTCATTATTTACAGTCACGACCACCTGGAAATCCTTCAGGGACATTATTAAGGAGAAATACTACCCTGTCGGAAGCTATGATGACTTGTATACCAAATGGACCACACTGCAGCAAGAAAGAGACCAAACAGTGCTAGATATCAAAAATATCTTCCATACCTTGTGCACCAAGATGGGTATCAAATATTTAGAGCGACATCTGGTGCTCAAGTATCGTAGGGCTCTGCTTAGATACATCCAGACTGAAATGGAATTTATGGACAGCTCATCCTTGGGCGTGGTCTATCGATATGTCATCAAAATCGAGCAGAAGCTCAAACAAAAGACTCGATAATTTGGGCCTGGGAACCCCTCGCAGCAAAAGCGAGGAAAGGGCGGCCCCAACCTACATAAAAAGGGACAGAGAAAATATGGATAGTATCAGGAAAACTAGTCCAAGCTGCAAGCAAAGAAGGACACTGGAAAGACAAAGAAGGATACCGGGAAGTGGTGTGACTTCCATAAGAGCCCTTAGTATAACACTGTTGATTGTCACTCAAAGCAGTTGTTGGTGGCGGAAGGGAAAGCCTCTAAATCAGATGCGAGTTTTGACTCTGAGTCAAAACTAGAAAGGGGAAGAGGGATCATTGACACAGAGTCGAGTGCTAGAGTTGCTACCACCAACCTCCAGCCTAATGAACCAGATGAGCTAGAACAAGGAGAGTGCCTTTTCCATCCATAGATGTGGGTAAAAGGCACCCCCCTGCACTTCATCGTTGATAGCGGTAGCTAGAAGAACCTCATCTCAGCAGAGTTCGTCAAGCAGCTGGATTTGCCGACAATGCCGCACCCGTAGTCCTACACTATTGGATGGCTCCGTCGAGGAAGTTATCTCCGTGTTAGCCAACAGTGTCAACTGTCGTACAACATCAAGCCCTTCAAAGACGAGGTATTGTTTGATGTTGCTCCTCTCGAAGTTTGTAACGTTATTTTTTCCCAACCTTATTTATGGAAACGCCATGCTGTATATGAGTCTAGGCCTTTTAGTGTTATTATTACTTTAAATAGGAAATTGTATAGGATACCCGAGGTAGTCCCTCCTAGTGCTATTTCCTTAATCTCTACCAACCAATGTAGGAAGGTCATCTCTTAGACTAGGAAATTTGTCTTCTTCGTGACTTTCTCTCAATGTAAGAGAAATATTGCAGCCACATCCAGGGCCTCTGTGGCTGATCTCTCCACACAACAGAAGCAAGTGGATAAGGTCTTGGAAGAATACTCAGATGTATTCTCCTCTACTACCGGGGTACCTCTGCATACCAGGACAAGCATCCCATAGATTTGACCCCAGGAGCACCGCTACCCAATGGGTTGGTCTACTGTCGCTCTCTGTTAGAAAACGAGGAGATCAAGGGGCAGATCCCAGAACTTCTCCATAAGGGGGAAACCAATCCCAGCTCATCACCTTGTGGGATCCCAATCGTACTGGTGTAGAAGAAAGCTGGGACCTGGTGACTCTGCATTGATTACCGGTCCTTGAATAAAATCACAATCCGGAACCAGTACTCAATTCCCAGAATCGACGACCTCCTTGATCAACTCACAGGGGCCAAATACTTTAGTAAGATTGATCTTAAGTCTGGCTACCACTAGGTCCCAATAGAACATACAGATGTATGGAAGACCACCTTCAAGTCAAAAGAAGGTCTTTTTGAATGGTTGGTCATACCCTTTGGTTTGAAAAATGCTCCAAATTTTTTTATGAGGATGATGGATGATATCCTGTGACCTTTCACCAGTACTTTTGTAGTGGTGTATCTGGATGACATCCTCATCTACAACAATACTTGGGCAGAACACTTGCAGCATATTCAGTAGGTTCTACACACCCTGCGGCAGCACAAACTATATGCAAACTTGGAAAAATGCTCCTTCGGCATGGACAGGGTTCACTACTTAGGATACATCATTGATCAGCATGGTGTGCATGTGGATCCATCCAAGATCCAGGTCATCCGTCACTATCTAGCCCCAACCACACTCTTTAAGCTACGGATCTTACGACAAAGAAATCTACTCCATTGAGTAAGCCTGCCACCAGTGGAGACATTACATTTTGGGGAAGGATACAGTCATCCACACTGATCACAAGCCACTACAATTCATGCAGACCCAAGGAAAATTGTAGAATGACCGCCATCAGAAGTGGTCCACATAATTACAGCAGTTCCACCTTAACATCAAGTATAAAATAGGAAGTACCAACCGAGTTGTCAATTTCCTCAGCTGACCTCTAGTCGCAGCACTCACCACGGTGCTAGACTCTTGCGGCCATGAGACCTCTGGATGGCCCCATCTCTAGGAGACAGACCCTGACATCTCCACCACCTACCAAATGTTGGGAGTAAACTCAGTGGTCGCTAATTTCCATCTTCAGGACGGGTCTTTATGCTGTCTGGGCCATCTCTAGATTCCATCAAGCGAGCACGCAAAGATGATACACGAAGCTCACTATAGACAGGTGGCAGGACAATTTTTCATCAAAAAGACAGTGGTAGCGATGAAAAAACATTTCTACTAGCTGAAACTTCGACAGGATGTCGGCAAGTATATCAGGTCTTGCACTGCCTACGCTATTACCAAATCAACCACTAAAAAATGGGGCCTATACACCCCTCTTCCTACTCCTGATAAGCCGTGGGAATCCATATCCATGGACTACATGTCAGGCCTCTTGTCCACCAAGAGGGGTAATGACTATGTTTTTGTGGTTGTTGATCGCTTTTCCAAGTTGGCGATTATGGCCGCCTGCAAGAAGAACTTCACTGTAGAGGCCATTGCCAAGCTCTTGTTTGAACACGTCTAGGTACACTTTGGGATCCCAAAAACCATTGTCTTAGATTGAGACTGTCGATTCCTCAGCACATTCTGGTCGAGCCTCTGGTCACTGTTGGATACCAAGCTCACCAAATCCACTGCATTCCACCCCCAGATAGATGGCCAAACTGAGGTCGTCAATCGGATGATCATACATATCCTGTGCATGTACAATTCCAAGCACCCCTACACATGGGATGAGAGTTTTTCCTATGTCCATCATAGAGACAACCAAGACCTACATAGCTCAACTATCTACAGACCCTTTCAGATGGGGTTGGGATTCCAACCATTGGGCCCCATAGATGTTGCACTACCACTGGAGAACACCTCGGTCGACTCGTCCCCTGCTCCACCAGAAGCTGACAAAGACACCCAGTTCATTGAGAGGATCCATCACATCCACCAACAGGTTCAGGATATTTTACAGAAGTCTAATGCCAAGTACAAGCAGCGCCATGATCAACACCGGGTGCCACATAAGTTTCAGGTGGGCGACAAAGTTTGGTTGCACTTGTAGAAAGAACACCTTCCAGGGACCCATTAGAAGATTCACCCACTCCCTTATGGGCCATACACCATCACCAAGGCTATGGGTGACAATGATTTTTCTCTCAACATTCCCCCTTTCCTTGGCCTACACCCAGTCTTCAACGTGGCTCTCCTTCGACCATATTTCCCACCAATATTGGACACCTCAAAGATAGCAGAGCAGTTGACACCAAGAGAACTCAACCCTGACTATATGAAACAAGCATCCAGTGATCATATTGTGGACACACAGATCAAGGGAACCCAACAACAGAGGATCCAACTTTATCAAGTTGTCAAAGCAGGGTAGCTCCTGCACCGAGGCAAGTGGCTCACCTGGGAGAAAATTGAGCATAAATTTCCTCGTCTAGAGGGGAAACTCAACGCAATGGAGACCATTGATTCCAATAGGGGTAGGATTGATAAATATGGATGTAGTTGGCCTCCCACCTATTCCAACTGGTTCATTTTGGCAGTTTTCTAGTTTGGTAGTTTTTTTCCTAGTTTTCAGGTCCTTGACTTGCGAGGCAGTTTTGAGGCCCTAAATGACATTTTTAGAGATCGACACAGTCGAAAATGCCCTTAACATATCAAAGTGAAATGTGTAGTCCTCGGATATACCTTTCCAATGGGATATCGTGCGCCTAAAATGGATATCCTATGCAAAAGTTACGACCTCAAGAAGTTGACCGACTAACTTACCCAAACGGGGCCCACATGACTTTTGGCGTTTCATCTCCTAGGGTGAGGTTTTTGGATTTCTAGGATTTTTGACATTCCTGTTTATTGTAAAAAGGCCTTCAGAGCCTCATTTTAATGAGCTTCTTGTGAATGAGTGTATCCATTACATCTCTTCTCAGAGATAAGCCACCACCATTCCAACAAGCTTATTTTTCGTTGCATTTTACAATTTCAGCTTATTTCCTTATTGAATAGAAACTTAGTTTTACTGTATCTTTGTTATTCTGTGTTAAGCATATTTTAATAATCTACATTATTTTCGTTCTTCTCATTAAATCCATATTAGTGGTATCAGATAAATCTACTCCTTGTCATCTTAATGCATGTCCCCAATGAGGTCGGGGTACAAAGAATTGGGTCTTGAGGTTGTTTCTCTTGAGGAAAAAAGCTCTCGTACGCCCAAACGAGCTCTCGTGGCAGGAGAAAATAAATATGACGGGATAGGATATCCTTTAAAAATATTTCTTGAGGAATCCCTCATGCAATAGAGGAACGAGATGATGGATAGTTTCGTGCAAATCCTTCGACGGCTACCAACAAGCGACGCATCTTTCTCGAATGGAGGCGCCTCCCCCTTCAAGGTACAAATCAACTTCGATATTCCTATATTTGAAGGTGAGATAGACGCGGATGATGTAGACAAGTGGTTGAATCTACTAGAAGGATATTTTTCTATCCAGAACTTTTCAAATAGAGAAAAAATTACTTTTGCGCTCCTCAAAGTCGTTCCCCATGTCAAAGATTGGTGGGAAACTTTCTGTGAGCAAAAGGAAACAGAGGAACCCTCATTATTTACAGTCATGGCCACCTGGGAATCCTTCAGGGATGCTATTAAGGAACAATACTACCTTGTCGGAAGCTATGATGACTTGTATACCAAATGGACCACACTGCAGCAAGAAAGAGACCAAACAGTGCCAGATATCACAAATATCTTCCATACCCTGCGCACCAAGATGGGTATCAAAGATTTAGAGCGACATATGGTGCTCAATTATCATAGGGCTCTGCTTAGATACATCTATACCGAAATTGAATTTATGGACATCTCATCCTTGGGCACGGTCTATCGATATGCCATCAAAATCGAGTAGAAGCTCAAACAAAAGACGCGACAATTTATGGGAACCCCTCGCAGCAAAAGCCAGGAAAGGGCAGCCCCAACATACATAACAAAGGACAGAGCAATGATGGATAGTATCAGGAAAACTAGTCCAAGATGCAAGCAAAGAAGGACACTGGAAAGACAAAGAAGGATACCAGGAAGTGGTGCGACTTCCATAAGAGCCCTTAGCATAACACTGTTTATTGTCGCTCAAAGCAGTTGCTGGTGGCAGAAGTGAAAGCCTCTGAATCAGATGCGAGTTTTGACTCTAAGTCAAAACCAGAAAGGGGAAGAGGGAACATTGATGTGGAGTTGAGTGCCACCGTTGCTACCACCAAGCTCCAGCCTAATGAACCAGATGAGCCAGAAGAAGGAGAGTGCCTTTTCCATCCACAGATGTGGGTAAAAGGCACCCCCCTGCACTTCATCGTTGATAGCGGTAGCTAGAAGAACCTCATCTCAGCAGAGGTTTTCAAGCGGCTGGACTTGCCGACAACGCCGCACCTGCAGTCCTACACCATTGGATGGCTCCGTCGAGGAAGAGATCTCCACATTAGCCAATAGTGTCGACTGTCGTACAACATCAAGCCCTTCAAAGACGAGGTATTGTTTGATGTTGCTCCTCTCAAAGTTTGTAATGTTCTTTTGGGCCAACCTTATTTATGGAAAAGCCATGTTGTATATGAGTCTAGGCCTTGTAGTGTTATTATTACTTTAAACAATAAATTGTATAGGATACCCGAGGCAGTCCCTCCTAGTGCTATTTCCTTAATCTCTACCAACCAATGCAGGAAGGTCATCTCTTAGACTGGGAAATTTGTCTTCTTCGTGATTCACTCTCAATGTAAGAGAAAGATCGTAGGCACATCCAGGGCCTCTATGGATGATCTCTCCACACAATAGAAGCAAGTGGATAAGGTCTTGGAAGAACACTCAGATGTATTCTCCTCTACTACCAGGGTACCTTTGCACTACCAGGACAAGCAACCCATAGATTTGACCCCAGACGCACCACTACCCAATGGGTCGGTCTACCGTCGCTCTCTGTTAGAAAATGAGGAGATCAAGAGGTAGATCCAAGAACTTCTCCATAATGGGGAAACCAATCCCAGCTCATCACCTTGTGGGATCCCAATCGTACTCGTGCAGAAGAAAGTTGGGACCTGGCGACTCTGCATTGATTACCGGTCCTTGAATAAAATCACAGTCCGGAACCAATACTCAATTCCTAGAATTGATGACTTCCTTGATCAGCTCACAGGGGCCAAATACTTCAGTAAGATTGATCTTAAGTCTGGATACCACCATGTCCCAATAGAACATATAGAAAAGAAGGTCTTTTTGAATGGTTGGTCATGCCCTTTGGTTTGACAAATGCTCCAACAACTTTTATGGGGATGATGGATGATATCCTATGACCTTTCACCAATACTTTTGTAGTGGTGTATCTGGATGACATCCTCATCTACAACAAGACTTGGGCAGAACACTTGCAGCATATTCAGTAGGTTCTGCACACCCCGCGGCAGCACAAACTATATGCAAACTTGGAAAAATGCTCCTTCGGCATGGACAGGGTTCACTACTTAGGCTACATCATTGATCAGCATGGTGTGCATGTGGATCCATCCAAGATCCAAGTCATCTGTCACTAGCCAACCCCAACCACACTCTCTAAGCTTCGGATATTCTTGGGCCTCGACAATTTCTATCGCATTTTCTTGTTGGGATTCTCTCATATCGCATGGGCCCTTAGCCAAGTAAGCATGGGTGGGGGTAAGGAAAAATTTGTGTGGGGCCTGTCCCAACAACAAGCCTTCAATGAATTGAAGCAGTGTTTGTGCTCATCCCCGATACTTTCATTACTGGACTTGCAACATCTCTTTGAGATCGAGACAGATGCTTTAGACTATGTTGTGGGCATCATTCTCACTCAACATGGCGACCCCGTGGCGTATCATAGTGAGTCTCTATCAGATGTTGTCTGTAAGTACCCTACTTACGACAAAGAAATCTACTCCATTATGTAATCCTGCCGCCAGTGGAGACATTACATTTTGGAGAAGGAGAAAGTCATCCACACTGATCACCAGCCACTACAATTCATGCAGACCCAAGGAAAATTGTAGAATGACCGCCATCAGAAGTGGTCCACATACTTACAGCAGTTCCACCTCAACATCAAGTATAAAATAGGAAGTACCAACTGAGTTGTCAATTTCCTCAGTCGACCTCTAGTCGCAGCACTCACCACGGTGATAGAATCTTGCAGCCATGAGACCTCTGGATGGCCCCATCTCTAGGAGACAGACCCTGACATCTCCACCACCTACCAAATGTTGGGAGCAAACTCAGTGGTCACTGATTTCCATCTTTAGGATGGGTTGTTATGCCGTCTGGGCCATCTCTACATTCCATAAAGAGAGCACGCAAATATGATACAGGAAGCTCACTACAGTCGGGTGGCAGGACAATTTTTCGTCGAAAAGACAGTGGTAGGGCTGAAAAAACATTTCTACTAGCCGAAACTTCGACAGGATGTCGACAAGTATATCCGGTCTTGCACTGCCTACGCTATTTCCAAATCAACCACTAAGAAACGGGGCCTGTACACCCCTCTTCCTACTCTTAATAAGCCATGGGAATCCATATCCATGGACTACATGTCAGGCCTCCTGTCCACCAAGAGGGGAAATTACTATGTTTTTGTGGTTGTTGATCGCTTTTCCAAGATGGAGATTATGGCCGCCTGCAAGAAGAACATCATTGTAGAGGCCACTTTCAAGATCTTGTTTGAACAAATCTGGGTACACTTTGGGATCCCAAAAACCATTGTCTCATATCGAGACAGTCGATTCCTCAGCACATTCTGGTCGAGCCTCTGGTCACTGTTGGATACCAAGCTCACCAAATCCACTGCCTTCCACCCCCAGACAGATGGCCAAACTGTGGTCGTCAATCGGATGATCGTACATATCCTGTGCATGTAAAATTCCAAGCACCCCCGCACATGGGATGAGAATCTTCCCTATGTCCAACATAGCTACAACCAAGCCCTACATAGCTCAACTATCCATAGACCCTTTCAGATGGGGTTGGGATTCCAACCATTGGGCCCCATGGATGTTGCACTACCACTTGTGAACACCTCGGCCGAATCGTCCCCTGCTCCACTAGAAGCTGACAAAGACACCTAGTTCATTGAGAGGATACATCACATCCACCAACAGGTTCAGGATATTTTACAGAAGTCCAATGCCAAGTACAAGCAGCGCCATGATCAACCCCGGGTGCCACATAAGTTTCAGGTGGGCGACAAAGTTTG
Organism: Picea glauca; assembly: GCA_000966675.3. NCBI lineage: Eukaryota > Viridiplantae > Streptophyta > Pinopsida > Pinales > Pinaceae > Picea > Picea glauca. The sequence continues at coordinate 153,835 of JZKD02S2175870.1, read as the reverse complement.
GTTGCACTTGTAGAAAGAACACCTTACAGGGCCCCATGGGAAGCTTCACATACTCCCTTATGGGCCATACACCATCACCAAGGCTATGGGTGACAATGCTTTTGCGCTCAACATTCCCCCTTTCCTTGGCCTGCACCCAGTCTTCAACATGGCTCTCCTTCGGCCATATTTCCCACCAATATTGGACACCTCAGAGAAAGAAGAGCAGTTGACACCAAGAGAACTCAACCCTGACTATATAAAACAGGAATCCAGTGATCAGATTGTGGACACACCGATCAAGGGCACCCAAAAACAGAGGATCCAACTTTATCAAGTTGTCAAAGCAGGGTAGCTCCTGCACCGAGGCAAGCGGCTCACCCGGGAGAAAATTCAGCAGAAGTTTCCTCATCTAGAGGGGGAACTCAATGAAATGGAGACCACTGCTTCCTAAGGGGGGAGTATTGATCAATATGAATTTTGTTGGCCTCCCACCTATTCCAACTGGTTCATTTTAGCAGTTTTCTAGTTTGGTATTTTTTTTCCTGGTTTTCAGGTCCTTGACTGGCGGGGCAGTTTTGAGGCCCTAAATGACATTTTTAGAGATCGACACGGTCGAAAATTCCCTTAACATATTAAAGTGAAATGTGTATTCCTCGAATATACCTTTCCAATGGGCTATCATGTGCCTAAAATGGAGATTGTATGAAAAAGTTACGACCTCGGGAAGTTGACCGACTAACTTACCCAAACGGGGCCCACATGATATTCGACGTTTCATCTCCTAGGGTGAGGCTTTTGGATTTCTAGGATTTTTTAAATTCTTGTTTATTGTAAAAAGGCCTTCAAAGCCTCATTGTAATGAGATTATTATGAATGAGCGTAGCCATCACATCTCTTCTCAGAGATAAGCCACCACCATTCCAACAAGCTTATTTTCTGCTGCATTTTACAATTTCAACTTATTTCCTTATTGAATAGAAAATTAGTTTTACTGTATCTCCGTTATTCTGTGTTAAGCATATTTTAATAATCTTCATTCTTTTCATTATTCTCATTAAATCCAGATCAGTGGTGTTAGAGAAATCTACTCCTTGTCATCTTAATGCATGTCCCCAATGAGGTCGGGGTACAAAGAATTGGGTCTTGAGGTTGTTTCTCTTCAGGACAAAAGCACTCGCACGCCCAAACGAGCTCTCATGGCAGTAGAAAATAAAGATGATGGGACAAGAGATCCTTTCAAAATGTTGCTTAAGGAATCCCTCACGCAAAAGAGGAACAAGATGATGGATTGTTTCATGCAAATCCTTCGGCGGCTATCAACAAGCGACGCATCTTTCTCGACGGAGGCGCCACCCCCTTCAATGTACAAATCAACTTTGATATTCCTATATTTGAAGGTCAGATAGACATGAATGTTGTATACAAGTGGTTGAATCTACTAGAAGGGTATTTTTCGGTCCATAAATTTTCAAATAGAGAAAAAATTACTTTTGTGCTCCTCAAAGCCGTTCCCCATGTCAATGATTGGTGGGAAACTCTCTGTGAGCAAAATGAAACAGAGGAACCTTCATTATTTATAGTCATAGCCACCTGGAAATTATTCAGGGATGCTATTAAGGAAAAATAATACCCTGTCGAAAGCTATGACGACTTGTATACCAAATGGACCACACTGCGGCAAGAAAGAGACCAAATAGTGCAAGATTTCACAAATATCTTCCATATCCTATGCACCAAGCTGGGCATCAAAGATTCAGAGTGACATCTGGTGCTCAAGTACCGTGGTGATCTACATAGATACATCCATACTGAAATGGAATTTATGGACATCTCATCCTTGGACACAGCCTATCGATATGAAATAAAAATTGAGCAAAAGCTCAAACAAAAGACGCGACAATTTGGGCCTGGGAACCCCTCATAGTAAAAGCCAGTAAAGGGCAGCCCCAACCTACAGAAAAAAGGACAAAGCAAATATGGATAGTATCAGGACAACCAGTCCAAGCTACAAGAAAATAAGGACACTGGAAAGATAAATAAGGATACCGAGAAGTGGTGCGACTTCCTTAAGATCCCTTGGCATAACACTGCTGATTATCGCTCAAAGCAGTCGCTGGTGGCTGAAGTGAAAGCCTCTGAATTAGATGCGGGTTATAACTCTAAGTCAGAACTAGAAAGGGGAAGATGGATCATTGACATGGAGCCGAGTACCACCATTGCTACCACCAAGCTCCAGCCTAATGAACCAGACAAGCCAGAAGAAGGAGAGCGCCTCTTCCATTCATAGATGTGGGTAAAAGGCACCCCGTTGCACTTCATCGTTGATAGAGGTAGCTGAAAGAACCTCATCTCAGTAGAGGTCGTCAAGCAGCTAGACCTACAGACAATGACACACCCACAACCCTACAAAATTGGATGGCTCCACTAAGGAAGTGATCTCCGCGTTAGCCAACAGTGTCGACTATTGTACAACATCAAGCCCTTCAAAGACGAGGTATTGTGTGATGCTTCTCCTCTTGAATTTTGTAATGTTCTTTTGGGCCAACCTTATTTATGGAAACACCATGTTGTATATGAGTCTAGGCATCGTAGTGTTATTATTACTTTGAACAAGAAATTGTATAGGATACCCAAGGCAATCCCTCCTAGTGCTATTTCCTTGATCTCTGCCAAGCAATGCAGGAAGGTCATCTCGCAGACCAGGAAATTTGTCTTCTTCGTGATTCTCTCTCAGAGTAAGAGAAAGATCACAACCACATTCAGGGCCTCTGTGACCGATCTCTCCACACAATAGAATCAAGTGGATAAGGTCATGGAAGAACACTCAGATGTCTTCTCCTCTCCTACCAGGGTACCTCTGCACCACTAGGTCAAGCATCCCATCGATTTGATCCCAGGCACACCGCTACCCAATGGGCCAGTCTATCGCCACTCTCTGTTAGAAAATGAGGAGATCAACAGGAAGATCCAAGAACTTCTCCACAAGGGGCAGATCCATTCCATCTCATCGCCTTGTGGGAGCCCAATCGTACTAGTGCAGAAGAAAGATGGGACCTGGTGCTTCTGCATTGATTACCGGTCTCTGAATAAAATCACAGTCTCGAACTGGTACCCGATTCCTCGAATCGGCAACCTCCTTGATCAGCTCATGGGGGCCAAATACTTCAGTAAGATTGATCTTAAGTTTGGCTACCACCAAGTCCCAATAGAACATACAGATGTATGGAAGACCACCTTCAAGTCAAAAGAAGGTCTTTTTGAATGGTTGGTCATGCCCTTTCGTTTGAAAAATACTCCAACAACTTTTATAAGGATGATGGATGATATCCTGTGACTTTTCACCAGTAATTTTGTAGTGGTGTATCTGGATGACATCCGCATCTACAAAAAAACTTGCGCATAACACTTACAACATATTTAGCAGGTTCTACACACCCTGCAGTAGCACAAACTATATGCAAACTTGGAAAATGATCCTTCGGCATGGAAAGGGTCCACTACTTAGGCTACATCATTGATCAACATGGTGTGCATGTGGATTCAACCAAGATCCAGGTCATCTGTGACTGGCCAGCCCCAACCACACTCTCTGAGCTTCAGAGCTTCTTGGGCCTCACCAATTTCTATCGCAGGTTCATGTTGGGATTCTCTCATATCACGTGGGCCCTCGACCATGTAAGCAGGGGTGGCAGTAACGAAAAATTTGTGTGGGGCTTGTCCCAACAACAAGCCTTCGATGAATTGAAGCAACGCTTGTGCTCATCCCCAGTAATTTCATTACTGGACCTGCAACATCCCTTTGAGATCGAGACAGATGCTTCAGACTATGCTATGGGCGTCGTTCTCACTCAACATGGCCACCCTGTGGTGTATCATAGTGAGACTCTATCAGATGTTATATGTAAGTACCCTACTTATGACAAATAAATGTACTCCATTGTGCAAGCCTGCCGCCAGTGGAGACATTACATTCTGTGGATTGAGACAGTCATCCACACTGATCACAAGCCACTACAACTCATGCAGACCCAAGGCAAATTGTAGAATGACCACCATCAGAAGTGGTCCACATACTTACAATAGTTATACCTCAACATCAAGTATAAAATAGGAAGCACCAACCGAGTTGTCGATTGCCTCAGCTGACCTCCAGTCGTGGCACTCACCATGGTGCTTGACTCTTGGAGACATGAGAACTCTGGATGGCCCCACCTCTATGAGACAGACCCTGGCATCTCCACCACCTACCAAATGTTGGGAGCAAACTCAGTGGTCACTGATTTCCATCTTTAGGACGGGTTGTTGTGTCATTTGGGACATCTCTACGTTCCATAAAGCGAGCGCAATGGAGGCTATTACTTCCTAAGGGGGGAGGATTGATCCATATGGATGTCGGTGGTCTCCCACCTATTCCAACTAGTCCATTTTGGTAGTTTTCCAGTTTGGCAGTTTTTTTCCTCGTTTTCAGGTCCCTGACTTGTGGGGCCGTTTTGAGGCCCTAAACAACGTTTTTTACTATAAAAAGGCCTTCGAAGCCTCATTGTAATGAGCTTCTTGCGAATGAACGCAACTATCACATCTCTTCTCAGAGATAAGCCGCCACCATTCCAGCAAGCTTGTTTTCCGCTACATTTTATAGTTTCAGCTTATTTCTTTATTGAATAGAAAACCAGGTTTACTCTATCTCTGTTATTATGTCTTAAGCATATTTTAATAATCTGTGTTATCACTAGAATTTCATCCGCACATGGCAACAAGAAATCACCATCGTCAAACTGTAATGAAGTCATTCATGGCCCTGAATTAATCTCACAACATTCCAAAAAGGTCAAAAACTATACAAAGTAGTGAAAAAATTGAAGAGCGCTTTACAGAAGTTGGGTGCACGTGCACATGCACGGAACATGAACATACCATGCACACATACGTGCACGATGAGCGGCTGTTGGCGCAAAAACATGTGCACCTGCTAAACGATGCATTTATTGAATTGGTCGGCCTCCCAACCACCTATGGATCAGTTCCCAAGCCGATTTGACCCTCAAATCTGAGATAAATCCGAATGGTGGGCTGGTCAAAGACCTAATAATGCCCTAAATGGCCTCTTTTCACACTACAAAGGAGTTACACAATAACC
>JZKD02S2175870.1:124108-140290 GCA_000966675.3 Picea glauca | reverse complement strand
CATTGTGCTTTGATTTCATCAATAGATCAGCCTAAAAACATTGGTGATATTGGTCTTTTGTGTTTGTTATCTCTATATCCATATGCTTATGATTTTAGTTTGTATTAGTTTAATTATTGCTTATAGTTTTGTTTTTCTTTCTCTAACTCTTTTCTCTACAACTTTCATGCTCAGCAAGACCCAACTGGGCATGTAAGCACCTCTTATTTGCTCACCAAGGTGGCGAAAAGGGTGCAACAATATGCATTCATTTCTTTCTTCTCATAAAATCTAGATTAGTGGTATTAGAGTGGTCTGCTCCTTGTCGTCTTAATGCATGTCCCCAACGAGGTCAGGGTACAAAGAATTGGGTCTCGAGCTTGTTTCTCTTGAGGACAAAATCTCTTGCACGCCCAAATGAGCTCTCATGGTAGGAGAAAATAAAGATGACGGGACAAGAGATCCTTTCAAAATGTTGCTTGAGGAATCCCTCACACAACAGAAGAATGAGATGATGGACAATTTCGTGCAAATCCTTCGGCGGCTACCAACAAGCAACACATCTTCCTCGAGCGGAGGCGCCGCCCCCTTCAAGGTACAAATCAACTTCGATATTCCTATATTTGAAGGTCGGATAGATGCAGATGTTGTAGACAAGTGGTTGAATCTACTAGAAGGGTGTTTTTTTGTCCATAACTTTTCAAATAGAGAAAAATTTACTTTTGCACTCTTCAAAGTCATTCCCCATGTCAAATATTGGTGGGAAACTTTCTGTGAGAAAAAGGAAACAGATGAACCCTCATTATTTACAGTCATGGCCACCTAAGAATCCTTTAGGGATGTTGTTAAGGAACAATACTACCTTGTCGGAAGATATGATGACTTGTATACCAAATGGACCACACTGCAGCAAGAAAGATACCAAACAGTGCAAGATTTCACAAATATCTTCCATACCCTGTGCACCAAGATGGGTATCAGAGATTCATGGCGACATATGGTGCTCTAGTACCATGGTGCTCTGCATAGATACATCTAGACCGAAATGAAATTTATGGACATCTTGTCCTTGGGCACAGCCTATCGATATGCCATCAAAATCGAGCAGAATCTCAAACAAAAGACGTGATAATTTTGGCTTGGGAACCCCTCGCAACAAAAGGAAGGAAAGGGTGGCCCCAACCTATAGAAAAAAGGACAGAGAAAAGATGGACAGTATCAGGACAACCAGTCCAAGCTGCAAGTAAAGAAGGACACTAGAAAGACAAAGAAGGATACCGAGAAGTGGTGCCTCTTCCATAAGATCCCTTGGCATAACACTATTGATTGTCACTCAAAGAAGTCGCTGGTTGCTGAAGTGAAAGACTCTGAATCAGATGCAGGTTCTAACTCTGAGTCAGAACCAGAAAGGGGAAGACGGATCATTGACGCGGATCTGAGTGCCACTATTTCTACCACCAAGCTCTAGCCTAATGAACCAGACGAGTCAGAAGAAGGAGAGAGCACTTCATCGTTGATAGCGGTAGCCAAACGAACCTCATCTCAGCAGAGGTCGTCAAGCAGCTAGACCTGACAAAAATGCTGCTCCCACAACTCTACACCATTGGATGGCTCCGCCAAGGAAGTGATCTCCACGTTAGCCAACAGTGTCGATTGTCGTATGACATCAAGCGCTTCAAAGATGAGGTATTGTGTGATGTTTCTCCTCTTGAAGTTTGTAATGTTATTTTGGGCCAACATTATTTAGGGAAACGCCATGTTGTATATGAGTCTAGGCCTCATAGTGTTATTATTACTTTGAACAGGAAATTGTACAGGATACCCGAAGTAGTCCCTCCTAGTGCTATTTCCTTGATCTCTGCCAAGCAATGCAGGAAGGTCATCTCTCAGACCAGGAAATTTGTTTTCTTCATGATTCTCTTTCAGAGTAAGAGAAATATCATAGCCACATCTAGGGCCTCTATGACCGATCTCTCCACACAACAGAAGCAAGTTGATAATGTCGTGGAAGAACACTCAGATGTCTTCACCTCTTCTATCGGGGTACCTCTGCACTACCAGGTCAAGCATCCCATCGATCTGACCCCAGGTGCACTGCTACCCTATGGGCCGATCTACCACCACTCTCTATTAGAAAATGAGGAGATCAAGAGGCAGATCCAATAACTTCTCCACAAGGGGCACATCCATCATAGCTCATCGCCTTGTGGGAGCAAAATCGTACTGGTGTAGAAGAAAGATGGGACCTAGCGACTCTGCATTGATTATCGATCCTTGAATAAAATCACAGTATGGAACTGGTACCCGATTCCCCGAATCGACGACGTCCTTGAGTAGCTCACGGGGGCCAAATACATTAGTAGGATTGATTTGAAGTCTTGCTACCACCATGTCCCCATAGAACATACAGATGTATGGAAGACCACCTTCAAGTCAAAAGAAGGTCTTTTTCAATGGTTGGTCATGCCCTTTGGTTTGACAAATGCTCCAACAACTTTTATAAGGATGATGAACGATATCCTGCGACCTTTCACCAGTACTTTTGTAGAGGTTCATCTAGATGACATCCTCATCTACAACAAGACTTGGGTTGAACACTTGCAGCATATTCAGTAGGTTCTACACACCCTGCGACAACACAAACTATATGTAAACTTGGAAAAATGATCCTTCGGCATGGATAGGGTCCACTACTTAGGCTACATCATTGATCAGCATGGTGTGCATGTGGATCCAACCAAGATCTAGGTCATCCTTGACTAGCCAACTCTAACCACACTCTCTAAGCTTCGGAGCTTCTTGGGCCTTGCCAATTTCTATTGCAGGTTCGTGTTGGGATTCTCTCATATCGTAATGTCCCTCAGCCAAGTAAGCAGGGGGGGAAGTGAGTCAAAATTTGTGTGGTGCCTTTCCCAACAACAATCCTTCAATGACTTGAAGCAGGACTTGTGCTCATCCCTGATACTTTCATTACCGGACCTGCAACATCACTTTGAGATCGAGACAGATGCTTCAGACTATGCTATGGGTGTTGTTCTCACTCAACATGGACACCCCATGGCGTATCATAGTGAGACACTATTAGATGTTGTCCATATGTACCCTACTTATGACAAATAAATGTACTCCATTTTGCAAGCCTGCCACCCGTGGAGACATTACATTCTGGGGAAGGAGACAGTCATCCACACTGATCACAAGCCACTACAATTCATGCAGACCCAAGGCAAATTGCAGAATGACCTCCATCAAAAGTGGTCCACATACTTACAATAGTTCCACATCAACATCAAGTATAAAACAACAAGTACCAACCGAGTTGTCGATTGCCTCAACCGACCTCCAGTCGCAGCTCTCACTATGGTGCTAGAATCTTGCGGCCATGAGACCTCTAGATGGCCCCACCTCTATGAGACAGACCCTAACGTCTCCACCATCTACCAAATGTTGGGAGAAAAATCAGTGGTCGCTAATTTCCATCTTCTGGATGAGTTTTTGTGTGGTCTAGGCCATCTCTATGTTCCATGAAGCGAGCGTGTAAATATGATATGGGAAGCTCACTACAGTTGGGTGGCAGGAAACTTTGGTGTCGAAAATATAGTGGCAGTGTTTAAAAAACATTTCTACTGGCCGAAACTTCGACAGGATGTCGACAAGTATATCAGGTCCTACACAGCCTACGCTATTGCCAAACCGACCACTAAGAAATGGGGCCTGTACACCCCTCTTCCTACTCCTGACAAGCCATGGGAATCCATATCCATGGACTACATGTTAGACCTCCCGTCCACCAAGAGGGGAAATGACTTTGTTTTTGTGGTTGTTGATTGCTTTTCCAAGATAGAAATTATGGCTGCCTACAAGAAGAACATCACTGCAGAGGCCGCTGCCAAGCTCTTCTTCGAATGCGTCTGGGTACACTTTAGGATCCCAAAAACTATTTTCGTAGATCAGGACAGTCGGTTCCTCAACACATTCTAGTTGAGCCTCTGGTCACTATTGGATACCAAGCTCACCAAATTCACTGCATTCCACCCCCAGACAGATGGCTAAACTAAGGTCATCAATCAGATGATCGAACATATCCTGTGCATGTACGATTCCAAGCACCCTCACACATGGGATGAGAGTCTTCCCTATGTCCATCATAGCTATAACCGAGCCCTGAATAGCTCAACTAGCCACATCCCCTTTCAGGTGGGGTTGGGATTCGAGCCATTGGGCCCCATGGATGTTGCACTACCACTGGAGAACACCTCGGCCAACTCATCCCCTACTCTAAAAGAAGCTAACAAAGCCACCCGGTTCATTGAGAGGATCCATCACATCTGCCAACAGGTTCAGGATATTTTATAGAAGTCCAATGCAACATAAGTTTCAGGTGGGCGACAGAGTTTGGTTGCACTTGCAGAAAGAACGCCTTACAGGGCCCCATCGAAAGCTTCAACCACTCCCTTATGGCCCATACACCATCACCAAATATATGGGTGATAATGCTTTTGTTCTCAACTTTCCCCCTTTCCTTGGCCTGCACCCAGTCTTCAACGTGGCTTTCCTTCGGTCATATTTCCCACCATTATTGGACACCTGAGAGATAGTAGATCAGTTGACACCAAAAGAACTCAACCCTGAATACATGAAATAGGCATCCAGTGATCAGATTGTGGACACACAGATTAAGGGAACACAACAACAAGGGATCCAGCTTTATCAAGTTGTCAAAGCAGGGCAACTCCTGTACCAAGGCAAGTGGCTCACCTGGGGCCAAATTCTGCAGAAATTTCCTCATCTGGTGGGGGAAATCAACACAATGGAGACCATTGCTTCCTAAGGGGGGAGGATTGATCCATATGGATGGTGGTGGCCTCCCACCTATTCCAACTTATTCATTTTGGTATTTTTCCAATTTAGCAGTTTGTTTTCCTAGTTTTCAGGTCCCTGACTTGCGGGGTTGTTTTGAGGCCCTAAACAATGTTTTTAGAGATCAGGACAATCGAAAATGCCCCTTATTAGATCAGAGAAAAATGTGTATTCCTTGGATATACCTTTCCAATGGGCTATCATGTGCCTAAAACGAAGATCGTATGAAAAAGTTAGAATGCCGGGAAGTTGACCGACTAACTTACCCAAACGGGGCCCACATGACTTTTGGTGCTTCATCTCCTAGGGTTAGGTTTTTGGGTTTCTAGGGTTTTTGACATTCCTGTTTATTGTAAAAAGGCCTTCAGAGCCTCATTGTAATGAGCTTCTTGAGAATTAGCATAGCCGTCACGTCTCTTCTCAGAGATAAGCCGCCACCATTCCAGGAAGCTTGTTTTCCGCTACATTTTACAGTTTCAACTTATTTCCTTATTGAATAGAAAACCAGTTTTACTATATCTCTGTTATTCTGTGTTAAGCATATTTTAATAATCTGCATTCTTTTCGTTCCACTCATAAAATCTGGATCAGTGGTATCATAGCGGTTTGCTCCTTGTCGTCTTAATGCATGTCCCCAACGAGGTCGGGGTACAAAGAATTGGGTCTCGAGCTTGTTTCTCTTGAGCAAAAAATCTCTCACATGCTCAAATGAGCTCTCATGGTAGGAGAAAATAAAGATGATGGGATAGGAGATCCTTTCAAAATGTTTCTTGAGGAAGCCCTCACGCAATAGAGGAATGAGATGATGGATAGTTTCACGCAAATCCTTTGGTGGCTACCAACAAGCGACGCATCTTCCTAGAGCGGAGGTGCCTCCCCCTTCAAGGTACAAATCAACTTTGATATTCCTATATTTGAAGGTCAGATAGACATGGATGATGTAGACAAGTGGTTGAATCTACTAGAAGGATATTTTTCTATCCATAACTTTTCAAATAGAGAAAAAATTACTTTTGCACTCCTCAAAGTCGTTCCCTATGTCAAAGATTGGTGGGAAACTTTCTATGAGCAAAAGGAAATAGAGGAACCCTCATTATTTATAGTCATGGCCACCTGGGAATCCTTCAGGGATGCTATTAAGGAACAATAATACCCCGTCGGAAGCTATGGCGACTTGTATACCAAATGGACCACATTGTGGCAAGAAAGAGACCAAATAGTGCTAGATTTCACAAATATCTTCCATACCTTATGCACCAAGTTGGGTATCAACGATTCAGAGAAACATCTGGTGCTCAATTACAGTTGTGCTCTGCATGGATACATATAGAATGAAATTTTATTTATGGACATCTCATCCTTCGGCGCGGCCTATCGATATGGCATCAAAATTGAGTAGAAGCTCAAACAAAAGACGCGACAATATGGGCCTGGGAACCCCTTGTAGCAAAAGCCAGGAAAGGGAAGCCCCAACCTACAGAACAAAGGATAGAGAAAAGATGGAAAGTATCAAGACAACCAGTCCAAGATACAAGAAAAGAAGGACACTGGAAAGACAAAGAAGGATACCGGGAAGTGGTGCAAATCCCATAAGAGCCCTCGGCATAACATTGTTGATTGTTGCTCAAAGAAATCACTGGTGGCTGAAGTGAAATCCTTTGAATCAGATGTGGGTTCTGACTTTGAGTCAAAACCAGAAAGGGGAAGATGGATCATTGACATAGAGACGAGTGCCACCATTGCTACCACCAAGCTCCATCGTAATGAACCAGACGAACCAGAAGAAGGTGAGTTCCTTTTCCTTTCACAGATGTGGGTAAAAGGCACCCTGCTACACATCATCATTGATAGCGGTAGCCAGAAGAACCTCATCTCAACAGAGGTCATCAAGTAGTTGGACCTACCGACAATGCTGCACCCGTAGCCCTTTCACCATTGGATGGCTCTGCAAAGGAAGCAATCTCCGCGTCAGCCAACAGTGTCGATGTACGGCATCAAGCCCTTCAAATATGAGTATTGTGTGATGTTTCTCCTCTCAAAGTTTGTAATGTTCTTTTGGGCCAACATTATTTATGGAAATGCCATGTTGTATATGGGTCTAGTCCTCGTAGTGTTATTATTACTTTCAACAAGAAATTGTACAAGATACCCGAGGCAGTCCCTCCTAGTGTTATTTCTTTGATCTCTTCCAAGCAATGCAGGAAGGTCATCTCTCAAACTAGGAAATTTGTCTTCTTCATGATTCTCTCTCGGAGTAAGAGAAATATCGCAGCCACATCTAGGGCCTCTGCAGTTGATCTCTCCACACAACAGAAGCAAGTGGATAAGGTCCTGTAAGAACACTTAGATATCTTCTCCTCTCCTACCGAGGTACCTCTGCACTACCAGGTAAAGCATCCCATCGATCTGACCCTAGGTGCACCGCTACCCAATGGGCTAGTCTACCGTCGCTCTCTGTTAGAAAATGAGGAGATCAAGAGGCAGATCCAAGAACTTATCCACAAGGGGCACATCCATCCCATCTCATTTCCTTGTGGGAGCCCAATCGTACTGGTGCAAAAGAAAGACAGGACCTGGCGACTTTGCATTGATTACTGGTCCCTGAATAAAATCATAGTCCGGAACTGGTACTCGATTCCCCAAATCGACGACCTCCTTGATCAGCTCACGAGGGCCAAATACTTAAGTAAAATTGATCTAAAGTTTGGCTACCACCAGGTCCCAATAGAACATACAGATGTATGGAAGACCACCTTCAAGTCAAAAGAAGGTCCTTTTGAATGGTTGGTCACGCCCTTTGGTTTGACAAATGCTCCAACAACTTTTATGAGGATGATGGATGATATCCTGTGGCCTTTCACCAGTACTTTTGTAGTCGTGTATCTGGATGACATCCTCATCTACAACAAGACTTGGGCATAACACTTGCAGCATATTCAGCAGGTTCTGCACACCCTGCGATAGCACAAACTATATGCAAACGTGAAAAAGTGCTCCTTCGGCATGGAGAGGGTCGACTACTTAGGCTACATCATTGATGAGCATGGTGTGCATGTGGATCCAACCAAGATCTAGGTCATCCATGAATGGCCAGCCCCAACCACACTCTCTGAGCTTCGGAGCTTTTTGGGCCTCACCAATTTCTATTGCAGGTTCGTGTTGGGATTCTCTCATATCACATGCGCCCTCAACCAAGTAACCAGGGGTGGTGGTAAGGAATTTTTTTTTTGGGGCCTATCCCAACAACAAGCCTTCGATGAATTGAAGCAACACTTGTGCTCATCCTCGATACTTTCATTACCGAACCTACAACATCCCTTTGAGATGGAGACAGATGCTTCAGACTATGTTGTGGGTGTCATTCTCACTCAACATGGCTACCCTGTGGCGTATCATAGTGAGACGCTATTAGATGTTGTCTGTAAGTACCCTACTTACAACAAAGAAATGTACTCCATTGTGCAAGCTTACCGCCAGTTGAGACATTACATTCTGGGGAAGGAGACAGTCTTTCACACTAATCACAAGCCACTATAATTCATGCAGAACTAAGGAAAATTGCATAATGACTGCCATCAGAAGTGGTCCACAAACTTACAATAGTTCCACCTCAACATCAAGTATAAAATAGGAAGTACCAATCGATTTTTCAATTGCCTCAGTCGATGTCCAGTCACGACACTCACCACGGTAATAGAATCTTGCGACCATCAGACCTCTAGATGGCCCCACCTCTATGCGACAGACCCTAACATCTCCACCACCTACCAAATATTGAGAGAAAACTTAGTGGTCACTAATTTCCATGTTCAGGACAGGTTGTTGTGTCGTTTGGGCCATCTCTTTGTTCCATAAAGTGAGAGTGCAAAGCTTATATGGGAAGTTCAATACTGTAGGGTGGAAGGACACTTTGGCGTAGAAAAGACAGTGGCAGTGCTGAAAAAATATTTCTATTGGCTGAAACTTCGATAGGATGTCGGCAAGTATATCAGGTCCTGCACTATCTGCACTATTGCCAAACTGACCACTAAAAAACAGGGCTTGTACACCCCTCTTCCTTCTCCTGGAAAGCCGTGGGAATCCATATCCATTGAGTATATGTCAGTCTTCCCGTCCACCAAGAGGGTTAATGACTATGTTCTTGTGGTTGTTGATCACTTTTTGAAGATGGCGATTATGGCCAGCTGCAAGAAGAACATCACTGCAGAGGCCACTACTAAGCTATTTTTTTAACGCATTTGGGTACACTTTGGGATCCCAAAAACCATTGTCTCAGATCGGGATAGTCGGTTCCTCAGCACATTCTGGTCAAGCCTCTGGTCATTGTTGGATACCAAGCTCACCAAATCCACTGCCTTCCACCCCCAGACAGATGGCCAAACTGAGGTCGTCAATCGGATGATCATACATATCCCACGCATGTATGATTCCAAGAACCCCCACACATGGGATGAGGGTCTTCCCTATGTTTATCATAGCTACAATTGATCCCTACATAGCTCAACTAGCCACAACCCCTTTCAGGTGGGGTTGGGATTCCAACCATTGGGCCCCATGGATGTTGCACTACCACTCGAGAACACCTCAGCCGATTCATCCCCTGCTCCACCAGAAGATGACAAAGCCACACGGTTCATTGAGAGGATCCATCACATCCACCGATAGGTTCAGGATATTTTATAGAAGTCCAATGCTAAGTACAAGCAGTGCCATGATCAACACCGGGTGCCACATAAGGTTCATGTGGGTGACAAAGTTTGGTTGCACTTGCAGAAAGAACGCCTTACAGGGCCCCATCGGAAGCTTCACCCACTCCGTTATGGGACATACACCATCACCAAGACTGTGGGTGACAATGCTTTTTCACTCAACGTTCCCCCTTTCCTTGGCCTGCACCCAGCCTTCAACGTGGCTCTCCTTCGACCATATTTCCCACCATTATTGGACACCTCAGAGATAGTAGAGAAGTTGACACCAAGAGAACTCCACCTTGAATTCATGTAACAGGCATCCAATGATTAGATTTTGGACACATAGATCAAGGGAACCTGACAGCAAAGGATCCAACTTTATCGAGTTGTCAAAGTAGGGTTGCTCCTACACCAAGGTAAGTGGCACACCCGGGGCCAAATTTAGCAGAACTTTCCTCATCTGGTGGGGGAACTCAATGCAATGGATACCATTGCTTCCTAAGGGGGAGGATTGATCCATATGGATTTCGGTGGCCTCCCACCTATTCCAACTGATTCATTTTGGTAGTTTTCCAGTTTGACAGTTTATTTTCCTAGTTTTCAGGTCCCTGACCCTCGGGGCCGTTGATAGGCCCTAAACAATGTTTTTAGAGATCGACATAGCCGAAAATTCTGCTTACTATATTAGAGAAAAATGTGTAGTACTTATATAGAACTTTCCAATGGGCTATCGTGCACCTAAAACAAAGATCGTATGCAAAAGTTACAACCACAGGAAGTTGACCGACTAACTTACCCAAACAGGGCCCACATGACTTTTGGTGCTTCATCTCCTAGGCTTAGGTTTTTGGATTTCTAGGGTTTTTGACATTCCAGTTTATTGTTAAAAGGCATTCAGAGCCTCATTGTAATGCACTTCTTGTGAATGAGCTCAACCATCACATATCTTCTCAGAGATAAGCTTCCACCATGCCAGCAAGCTTGTTTTCCGCTGCATTTTACAGTTTCAACTTATTTCTTTATTGAATAGAAAACCATTTTTATTGTATCTCTGTTATTTTGTGTTAAGCATGTTTTAATAATCTACATTCATTTCGTTCTTCTCACAAAATCTGGATCAGTGGTATCAGAGCGGTCTGCTCCTTGTCGTCTTAATGCATGTCCCCAATGAGGCCGAAGTACAAAGAATTGGGTCTCGAGCTTGTTTCTCTTGAGGACAAAAGCTCTCGCACACCAAAACGAGCTCTAATGGTAGGAGAAAATAAATATGATGGGATAGGAGATCCTTTCAAAATGTTGCTTGAGGAATCCTTGACGCAACAGAGGAACGAGATGATGGATACTTTAACGCAAATCCTTCAGTGGCTACCAACAAGCGACACATCTTACTCGAGCGGAGGCACCGCCCCCTTCAAGGTACAAATCAACTTCGATATTCCTATATTTGAAGGTCATATAGACACGGATGTTGTATACAAGTGGTTGAATCTACTAGAAGGGTATTTTTCTATCCATAACTTTTCAAATAGTGAAAAAATTACTTTTGCGCTCCTCAAAGCCGTTCCCTATGTCAAATATTGGCGGGAAACTTTCTGTGAGAAAAAGGAAACAAAGGAACCCTCATTATTTACAGTCACAACCACTTGGGAATCCTTCAGGGATGCTATTAAGGAACAATACTACCCTTTCGGAAGTTATGAGGACTTGTATACCGAATGGACCACACTGTGGCAAGAAAGAGACCAAAGAGTGCTAAATTTCACAAATATATTCCATACCTTGCGCACCAAGATGGGTATCAAAGATTCAGAGAGAAATATTTTCCTTGGGTGTGGCCTATAGATATTTCGTCAAAATCGAGTAGAATCTCAAATAAAAGACACGAAAATTTGGGCCTGGGAACCCCTCACAACAAAAGATAGGAAAGGGTGGCCCAAACCTACAGAACAAAGGACAGAGCAAAGACGGATAGTTTCAGGACAACTAGTCCAATCCGCAAGAAAAGAAGGACACTGGAAAGACAAAGAAGGATACCGGGAAGTGGTGTGACTTCCATAATATCCCTTGGCATAACACTGTTAACTATCGCTCAAAACAGTCGATGGTGGCTGAAGTTAAAGCCTCGGAATCAGATGCGGGTTCTGAGTCTGAGTCAGAACCAGAAAGGGGAAGAAGGATCATTGACATGGAGCTGAGTGCCACCGTTGCTACCACCAAGCTCCATCCTAATGAACCAGACAAGCTAGAAGAAGGCGAGCACATTTTCCATTCACAGATGTGGGTAAAAGGCACCACACTGCACTTCATCGTTGATAGCAGTAGCCAGAAGAACCTCATCTCAATAGAGGTCATCAAGTGGCTGGACCTTCTGACGATCCCGCACCCACAACCCTACACCATTGGATGGCTCCTTCAAGGAAGCGATCTCTGTGTCAGCCAACAGTGTCGACTGTCATACAACATCAAGACCTTCAAAGATGAGGTATTGTCTGATGTTGCTCCTCTCAAAGTTTGTAATGTTCTTTTGGGCCAACCTTATTTATGGAAACTCCATGTTGTATATGAGTCTAGGCCTTGTAGTGTTATTATTACTTTGAACAAGAAATTGTATAGGATACCCGAGGCAGCCCCTCCTAGTGCTATTTCCTTGATCTCTACCAAGCAATGCAGGAAGGTCATCTCTCAGACCGGGAAATTTGTCTTCTTCATGATTTTCTCTCACAGTAAGAGAAATATTGTAGCCACATCCAGGGCCTCTGCGGCTGATCTCTCCACACAACAGAAGCAAGTGGATAATGTCATGGAAGAACACTCAAATGTCTTCTCCTCTCGTACCAGGGTACCTCTACACTACCAGGTCAAGTATTCCATCGATCTAACCCTAGGCGCACTGCTACCCAATGGGACTGTCTACCACTTCTCTCTGTTAGAAAATGAGGAGATCAAGAGGCAGATCCAAGAAATTCTCAACAAGGGGCACATCTGTCCCAGATCATCACCTTGTGGGAGCCCAATCATACTGGTGCAGAAGAAGGACAGGACCTAGTGACTTTGCATTGATTACCGGTCCCTGAATAAAATCATAGTCTGGAACCGGTACCCGATTCCCTGAATCGACGACCTCCTTGATTAGCTCACGGGGGATAAATACTTCAGTAATATTGATATGAAGTCTGGCTACCACTAGGTCCCAATAGAACATATAGATGTATGGAAGACTGCCTTCAAGTCAAAAGAAGGTCTTTTTGAATGGTTGGTCATGCCCTTTGGTTTGACAAATGCTCCAACAACTTTTATGAGGATGATGGATGATATCCTATGACCTTTCACCAGTACTTTTGTAGTGGTGTCTTTGGATGACATCCTCATCTAAAACAAGACATGGGAGGAACACTTGCAGCATATTCAGTAGATTCTGCACACCTTGTGGCAGCACAAACTATATACAAACTTGGAAAAATGCTCCTTCGGCGTGGACAGGGTCCACTACTTAGCCTACATCATTGATCAACATGGTGTGCATGTGGATCCAACCAAGATCCAGGTCATCCATAACTAGCCAACCCCAACCACTCTCTCTGAGCTTCGAATCTTCTTGGGCCTCACCAATTTCTATCACAGGTTCGTGTTGGGATTCTCTCATATCGCATGGGCCCTCAACCAAGTAAGCAGGAATGGCGGTAAGGAAAAATTTGTGTGGGGCATGTCCCAACAACAAGCCTTCGATGAATTGAAGCAGTGCTTGTGCTCATCCCCGGTACTTTCATTACCAAACCTGCAACATCCCTTTGAGATCAAGATAGATGCTTCAGACTATGTTATGGGCGTTGTTCTCGCTCAACATGGCCACCCCGTGGCGTATCATAGTGAGACACTATCAGATGTTGTCCATAAGTACCCTACTTACGATGAAGAAATGTACTCCATTGTGCAAGCCTGTTGTTAGTGGAGACATTACATTTTTGGGAAGGAGACAGTCATCCACATTGATCAAAATCCACTACAATTCATGCAGACCCAAGGCAAATTGCAGAATGACCACCATCGGAAGTGGTCCACATACTTACAGCAGTTCCACCTCAACATCAAGTTAAAACATGAAGTACCAACTCAGTTGTTGACTGCCTCTACCGACCTCCAGTCGCGGTACTCACCATGGTGCTAGAATCTTGCGTCCATGAGACCTATGGATGGCCCCACCTCTATGAGATAGACCTTGAGGTCTCCACCACCTACCAAATGTTGGGAGCAAACTCAGTGGTCGTTGATTTCCATGTTCAGGAAGGGTTGTTGTGTTGTCTAGGCCATCTCTACATTCCATCAAGTGAGAGCGCAAAGCTGATATGGGAAGCTCACTACAGTCAGGTGGCAGGACACTTTGGCATCGAAAAGACAGTGGTAGTGCTGAAAAAACATTTCTACTGGCTGAAACTTCGACAGGATGTCGACAAGTATATCAGGTCCTGCACCGCTTGCGCTATTGCCAAACTGACCACTAAGAAACATGGCCTATACACCCCTCTTCCTACTCCTGGAAAGATGTGGGAATCCATATCCATGGACTACATGTTAGGCCTCCCATCCACTAAGAGGGGAAATGACTGTGTTTTTGTGGTTGTTGATTGCTTTTCCAAGATGGCGATTATGGCCACCTGCAAGAAGAACATCATTGTAGAGGCCACTACCAAGATCTTCTTCGAACAAGTCTGGGTACACTTTGGGATCCCAAAAACCATTTTCTCAGATCAGGACAGTCGGTTCCTCAACACATTCTAGTCGATCCTCTGGTCACTGTTGGATACCAATCTCACTAAATCCACTGCCTTCCACCCCCAGACAGATGGCCAAACTGAGGTCATCAATCGGATGATCGTACATATCCTATGCATGTACAATTCCAAGCACCCCCGCACATGGGATGAGAGTCTTCCCTATGTCCAACATAACTACAACTGAGCCCTGCATAGCTCAACTAGCCATAGTCCCTTTCAGGTGAGGTTGGGATTCCAACCATTAGGCCCCATGGATGTTGCACTACCACTAGCGAACACCTCGACCGACTCATCCCCTACTCCAACAGAGGCTGAAAAATCCATCTGGTTCATTGAGAGGATCCATAACATTCGCCAACAGGTTTAGGATATTTTACAGAAGTCCAATTCCAAGTACAAGCAACGCCATGATCAACATCGGGTGCCACATAAGTTTCAGGGGGGTGACAAAGTTTGGTTACACTTGCAAAAATAACGCCTTACAGGGCCCCATTGAAAGCTTCACCCACTCCATTATGGGCCATAGACCATCGCCAAGGCTGTGGGTGACAATGCTTTTGTGCTCAACGTTCCCCCTTTCCTTGGCCTGTACCCAGTCTTCAACGTGGCCCTCCTTCGGCCATATTTCCCACCATTATTGGACACTTTAGATATAGCAGAGTAGTTGACACCAAGAGAACTCAACCCTAGCTGCATGCAACATGCATACAATGATCATATTCTGGACACACAGATCAAGGGCACCTGACAGCCGTGGGAATCCATATCCATGGACTACATGTCAGGCCTCCCATCCACCAAGAGGGGCAATGACTGTGTTTTTGTGGTTGTTGATTGCTTTTCCTAGATGGCGATTATGGCTACCTACAAGAAGAACATCACTGTAGAGGCCACTGCCAAGATCTTCTTCGAACACGTCCAGGGACACTTTGGGATCCCAAAAACCATTGTCTCAGATTAGGACAGTTGGTTCCTCAACACATTCTGGTCGAGCCTCTGGTCACTGTTGGATACCAAGCTCACTAAATCCACTGCATTCCACCCACAGATAGATGACCAAACTGAGGTCATCAATCGGATGATCGTACATATCCTGTGCATCTACAATTCCAATCACCCACGCAAATGGGATGAGAGTCTTCCCTATGTCCAGCATAGGTACAACCGAGCCCTGCATAGCTCAACTAGCCACATCCCTTTTCAAGTGGGGTTGGGATTCGAACCATTGGGCACCATGGATGTTGCAATACCACTGCCGAACACCTCAAACGACTCATCCCCTACTCCAAAAGAATCTTACAAAGCCACCCGATTCATTGAGAGGATCCATCACATCCGCCAACAGGTTCAGGATATTTTACAGAAGTCCAATTGCAAGTACAAGCGACGCCATGATCAACATCGGGTGCCACATAAGTTTCAGGTGGGCGACAAAGTTTGGTTGCACTTGCAGAAAGAACACCTTACAGAGCCCAATCAGAAGCTTCACCCAGTCCATTATGGGCCATACACCATCACCAAGGCTATGGGTGACAATGTTTTTGCGCTCAACGTTCCCCCTTTCCTTGGCCTGCACCCAGTCTTCAACGTGGCTCTCCTTCGGCCATATTTCCCACCATTATTGGACACCTCAGAGATAGCAGAGCAGTTGACACCAAGAGAACTCAACCCTACCTGCATGCAACAGGAATCCAGTGATCAGATTGTGTACACACAGATCAAGGGCACCCGACGACAAGGGATCCATCTTTATTGAGTTGTCAAAGCAGGGCAGTTCCTACACCAAGGCAAGTGGCTCACCCGGGGCCAAATTCAACAGAAATTTCCTCATCTGGTGGGGGAAATAAACACAATGGAGACCATTGCTTCCTAAGGGGGGA
>JZKD02S2175870.1:98256-116637 GCA_000966675.3 Picea glauca | reverse complement strand
TTCTTTATGTTTATAACTCTGGAATTCACAGTAAAGACTCACTGCCACTAAGATTCATGATTCAAAGTTAAAAATGAGAGTAAATTGTTAATAATCTACACTAACTGATTCACCCGCCCCCTCTCAGTTAGTTCATACTTGTAACAGAGTATTGATCCATATGGATGTCGGTGGCCTCCCACCTATTCCAACTGGTTCATTTTGGCAGTTTTCCAGTTTGGCAGTTTGTTTTCCTAGTTTTCAGGTCCCTGACTTGTGAGGCCGTTTTGAGGCCCTAAACAATGTTTTTAGAGATCGACACGATCGAAAATGCCCCTTATTAGATAAGAGTAAAATGTGTATTCCTCGGATAGATCTTTCCAATGGGCTATCGTGTGCCTAAAACGGAGATCGTATGCAAACGTTACGACCCCGGGAACTTGACCGACTAACTTACCCAAACGGGGCCCAGATGACTTTTGGTGCTTCGTCTCCTAGGGTTAGTTTTTTAGATTTCTAGGGTTTTTGACATTCCTATTTATTGTAAAAATGCCTTCAGAGCCTCATTGTAATGGGCTTCTTGCGAATGAGCGCAACCGTCACATCTCTTCTTAGAGATAAGCCGCCACCATTCTAGCAAGCTTGTTTTTCACTGCATTTTACAGTTTCAGCTTATTTCCTTATTGAATAGAAAACCAGTTTTATTGTATCTCTGTTATTTTGTGTTAAGAATATTTTAATAATCTGTATTCATTTCATTTTTCTCATAAAATCCGGATTAGTGGTATCAGAGTGGTCTACTCCTTGTCGTCTTAATGCATCTCCCCAACGAGGTTGGGGTACAAAGAATTTGGTCTTGAGCTTGTTTCTCTTGAGGAAAAAAGATGTCGCATGCCCAAACGAGCTCTCATGGCAGGAGAAAATAAAGATGACGGGACATGAGATCCTTTCAAAATGTTTCTTGAGGAATCCTTCATGCAACAGAGGAACGAGATGATGGATAGTTTCGCACAAATCCTTCGGTGGCTACCAACAAGCGATGCATCTTCCTCGAGCAGAGGCGCTGCCCCCTTCAAGGTACAAATCAACTTCAATATTCCTATATTTGAAGGTCAGATAGACACGGATGTTGTAGACAAGTGGTTGAATCTACTAGAAGGGTATTGTTCTATCCATAACTTTTCAAATAGAGAAAAAATTACTTTTGCGTTCCTCAAAGTCGTTCCCCATGTCAAAGATTGGTGGGAAACTTTCTGTGAGCAAAAGGAAACAGAGGAACCCTCATTATTTACAGTCACAGCCACCTGGGAATCCTTCAGGGATTCTATTAAGGAACTATACTACCCTTTCAGAAGCTATGACAACTTGTATACCAAATGGACCACACTGCGGCAAGAAAGAGACCAAACAGTGCCAGATTTCACAAATATCTTCCATACCCTGCACACCAAGCTGGGTATCAAAGATTCAGAGTGACATCTGGTGCTCAAGTACCGTGGTTCTATGCATAGATACATCCATATCGAAATGGAATTTATGGGCATATCATCCTTGGGCGCGACCTATCGATATGCCGTCAAAATCGAGCAGAAACTCAAACAAAAGATGCGACAATTTGGGCCTGGGAATCCCTCATAGCAAAAGCCAAGGTAGGGCGGCCCCAACCTACAGAACAAAGGACAAAGAAAATATGGACAGTATCAAGACAACCAGTCCAAGCCGCAAGAAAAGAAGGACACTAGAAAGACAAAGACGGATACCGGAAAGTGGTGCAACTTCCATAAGAGCCCTTGGAATAACACTGTTGATTGTCAATCAAAGTAGTCGTTGGTGGCTGAAGTGAAAACCTCTGAATCAAATGCGTGTTTTGACTCTGAGTCAGAACCAGAAAGTGGAAGACAGATCATTGATGCAGAGACGAGTGCCACAGTTTCTACCACCAAGCTGCAACCTAATGAACCGGATGAGCCAGAAGAAGGTGAGTGCCTTTTCCATTCACAGATGTGGGTAAAAGGCACCCCGTTGCACTTCATCGTTGATAGTGGTAGCCAAAAGAACCTCATCTCAGTAGAGGTCATCAAGCGGCTAGAACTGCCGACAACGCCGCACCCGCAACCTTACACCATTGGATGGCTCCACCAAGGAAGCGATCTCCGCGTCAGCCAATAGTGTCGACTATCATACGACATCAAGCCCTTCAAAGACGAGGTATTGTGTGATGTTGCCCCTCTCAAATTTTGTAATGTTCTTTTGGGCCAACCTTATTTATGGTAACACCATGTTGTATATGAGTCTAGGCCTCATAGTGTTATTATTACTTTGAACAAGAAATTGTACAGGATACTCGAGGCAGTCCCTCCTAGTGCTATTTCCTTGATCTCTACCAAGTAATGCAGGAAGGTCATCTCTCATATCGGGAAATTTGTCTTCTTCATGATTCGCTCTCAGAGTAAGAGAAAGATCACATCCACATCCAGGGCTTCTGTGGCTGATATCTCCACACAATAGAAGCAAGTGGATAAGGTCGTGGAAGAACACTCAGATGTCTTCTCCTCTCCTACTGGGGTACCTATGCACTACCAAGTCAAGCATCCCATCGATCTGACCTAAGGCACACCACTACCCAATGGGTCCGTCTACCGCTGCTCTCTGTTAGAAAATGAGGAGATCAAGAGGCAGATCCAAAAACTTCTCCATAAGGGGCACATCCATCCCAGATCAACGCCTTGTGGGAGCCCAATCATACTGGTGCAAAAGAAAGATGGGACCTAGCGACTCTACATTGATTACCTGTCCCTGAATAAAATCGCAGTCCAGAACCGGTACCCGATTACCCGAATCTACAACCTCCTTGATCAAATCACAAGGGCTAAATACTTCAGTAAGATTGATCTGAAGTTTGGCTACCACTAGGTCCCAATAGAAGATACAGATGTATGGAAGACTGCCTTCAAGTCAAAAGAAGGTCTTTTTGAATTGTTGGTCATGCCCTTTGGTTTGACAAATGCTCCAACAACTTTTATGAGGATGATGGAAGATATCTTGAAACCTTTCACCAGTACTTTTGTAGTGGTGTATCTGGATGACATCCTCATCTACAACAAGACTTAGGCGGAACACTTGCAGCATATTCAATAGGTTTTTCACACCCTGTGGAAGCACAAACTATATGCAAACTTGGAAAAATGCTCCTTTGGCATGGACAGGGTCCACTACTTAGGATACATTGTTGATCAGCATGGTGTGCATGTGGATCCAACCAAGATCTAGTTCATCCCTGACTGGCCAGCCCCAACCACATTCTTTGAGCTTCGGAGCTTCTTGGGCCTCACGAATTTCTATCACAGGTTCGTGTTGGGATTCTCTCATATCGCATGGGCCCTCAGCCAAGTAATGAGGGGTGGAAGTAAGGAAATTTTTTTGTGAGGCATGTCCCAACAACAAGCCTTCGATGAATTGAAACAATGCTTGTGCTCATCCCCAGTACTTTCATTACTGGACCTGCAGCATCCCTTTGAGATCGAGGCAGATGCTTCAGACTATGCTGTGGGTGTTGTTCTCACTCAACATGGCCACCCTGTGGTGTATCATAGTGAGATGCTATCAGATGTTGTCTGTAAGTACCCTACTTACAACAAAGAAATGTAATCCATTGTGCAAGCCTACCTCCAGTGGAGACATTACATTCTAGGGAAGGAGATAGTCATCCACACTGATCACAAGCCACTACAATTCATGCAGACCCAAGGAAAATTGCAGAATGACCGCCATCAAAAGTGGTCCACATACTTACAGCAGTTCCACCTCAACATCAAGTATAAAACAGGAAGTACCAACCAAGTTTTCGATTGCCTTAGCCGACCTCCAGCGGCGACACTCACCATGGTGCTAGACTCTTGCGGTCATGAGTCCTCTGGATGGCCCCACCTCTATGAGACAGACCCTAACGTCTCCACCACCTACCAAATGTTGGGAGAAAACTCAGTGGTAGTTGATTTCCATCTTCAGGAAGGGTTGTTGTGTCATCTGGGCCATCTCTGCATTCCATCAAGCGAGTGCACAAAGCTGATATGGGAAGATCACTATAGCCGGGTGGCAGGACACTTGGCGTCGAAAAGACAGTGACATTGCTGAAAAAACATTTCTACTGGCTGAAACTTCGACAGGATGTTGGCAAGTATATCAGGTCCTGCACCGCCTGTTCTATTGCCAAACTGACCACTAATAAACAGGGCATGTACACCCCTCTTCCTACTACTTAAAATTTGTGGGAATCCATATCCATGGACTACATGTCAGGCCTCCTATCCACCAAGAGGGGAAATGACTGTGTTCTTGTGGTTGTTGATCACTTTTCCAAGATGGAGATTATGGTCGCCTGCAAGAAGAACATCACTGTAGATCCCATTGCCAAGCTCTTCTTCGAACGTGTTTGGGTACACTTTGGGATCCCAAAAACCATTGTCTCAGATTGGGACAGTCATTTCCTCAGGACATTCTGGTCGAGCCTCTAGTCACTATTGGATACCAAGCTCACCAAATCCACTGCCTTCCACCCCCAGATAGATGGCCAAACTGAGGTCATCAATCGAATGATCGTGCATATCCTATGCATGTACAATTCCAAGAACCCCCGCACATGGGATGAGAGTCTTCCCTATGTCCAATATAGCTACAACCTAGCCCTGCATAACTCAACTAGGGGGTTGGGATTCCAACCATTGGGCCCCATGGATGTTTCACTACCACTGGCTAACACCTCGGCCGACTCGTCCCCTACTCCACAAGAAGCTGACAAAGCCACACGGTTCATTGAGAGGATCCATCACATCCGCCAATAGGTTTAGGATATTTTACAGAAGTCTAATGCCAAGTACAAGCAGCGCCATGATCAACACATAGTGCCACATAAGTTTCAGGTGGGTGACAAAGTTTGGTTGCACTTACAGAAAGAATTCCTTACAGGGCCCCATTGGAAGCTTCATCCACTCCGTTATGGGACATACACCATCACCAAGGCTATAGGTGACAATGCTTTTGCGCTCAACATTCCCCCTTTCCATGGCCTACACCCAGTCTTCAACGTGGCTCTCCTTCGGCCATATTTCCCACCATTATTAGACACCTCAGAGATAGGAGAGAAGTTGACACCAAGAGAACTCAACCTTGACTGCATGCAATAGGAATCTAGTGATCATATTGTGGACACACATATCAAGGGCACCCGACAACAAAGGATCCAACTTTATCGAGTTGTCAAAGAAGGGTAACTCCTGCACCAAGGCAAGTGGCTCACCTGGGACCAAATTTAGCAGAAATTTCCTCATCTGGTCGGGGAAATAAATGCAATGGAGACCATTGTATCCTAAGGGGGGAGGATTAATCCATATGGATGTTGGTGGCCTCCCACCTATTCCAACTAGTTCATTTTGGCAGTTTTCCAGTTTGGCACTTTTTTTTCCTAGTTTTCAGGTCCCTGACTTGCGGGGTCGTTTTGAGGCCCTAAACAACGTTTTTAGAGATCGACACAGTAAAAAATGCCCTTAATTAGATCAAATAAAAATGTGTATTCCTTGGATATACCTTTCCAACAGGCTATTGTGCACCTAAAACAGAGATCGTATGCAAAATTTACGACCCTGGGAAGTTGACTGACTAACTTACCCAAACAGGGCCCACATGACTTTTGGCGCTTCATCTCCTAGGGTTAAGTTTTTGGATTTCTAGGTCTTTTGACATTCCTGTTTATTGTAAAAAGGCCTTCAAAGCCTCATTGTAATGATCTTCTTGTGAATGAGCGAAACTGTCACATCTCTTCTCAAAGATAAGCCGCCACCATTCCAGCAAGCTTGTTTTCCGCTGCGTTTTATAGTTTCATCTTATTTCCTTATTGAATAGAAAACCAGTTTTACTCTATCTCTATTATTCTGTGTTAAGCATCTTTTAATAATTTTCATTCATTTCACTCTTCTCATAAAATCTGGATCAATGGTATCAGAGCGGTCTTCTCCTTGTCGTCTTAATGCATGTCCCCAATGAGGTCGGGATATAAAGAATTGGGTCTCGATCTTGTTTGTCTTGAGGACAAAATCTCTCGCATGCCCAAACGATCTCTCATGGCAGGAGAAAATAAAGATGACGGGACAAGAGATCCTTTCAAAATGTTTCTTGAGGAAGCCCTCATGCAATAGGGGAATGGGATGATGGATAGTTTCGTGCAAATCCTTCGGTAGCTACCAACAAGCGACGCATCTTCCTCGAGCAGAGGCACCGCCGCCTTCATGATACAAATCAACTTCGATATTCCTATATTTGAAGGTCAGATAGACGTGGATGTTGTAGACAAGTGGTTGAATCTACTAGAAGGGTATTTTTTTGTCCATAACTTTTTAAATAGAGAAAAAATTACTTTTTCACTCCTCAAAGTTGTTCCCCATGTCAAAGATTAGTGGGAAACTTTCTGTAAGCAAAAGGAAACAGAGGAACCCTCATTATTTACAGTCACGACCACCTGGGAATCCTTCAGGGATGCTATTAAGGAACAATACTACCCTTTCAGAAGCTATGATGACTTGTATACCAATGATCCGGATAGATATCGGTGACTACCCACCTTTTCCAACTGGCTCAAAATAGTTTTATGACAATTTTGACAATTTACTATTTTTAGTAGGTTTTAACTTCCGGGGCCATTTTGA
The DNA here is from genome assembly GCA_000966675.3 of Picea glauca. Lineage (NCBI taxonomy): Eukaryota > Viridiplantae > Streptophyta > Pinopsida > Pinales > Pinaceae > Picea > Picea glauca. The sequence goes on along the minus strand of JZKD02S2175870.1, from coordinate 109,960 downwards.
GGGCCTAAATGAAGGTTTTTCAAGATCGAGGTTCTCAATTATTGTTGAAGGAATGATTGAGCCCCCAAAATGAATCTCCTCGACGATACCTTTCTAACGAGCTATCATACGCCTAAAATGGAGATCGTATGCATAAGTTACGACCCCGAGAAGTTGATGTACTAACTTACCCAAACGGGGCCCACATGACTTTTGACGCTTCATCTCCTAGGGTTAGGTTTTTGGATGTCTAGGAATTTTGGCATTCTAGTTTATTGTAAAGGGGCCTTCAGAGCCTCATTGTAACCATCTTCTTGCGAATGCGAGTAGCCGTCACATCTCTTCTCAGAGATAAGCTGCCACCATTCTAGCAAGTCTTTCACTCTTTTTTTTACAGTCTCTGTACATTTCTTTCATTAATAGAAATCGTGTATTACTATATATCTGTGTTTATGGTTGCATATATGATACATTTCTGTTATATTATTTAATATCTATGATATCTCTTTGCATTTCTTTATTATATCTCCGCTCTCATTTCGTGCCGAAAATAATCCAGATCAACCAAATGGACCACACTGTGGCAAGAAAGAGACCAAACAGTGCCAGATTTCACAAATATCTTCCATACCCTGCGCACCAAGCTGGGTATCAAAGATTCAGAGTGACTTCTGGTGCTCAAGTATCACGGTGCTCTACATAGATACATCTAGACCGAAATGGAATTTATGGACATCTTGTCCTTGGGCGCGACCTATCGATATGTCGTCAAAATCGAGCGGAAGCTTAAACAAAACATGAGACAATTTGGGCTTGGGAACCCCTCATAGGACAGAGAAAAGATGGACAGTATTAGAACAACCAATCCAAGCCTTAAGCAAAGAAGGACACTGGAAAGACAAAGAAGGATACCGGGAAGTGGTGTGACTTCCGTAAGAACCCTTGGCATAACACTGTTAATTGTCACTCAAAGCAGTCGATGGTGGATGAAGCGAAAGCCTCTGAATCAAATGTGGGTTCTGACTCTGAGTTAGAACTAGAAAGGGGAAGACGGATCATTGACATGGAGCTGAGTACCACCATTGCTACTACCAAGCTTCAGCATAATGAACCAGACGAGCTAGAAGAAGGCGAGAACCTTTTCCATTCACAGATGTGGGTAAAAGGTACCCTGCTGCACTTCATCGTTGATAGTGGTAGCCAGAAGAACCTCATCTCAACAGAGGTCATCAAGCAGTTGGACCTTCAGACAATGTTGCACCCACAACCCTACACCATTGTATGGCTCCGTCAAGGAAGCGATCTCCGCATCAGCCAACAGTGTCGACCGTCGTACATCATCAAGCCCTTCAAAGATGGGGTATTGTGTGATGTTGCTCCTCGTGAAGTTTGTAATGTTCTTTTGGGCCAACCTTATTTATGGAAACACCATGTTGTATATGAGTCTAGGCCTCGTAGTGTTATTATTACTTTGAATAAGAAATTGTACAAGATACCCGAGGTAGTCCCTCCTAGTGCTATTTCCTTGATCTCTACCAAGCAATGTAGGAAGGTCATCTCTCAGACTGGGAAATTTGTCTTCTCCATGATTCACTCTCAAAGTAAGAGAAAGATTGCAGCCACATCTAGGGCCTCTGTGACCGATCTCTCCACACAAAAGAAGAAAGTGGATAATGCCGTGGAAGAACACTCATATGTCTTCTCCTCTCCTACCGGGGTACCTCTGCACTACCAGGTCAAGCATCCCATCGATCTGACCCCAAGAACACTGCTACCCAATGGGTTGGTCTACCACCGCTCTTTGTTAGAAAATGAAGAGATCAAGAGGCATATCCAAGAACTTCTCCACAAGGGGCACATCCATCCCAGGTCATCGCCTTGTGGGAGCCCAATCATACTGGTGTAGAAGAAACACGTGACCTGGCGACTCTGCATTGATTACCGGTCCCTGAATAGAATCACAGTCTGAAACCGGTACCCGATTCCCCAAATCATTAACCTCCTTGATTAGCTCATGAGGGATAAATACTTCAGTAAGATTGATCTGAAGTCTGGCTACCACCAGGTCCCAATAGAACATACAAATGTATGGAAGACCGCCTTCAAGTCAAAAGAAGGTCTTTTTGAATGGTTGGTCATGTCCTTTGGTTTGACAAATGCTCCAACAAATTTTATGAGGATGATGGACGATATCCTGCGACCTTTCACCAATACTTTTGTAGTGGTGTATATGTATGACATCCTCATCTACAACAAGACTTGGGCGGAATACTTGCATCATATTCAGCAGGTTCTGCACACCCTGCGGTAGCACAAACTATATGCAAACTTGGAAAAATGCTCCTTCGGCATGGACAAGGTCCACTACTTAGGCTACACCATTGATCAACATGGTGTGCATGTGGATCCAACCAAGATCCAGGTCAACCGTGACTGGCCAGCCCCAACCACACTCTCTGAGCTTCGAAGCTTCTTGGGCCTTGCCAATTTCTATCGCAGGTTCATGTTGGGATTCGTTCATATTGCATGGGCCCTCAACCAAGTAACCAAGGGTGGCGTTAAGGAAAAATTTGTGTGGGGTCCGTCCCAACAACAAGCCTTCGATGAATTGAAGCAATGCTTGTGCTCATCCCCAATACTTGTTGTGTTGATTATATGTTTAGTATAATGCACTCATTAATTATCAATCCAGGATTCGTAATCAACAGAGTTACAAGACACCAGTAAGAAAGGTAATTTCTAACGTCATGAGTATAGAACTATGTATGCTGGAAACAAATCAAAATAGAAAATTGAAATGCACTTTGGTTTCCTTTCACAGAGAGGCTATCTACTCCATTATGGCACATGCAAGTATGAGATGGATTTGGTTTGATAGATCAAATCTGCTATCTGACCTAGAAAACTAATTATGCAATCCACACTTCTGAAAGGGAAATCACACATCAATCATCAAGACATAGCATGGGTAGTTCAACAGTCAATATACTGAGTATGTTGTGGTTCACCATGTGTTGTTGTGAACTTCACTAGTTCCTCTTCAGATATGTCTGACTACTGCTGCCAACATTCATGTCTATGGAACAAAATCAAATTCATAAAAACAGAGCATATGCAAAAACAAAGTAAGTAAAGATCTCTAAGAAATTATAGAATGGAAATCTTAATCTAAGCTATACTTCTATCATCTAACAGAGTTAAAGCTTGAGCTAAATTAACGTTCATACTACTGAAAACAAATACTAATGCTAATCTACAAAGAGGCCGACCTTTGTTGGGCGGTGGGCCCTTGCCACTTCAACAGGTCAGCTACTGAAGTCTATAGAAAGATTGTCTTCAACACACACATTAATCTCACTCACATTTCAAAACATAAAATTATATTATACCAACAACTCAATTCACATTCATTCCTTAATGATCAAAACATGGACATAAATGAAATTCTTTCATTAAACTCAAACTTAGGATATGTTTCACAATATGAAACACCGCTCTCTATTTCTTCATATGTCTATATGTCCAGATCCCCCTCTCCTCTCTCCCTTTCCATGACCATGTTCTTATAGAGTTCAGGTCATGATTTACAAGGAAGAGATAATTAATTACATGGTAATCAAATCTGATGGTTACTTGATTGCTTTGCTAAATTTGGTTACTTCCATCCAACAATATTCTCAATATCATTAGCATCTAGAGATTTAATCAACCACCATATCTTCACAGGCGGAGGTACCGGAATCAGACAGTCACGTTGGTACCGGAATTAGACAGTGACGTTGGTACCGGACTATAACAGGAAAACTGTGTTATTTTATTAATCCACTCCAAAGCGCCTTCCATAACTCTGTAACTGTAGTGAATTTTCGAAAACGGATCAATAGAGACCTAATTGGACATGCTGGGAGAAAACCCATGTTTTAGAATCTTCCGATTTGCTTCCATGTGCACAAAAATTGAGGTGCAAGTTGGCAGTTTGAGATTTTTCTATTTTCCGAAATATTCCCCCTAAGCTGGAGGTCCACACGTATGAGCTGGGCGAATTCTGACTCATGTATCCACATGCTGATGACGTTCCCGATAAAACCCATGTCCCCGATTTTCTTCTAGAAGACTTCAAAATTCGACTTTTACTCTAGTGCCAGATGACTAGAAATGTCAACGATCAAGGCTACCTAGTCACCCAACCTGTTTATTCAACTCACACCATTAGAAGATATCTTTTTAATAAATTAACACATTTTCACTAATAAGAACGTATAAAATATGCATTAGTATTGAACTACCTCATGGGCTCTTCTTGGGTTACACTTTTACACCAAGTACGGGAAAACCAGGTATGTAACGAGGCCAGTTGATCAAATAAAACGATTAGAACATGCATCAAAACATGAAAAAATGAATTCCCAACGGTACTTTCATTACCGAACCTACAACATCCCTTTGAGATCGAGACAGATGCTTCAGACTATGTTGTGGGCGTCGTTCTCACTCAACATGGCCACCCCGTGGCATATCATAGTGAGATGCTATCAGATGTTGTCCATAAGTACCCTAATTACAACAAAGAAATGTAATCCATTGTTCAAGCCTGCCGCCAGTGGAGACATTACGTTCTGGGGAAGGAAACAGTCATCCACACTGATCACAAGCCACTACAATTCATGCAGACCCAAGGCAAATTGTAGAATGACCGCCATCAGAAGTGGTCCACATACTTACAACAGTTCCACCTCAACATCAAGTATAAAACAGGAAGTACCAACCGAGTTGTCGATTTCCTTAGCCAACCTCTAGTCGCGACACTCACCACGGTGCTAGACTCTTGCAGCCATGAGACCTCTGGATGGCCCCACCTCTATGAGACAGACCTTGACGTCTCCACCACCTACCAAATGTTGGGAGCAAACTTAGTGGTCACTGATTTCCATCTTCAGGATGGGTTGTTGTGCTGTCTGGGCCATCTTTGCATTCCATCAAGCAAGTGCGCAAAGCTGATATGGGAAGCTCACTACAGTCGGGTGGCAGGACACTTTGGCATCGAAAAGACAATGGTAGTGCTGAAAAAACATTTCTAATAGCCGAAACTTCGACAGGATGTTGGCAAGTATATCAGGTCCTACACCGCCTACGCTATTTCCAAACCTACCACTAAGAAACATGGCCTGTACACCCCTCTTCCTACTCCTGACAAGCCGTGGGAATCCATATCCATTGACTACATGTTAGGCCTCCCGTCCACCAAGAGGGGAAATGACTGTGTTTTTGTGGTTGTTGATAATTTTTCCAAGATGGTGATTATGGTCGCCTGCAAGAAGAACATCACTACAGAGGCCACTGTCAAGCTCTTCTTCGAATGCGTCTGGGTACACTTTGGGATCCCAAAATCCATTGTCTTAGATTGGGACAGTCATTTCCTCAGCACATTCTGGTCGAGCCTCTGGTCATTGTTGGATACCAAGCTCACCAAATCCACTACCTTGCACCCACAGACAGATGGCCAAACTGAGGTCGTCACTCGGATGATCGTACATATCCTTCATATGTACAATTCCAAGCACCCCTGCACATGGGATGAGAGTCTTCCCTATGTCCAACATAGGTACAACCGAGCCCTACATAGCTCAACTAGTCACAGCCCCTTTTAGGTGGGGTTGGGATTCTAACCATTGGGCCCCATGGATGTTTCACTACCACTGGAGAACACCTCGACCGACTTGTCCCCTGCTCCACTAGAAGCTGACAAATCCACTCAGTTCATTGAGAGGATCCATCACATCCACCAACAGGTTCAGGATATTTTATAGAAGTCCAATGCCAAGTAAAAGCAACGCCATGATCAACATCGGGTGCCACATAAGTTTCAGGTGGGTGACAAAGTTTGGTTGCACTTGCAAAAAGAAATCCTTATAGGGCCCCATCAGAAGCTTTTCCCACTCCATTATGGTCCATACAACATCACCAAGGTTGTGGGTGACAATGCTTTTGCGCTTAATGTTCCCCCTTTCCTTGGCCTGCACCCAGTCTTCAACGTGGCTCTCCTTCAGCCATTTTTCCCACCATTATTGGACACCTCAGAGATAGCAGAGAAGTTGACACCAAGAGAACTCAACCCTGGTTGCATGAAATAGGCATCCAGTGATCAGATTGTGGACACACAGATCAAGGGCACCCGACAGCAAAGGATCCATCTTTATCGAGTTGTCAAAGCAGGGCAGCACCTGCACCAAGGAAAGTGGCTCACCCGGGGCCAAATTCAGCAAAAATTTCCTCATTTGGTGGGGGAACTCAATGAAATGGAGACCATTGCTTCCTAAGGGGGGAGGATTGATCCATATGGATGTCAGTGGCCTCCCACCTATTCCAACTGGTTCATTTTGGAAGTTTTCCAGTTTGGCAGTCTTTTTTCCTAGTTTTCAGGTCCCTGACTTGCGGGGCCGTTTTGAGGCCCTAAACAACGTTTTATAGATCGGCACAATCGTAAATGCCCTTTATTAGATTGGAGCAAAATGTATATTCCTCGGATAGACCTTTCCAACGGGCTATCGTGTGCCTAAAACAGAGATCGTATGCAAAAGTTATGACCCCGGGAAGTTGACCGATTAACTTACCCAAACGGGGCCCACATGACTTTTGGCGCTTCATCTTCTAGGGTTAGGTTTTTAGATTTCTAGGGTTTTTGAAATTACTGTTTATTATAAAAAGGCCTTCAGAGCCTCATTGTAATTAGCTTGTTGCGAATGAGCGCAGTCGTCACATCTCTTCTTAAAGATAAGCCGTCACCATTCCAGCAAGGTTGTTTTCCACTGCATTTTACGGTTTCATCTTATTTCCTTATTGAATAGAAAACCAGATTTATTGTATCTCTGTTATTCTGTGTTAAGCATCTTTTAGTAATCTGCATTCATTTCATTCTACTCATAAAATCTAGATCAGAGATTTAGTATGAAGTTACATAACTTGCTCTAACTTGCTCTACTTGATTAAATTGGTGGGCTTATTGATATATATGTTATTTATTAAATTCTCTCTGTTAGAGGTTTCTTTTGCAGGGTGCTATATCACATGTTATTCATTTTGTTTTTCTATTATAAGATGAAGACTATTTTATTAGGCACTATGTCCACATTATATTAGGACAATGGAAGACTTGATATATGAGGTGAGTCATTGATTTTAATAGGATCTTGTTCACATTTGTTCAATAACTTAATAATTTAATTTAATTGAGTAGTATCTTGTCAAAATTAGAATGAGTAATTATGGATGAGGTCAGTAAAAAGAGTTTTTAATTTTTATGTGTTTCCTTAATCAATTTATTTGAAAACAAGTTCTTATTGCATGAGATATTTAATGACTAAACTTTCTCAAATTTGGACCATCTAATGGAGTATATGGGTTGTTTTTACCATTTTGGGCAATTAACTATTTCTTAAATCCACAATTCAATGGGATAGAGGAAAGAACCAATTCTAATAAATCTACTCTATAGATTCATAACATCCATGTTTGGATCATACCAAAAATAGAATTCTGTTAGTATTATATTGAAATATATTCACTTCCTTCAATGTATTTTTAGAACTATAAAAATAAACATCTAATATTATATCAATAAAGTAACAAATACTCAAAGATTAAGTCAAAAATTTGACAAATGAATATAACAGAACAATCAATGATTTTGTCTAATCTTACAATTGATTTTTATATCGTAGCTATTCAAGTTGAGAGAGCACTTCACACTCCATTTACTAAAGAAAACTCTCACCCACACCACATAATCTGAATAATATCTTCCAATTGTTGTGTATATCGTAGAGATTCAAGTTGAGGGAAAGGGAACATCGAAGTGTTGTTTAAGGACTGCCAGATTTTGTTTTTGGATGGAAAATGAATACTTCACAAGGTCATTATTCATCCCACACCTTGTGAAATATTTTCAATGATTCTATAACTACAAATTTGAATCACCCAACTGTTTTTTATGATTGCATCTATGTGAGACATTCTCCAACTTACAAACCTGTGAGGTGTGGATTATTGTAGCTATGTAAGTCTTTCTCTCAACTTACAAACCCGAGAGAAACTTCATAATAAGGGTATGTGCTTCCTGCCTGAGACAGAGCTAGGAATGTAGAGATGACCTCCTCCATTCAGAGATTTGAGAAGAACTCCAGATGATTATCCAGTGGGAAAGGCGATTTGTTGAGTTGGACGTGCCTGTGGCTGAGCATAAGGTAAATGTGTGAAAGGTGCATCATCATGTGAACATAAATGAATATGATGTATTAGCCTCATATGAGAAACAAAGTTGTCAAGAAGACTCCAAATGATTCTCTTGTGTGAGGCAGTGGGAAAAAAGATCTATAGAGTGGATGTGTATGTGGACAAGCACAAGTGAACGTGTGAAGATTTGGTTCTTCTGTGTAATGAAGTGAACCAGAGATATGATATCCCTATGGATGTGCCCCTAGTGGATGAACACTAGTGGGTGTATCAGATCCTTTTCTATATATTGTTCAAGAGTCATACATGCCTATAACCCTAATTGTTATGTAAAGGGTACAGGTCGGCCCCACCTTAAAGTGATTAATAATAAATGTAAAAGATAATTAATCTGGATAATATTAATTATAATTATAATTATAATATGACTTAGAGAGGTCGGCCCTATTTAGCCAATAGACACTTCAATTGATAAGACAAGTCTAATATAAGTAAAGAGAAATTCCCCATTGTGGAATCATATCATTCAAGTGAGTTTGGAAATTTCAGCAAGTACATTTACTTGGGAGAAGTGCGCACCTCTCTTGGGCGCTAGTCTTCTAGGGTTTAAGTATCCTCTTGTGTACTAGGTATTTCTTGGTGGTGAAGGTATTTCTCTTGAAGAATATAGCAAAGGATTTGGCTGGGTTTTCTTCCCTTGTTGAGAAGGGTTTCCGAGGATACTTCGTGTGTTCTTGTGCATGGTGTTTCTTCTTGTGATCTTGGTTGTTGCAACATTCTTGTTTATGGTTAAAACAAATGAAAATCAAAATAAATTACATGCTTAACCTATCATATTGAAAAATCAACATGGTATCAGAGCATAGGTCTTGAATATCCCATTGCACAAGCATTTTCCAGCCCCTTCTCTCACTCATTTGCAGAAACTGTACGACCCTCCTAGGGTTTCCAAAAATTCTGTATGACCTCCTCTTATGAGAGCTTTCACCACTCAAAACTTGGATTCTTGGGATGAAAAAGACATAGAATGGGACGACCTCCTTCAGCGCACCTCCAGCAAGTCTTAGATCAAAATTTTGGGCATTTCGAATCTTTAGACCTAAGGGTTTCGCCAAATTTATGCAGAAATTATGAAGTGTATTTCTACAAACTTCTTGAAGAAACTCCTCAACTTACTAGGGCTATCATATTTATCAAGGATTATTTTTGGCAGTCATAATCCCAACAAAACCTAAAAGTGCTAGCCTAGCCTAGCCATTAGGTTTTCTAGCCTAGCTAACAAAGGTTTGTGAAGACGAGAAAAATCATGATGGGAAGCAAGCTCAGTAAAAGACTCCAAAGTAATGAAGACATCAACATCCTCTTAGGTATGGTTCCTATCAATGATAATACTTGGCTAATTGATAGTGGTGCCTCCAAGAACATTACTGATATTAGAAATCATCTAACATACTTCATTGATAAAGAGACACATCTACATGTTGTTCTTGGAGATGATGTCAGATATAATGTGAGAGGAGTTGTAAGTTCTACCTTCCAACTAGATTAAGATATACAACGTAAACTAGAGGAAGTTCTATATGTACCCGAAATGAAAAGAAACATTGTCTCTATTTAGGTCCTGGAAGACAAAGGTTACAAAATTACTTTCTCAGAAGGAAGAGTTCTTGCATGGCACAAAGACTCTCATATAAGTTGTTCCAAAGTAATTGGTGTCAAAGAAAACAACTTGTACAAGTTGACCATCAAACTAGTTCAAGCCTTATTACATGACACTATCATATTAAGTGAGTTATGGAATAAAATAATTACTCACATTCATTATAGATCTCTTCCAGCTCTAGGGAAAATGGTAATAGGTCTACCATAGATCCATATCCAGCATAAAGGCATTTTCAATGGTTGTGCCCTTTGCAAAAATGTTAAAGGATCCTTTCCTAGCAGTGACAACAGATCCAAGGAAGTATTGGAATTGATACATTCAAATGTATGTGGGCCAATGACTGTTGCATCCTTAAATGGGTACTTATACTATGTACTCTTCATAGATGATCACTCCGGGAAAACTTGGATTTACTTTCTGAAGAACAAGGATGGATTCCTTGCCAAATTTCAAGTATTCAAAGCTTAGGTGGAAAACCTGACCGGAAGAAAAATCAAAGTATTAAGATCAGACAATGGAGGAGAATACACCTCAAAAGAATTTAACAATTTTTGTATTAAAGCAGGAATCAAGAGGGAGTTCACAATTCCTTACAACCCTCAACAAAATGGGGTTTATGAAAGGAAAAATAGAACTATCATTGAGGCAACTAAAGCAATGATACATGATCAGAGTCTACCTATGAATCTATGGGCAAAAGCATGTATGACAACAGTATATGTTCAAAACCGTAGTCCTCATCAGATCCTGAAGAACATTACTCCAGAAGAAGCATTCACCAAAGTGAAGCCTGAGATCAGACACTTCATAATATTTGGATGTCCATTGTACCTTCATGTACCCAAATAAAAGAGATCCAAACTAGAACCTTCAGGAAGAAAGGGTACATTTGTAGGATACCGTGAATCCTAAAAAACATATTCAATCTACATCCCAGGTCAGAGAAAAATTGAAGTAAGTAGAGATGTTACTTTTGAAGAATAATTTTCCTTCCAGAAATCCAGAGAAGCTCAGATGGAAATTGATAGTGAAACAATACGTCCTCCCCCTTCATCATTTCAGAGGGAGACATGTATTATTCCAAATGAGCCAACATATCCAGTTGTCCCAGTTGCTCCAACAGACTCAGTTTCCCCAAGAAACATACCCAGAGACATCACAATTGGACATAAAATACCTTCTTGGGCTCGACAAACTTTAGAAGAAGAAAAAGGGCATAAAGCCCCACAAGGAGAAACCAGAGAAAGCAAGAGACCTAAGATATTGTCAAGATACCTTTCAACCATGACCCACATTATTGATTGAGAGCCAACTTTTCATGGAGAATCTTTAGGTGAACAAGTATGGAAAGATTCCATGATTGAAGAATATCAATCTATACTAAAAAATGACATATGGGATGTTGTTCCAAGACCAGAGGGAAATTCCGTAGTGACTTCCAAATGGATTTACAAAATCAAACATGCTGTCGATGGAAGCATTGAAAAATACAAAGCAATATTTTTGGCTAGAGGGTTTTCACAAATAGAGGGAGTCGACTATGACAAGACTTTTGCACCATTAGCCAGATATACCTCCATCTAATCTATCATTGCATTAGCTACTTCCATGTGTTGGAAGCTACACCAGATAGATGTAAAGACAGTTTTTCTCAATGGTGAAATTGAGGAAGAAGTTTATATTGAGAAACCAGAAGGTTTCGTTATACACAACAAAAAATCTCATGTATGCAGGTTGAAGAAAGCCCAATATGGTCTAAAACAAGAACCACGTGCTTGGTATGATAAAATGGATGGATTTCTGATGAGTTTGGGCTTCAACAAAAGTACAACC
>JZKD02S2175870.1:80699-91049 GCA_000966675.3 Picea glauca | reverse complement strand
TGTATTTGTGAAATTGTTTTATGCTTCCACTTATTTAATTTCTAGCTATTGGGTGATTGATGCTATGTTTGAAATTTAATTTATGCATTAATTAAATTCAACAATTTATTGGTTTAAATTGAGATCATAAGGAAATTAGTCATATATGCTTGGAATTTTTACATGGTATGAGAGATAACTTCTCTGATTGAGATTCTTAAGGATTTGAAGTAGTAAATCAACTATCGAAGAGAAGGACCAACAATTAGAGGTTTCAAAGTTTATTTTCATATTTGGGAGTTTTTTTAGTAGATATTAGAGATGGCATTAACTAGCCTCAGGTTTGAGGATAGAATGGATGGTGCCTCAAATTTTATCATGGAAGGTGAGGGTTACAATCTTAGTAGAAGAGAGTGATGTTTGGGAAATTGGCAAGGATATTGTGCCTTTTCCTACAGATCCACAACAATTGGCAGTGTTACCCCCCCCATGATAGGGGTAACTAAGGAGATGATATCTCGAGGCCTGCAAGTTGAAGATATGAAGTGTCGAGAGATATATGAGTAGACAAATCCCCTCCTCTCACCACACATCATCATTCATTGACAATAACAATGTCCACCACACCAGCATGGCCCAAAAAGGACAATAGGTCTTTCTTCATGAGGTAACAAGTTTGATCTCATGGTAAGTGTCATTTTAATAATAGAAGCATTTGAGCATGTTGCAAATATTCCTTTCTTGATTATGAAAATGTTTGCTTGGAAATTATACCCTTTTCCTCACTTCACCTTGGTGGTTGACATGGTTTCCTATTAAGTAGGTCGCCTTCGAGAAAAATGTTGCTATTAGGGGGGTATCCTTGAAGGGTCATTGTACCATTCCCACACATACTTACCACTTTCCACACCTCTTACCTTTCGTTTCCTCATATTTTTGGTTTTCATGTTTAATGACCCCAAGAAGGGCTTGTACCTCACTTCATGGGAAGAAGGGGCTAAAGGCCCATAGGTGTCAGAACTGGAAAAATTTTAAAGCCATAAATTATCCTTCTAGATGCTTTCCCTAAGGTCCTCAGAGGCATGAAATGTTTCTCCATAAACATGAAGGTCCTTCAAAAAAGAAAACACGTAATTAATAAAAGTCTTGCTTGATGGAGGGATGCATTTGTAGTGTATTTTAATTTCCAGTTTATATGGCACTCGATGTGTTCCTAACTTCAAGTGGAATTGCGGTGCTCTTTACTTCCCATTGCACATAGCACTCAATGTTTTGGACCATAATAAATTAACATCAATAAAGGGGTTTGGAAAAATGTATGCAACACACCCTCTACAAAGGCACCCATAAATGAGACAATATGACCCCTTGATATGTCAAGAGACCCCATGCCCAAGAGTCATACCCCCATCCACCTCATATGCATTACATGACTTAGAGAGGGTCTTCTTGGGAAACATTCCTTGACTTGGGGATTGTTCTACGTAATAGGGCACCATGACAACCCTCACATACTTAAATTTGGAAAATTTTATAAGGTCCTTGAGCATTTGTTTAGTTTGAAAAGAGAGGATTTAATGCACATGACCGGGTGGTTCTTTTATTAAATGCGGCTTACTTGGAATGATACATGTGACTTGTGGACTCTTGGAGGGCATACTTGTTTGTGTTTGTAGGACCTTGGTCGATAAAAGCTATCCATGGAGGGATTGTGCCTTTTTGACTTTCATGGGGGTTGAAGATCCGGATGGACCCCATACCCCACTAGATGGGTAGAGGACAACACTAGAGGATGACATTGTATCCCATTGCACTTGAACGTTGGCCTTGGGAGGTCTAGGAGGTCACCTTCTAATCCTTTGACGTTATGTAGAGGCTAGGGTTTTGGTGGAGTTAATGGTACCAGACTTGATGTGATGTGGTTTGAAGGAAGTGTTAGGAAATGAGACATGTTTCGAGGCTAAACCTATCACAAGAGAGGAAGAAATATTTAATCAAAACACGCAGTATAATGAGTGAATAAAATATTATTATATCCCTCTTCCTTTGTAATCTGCCTTCCAATCCTTCCCTGTGCATTGAGATTTCCAGTATAGAGAAACCCTAAAACGCCTCAGGAAACCCTAATATGCTGTGTCAGTCAGTGGAAGACATTGGCAATCTTGTTCAGTTCGTTGGGCGTTATTTTTCACTATCCAAGCGTTTTAGTCAGTAGTCCGATGAGTGTTCCTGGCCGTCCACTGTTGTTTGCAAGAGAATCCTGGCGCACCGCCTTCCAATCTGTCAGTCTGAGAAAAGAAATTATCAGTGAAAGATTGTTGTTCATAACGGCTTCAATAAAGAGAGCGCCCTCTTGGGTTCTCCTTATACTGCCTGCAAGTGGGTAATAGTGAGACAGGGTTCACGTTCTCTTATCAGCTTTCCGCATGTTCGTTCTCTTATCAGGTTCACGTTCTTGCAATTGACTCCCAAGGGTTCACGTTCTCTTATCAAGGTCGAAGAGGAATCTAAATCTCTCTAGCGAGGGGAAATGGTTCGGTTATGGCTCTGCGAACTAGTTTGGCATCCACACACTAATTGGATGTGATGCTGCTTTTTAGTTGCTGAGTTCGACATTTGATGATGCAGTAAGGGTCCATTTTCCAGAGAAAATGGGTATCGCGTAGTCCCTGAACGTCGATGAGTAGCAGCTCCAATGTTCCGCTCGGTATGTCTTGATATTGTGTTTTACACAGGTGCCCACACACTTCTGATCTTCAGATTGATTCCGCTCAGTTGAGTTGAAAGAAGGTGTATAGAAGAAGAAAGTTTTGGGCTCAAATGATAATGGATCTGGGTATTATTCAATGGCGCCTTGAAGGTCTACAAACCTAATCGCGGTTAAAGAAAGTGAGGTCTCATTCGGAGAAATATTAATAGCCTCTCAACACATCCTGGAAACTGGATCTATGCAGGCCTGACTAGATAATCATTCAATTAGAATAGTATAACACTATAGCAAATGATTAAATCACAATATCATAGAATATCACAATATCATAGAATCAAGCTTACAATCCATGCATAAAGAAAGAAGAAATTATTATTGAGGTAGTTGCAGAAAAGAGGCATTCACGAGTGATCAAACTTGATCTTCATAACAATACATAACAAACACTAAAAAATTGTAAATAGATTGCATCATGTCAAATGATTGAGTGTGCATCAATTACCAACATACTCCCCCTTGATGCTGAGAGGGCTCACAATCTGATCTCGAAGTTTCAAAAACTGGACTTTAGCAGTTGCTTTAGTGAAAATGTTTGCAAGTTGTTATTGAGTCTTTATATACCTTAGTTCTACTTCCTTCTTTCAAAAAATGGACTTTAGCAGCTGCTTTAGTGAAAATGTTTGCAAGTTGTTCTTGAGTCTTTATATACCTTAGTTCTACTTCCTTCTTTTGCACCAAATCTCGAATGAAATGATACTTTAAATCAAAATGCTATGATGGACTGGATTCTTGGCCAATTTGATGGCACTAGTGTTATCAAAAAATATCACTGTATGATGAATTTGTTTTTCTCCAATTTCTTTTAGAACTTTTCTAAGCCACAATGTTTGTGTATTTGCTGAGGTGAGTGCAACATACTTCACTTCTGTGGATGAAAGTGCAACTATACTTTGCTTCTTTGAGCTCCAAGTAATCAAACTAGAATCAAAAGAGAAACAATTACCAGATGTAGAATTTTGGTCATCCAAACTATCGTCCCAATCAAAAGCACTAAAGCCAACAAGATTAAACCTTTTAGAAGTGTAGCAATAAATACCAAAATTTAGAGTTCCTTTCACATACCTCAAATCCTCTTAGCTACCTTCATATGTATTTCATGTATCTTGAAAAAAGAGAAACTAAATAAGCAATATCCGGTCTTGTGTGGGTTAGAAACATCAAAATTCCAACAATACTTTTGTATGTTGAATCATCAACTATTTCAGCACCATCATCTCTACACAACACAATTCCATGAGCAGTTGGAGTGGAGGTTGGTTTACAATCGACCATATCAAATTTCTTCAACATATATTTTGCATACTTTGTTTGACAAATGAAAATTTCATCCTCATTTTGATAAACCTGCATACCCATAAAATATTGCATGAGACCCAAATCTTTCATCTCAAATTCATTCATCGTAGCAATTTTGAATTCATCCTTCATCTTAGAACTACTATCCATATATAATAAGTCATCAACATACAAACTTACAATAATAATATCATTACCTTCCTGTTTGTAGTAAAGTGTAGGTTCACTTTTACTTCTATTGAATCCACTCTCCTAAAAATATCCATCGATCATAGCATACCATGTTCTTGGTGCTTGCTTGAGGCCATACAAAGCCTTCTTCAACATGTAGACTTTATGTTCTTTTCCTTGCACTTAAAAACCTTGTGGTAGTTCCACAAACACTTCTTCTTCTAAGTACCCATTTAAAAAGACACTTTTCACATCCATGTGATGAATGCTCCATTTCTTTTGAGTTGTTAATGAAATCATCATTCTAACAGTCTCTTGTCTTGCTATTGGTGCAAATGTTTCTTCATAATCAATTCCATACCTTTGTGTGAAGGCTTTAGCAACTAATCTTGCCTTGTGTATTTCAACACTCCCATCACTCTTGTACTTAGTCTTGTAGACCCATTTAGTACTAATCTTTTTCTTGTCATATGGAAGTTTTGTAAGCTCCCAAGTATCATTCCTGTGAATAGAACCTGTCTCTTCTTGCATTTCTTTCACCCAAACCTCATTAGTACATGCATCTTCAAAACATGATGGTTCAAAATCAACCTTGGAAATTAAAGCAAAATTTACCATCTCACCTATTGGATTTTCTTCATGTGTTGGACTTTTACTCCTTTGATAAATGTCACTTAATCTTCTTCCCTTCCTTGCAGAACTTGAATTTGATGTTGGGCTTTCACTTGAAACTGAAGAATCGGATGAGGGGCTACTTGGTGGATTTGTAGCACTTCGAACTGAAATATTAGTGGGCTTCTCATTATCAATATCATCAATAATATCCCTATCCAAAACATATTTAGACATATCATCATGGCCTTTTTTATAACCATAAAATCCCCCTTCATCAAAAATCACATATCTTGACACACCAATGCTATTAGTGAGGGGATTATACAACCTATAAGTCTTAATTTTTTCACTATATCCAACAAAAATGCATGACTCACTTTTTGGATCTAACTTTTGTCTCTTTTGATCAACTACATAGACATAGGCTACACAACCAAAGACTCTGAAAAGATTAACAATAGGATTTTTTTCATATGAGGCTTCATATGGAGTCATCATATCAAGTGCACATGTGGTACATCAATTGAGAATATATACAGTTGTAGCAATTGCATCGCCCCAAAAAGAATTTCATAATCCCTTGGTTTGTAACATACTTCTTGCCATTTCCACCACTGTACGATTTTTCCTCTCTGTTGCTTTGTTTTGTTGAGGTGTGTAAGAATTGGTGAGTTGTCTTTTGATGCCATTCATATCACAATAATTCTAAAAATCATTTGAAGAAAATTCTCCTCCACAATCATTCCTTAAGCACTTGATTTTGCAACCTCTTTCATTTTCCACAAGTGCTTTAAACCTCTTGAATGTATCAAAGGCTTCATCCTTAGTCTTCAAAAAATAAACCCAACACTTTTGTGAGTAATCATCAATAAAAGTAATAAAATATGATGACTTACCCAAACTCTTTGTTTGCATAGGACCACAAATGTCTGAGTGAACTAATTGAAGTGGATAATGGGCCCTCCATGCATTTCCTTTTGAAAATTTCTCTCTTGCATGTTTTCCTTTAGCACATCCTTCACAAATATCCTTTTGTTCTTGAACCTTAGGCAAACATTAAACTAATTATTTTGATGTTAGAAGCTTCAAACTATGAAAATTCAAATGTCCATACTTGAGATTCCACAACCAACTTTTTTACTCATATGCCATATTGACAAGATGGTTTTTATGTTCTCCAAACATCAAAGGGAACATCCTATTCTTTGACATAGGCACAACTGTAACCACTTTATTGCCTCGATTCTTATCATAAATTGTACATTGTTGATTTTCAAACACCACCTTATAATTTTTTTCACACAATTGGCCAACACTCAATAAATTATGTTTTAATTGTGGAGTGTAATAAATGTCTTTAACACTTTTCATACCTTCTTTAGTATGGACTTCCATAGATCCTTTTGTAGAAACCTCGAATGGTTTGTCATCACCCAGCTTGATCTTGGATTTGAAACTCTCATCCATTGTAGAAAAGAGCTCCTTATTTCCTGACATGTGGTTAGAACACCCTGAATCTAAATACCAAATATCTTTAGTACCGTTTTCAACTTTGTCATAAGATGAAAACAAATTGTTTGGAGAGGCCTCATCACCTTCTTAAGCATAATTAACACCTTTGTTATTATTACCTTATTTTAATCTACAATCCCTTTCAAAGTGACCATACCTTTTACAATAACAACATTGGATATTTCTTTTATCAAATCTGTCTATCCCTCTTCCTCTTGAACCACCTTTTCCTCTTGAATAATTATGATTTTGACCTCTACCTTGGATTTGGTTTCCTTTGTTACTAGTGTTGGCATCTTCATTCTTTGTAATTTGCAATTTTGAAGAAAACGATTTCTCGTCGCTTTCTCCAAATGAATCTGTCAATCTTTCTTCATGAGACGTAAGAGATCCAACTAGGTTATCAAAATGAAGAGTAGACAAATCCTTGATTTCTTCAATGATTATGGAAACATGGCTCCATGTTGGTGTTAGAGATCTCAACACCTTTTTAATCACAACCTCTTTGTCCACAATTTCTCCAAGAGTAGCCATCTTATTGACTACATCTTTTATTCTCACACAATAATCACTTACATTTTCAACTTCCTGCATCTTCAAATTCTCAAATTATCTTTTCAATGTTTGTAGCTTGACAACTTTGACTTGATCACTACCTTGGTAAGATTCTTGTAGAGTCTTCGAGGCATCATCTGCTATCTTTGCACCTACGATTCTTGGAAATGAGATTTTATCAAGAGCAATTTGAATATGAAATAAAGCTTGAGCTCTTTCTAGATTTCTTCTTAGCTACTCTATCATTTGTAGTAAGAGTGGTCCAATCTTTTGGCTCTGCATAACCCGTTTCTACAATCTCCCATAGATCTTTCCCTATCAAAAAGGTCATCATCTTGATGCACCAATAATCATAATCACTTCCATTAAATTATGGAATGGGTAAGGAATTAGTGTTTTGCATGATTACCCTAAAAAAACAACCATCTTTGATACCAAATGAAGGATCTATGCAGGCCTATCTATGGACTAGATACTCATTCAATTAGAATAGCATAACAATATAGCAAATGATTAAATCACAATATTATATAATCAGGCTTACAATCCATGCATAAAGAAAGAAAAAATTATTATTGAGGTAGTTGCACATAAAAGAGGCATTCATCAGTGATCAACCTTGATCTTCATAACAATAAATAGCCTCATAGAACAAACAATTAGTTTCTCCTGATTGAACGCTTACAACAATTTATTTTGGAAAACAAATCATGCATTTTGCATGCATTATTTAGTTAGACAATCTATATCAAAACACTAACTGACAGAAAAGAAAGCTGCAAATAGATTGCATCATGTCAGATGATTGACAAGATTGCATCAATTACCAACATAAACCCTAATTTATTGATATAATCATTGGATGAACCAAAGTGACCTTAGTGGCAGATGAACCGATTGTTGTCTCTCTCTAGACCATTAGCATTCCTTGCAAGGCCTTGCTAGAATCCCCATCACCTTTTTGAACTTGATCGACTTTCTCCATATCTTCAATATGTTGCAATATCCTTTCAAAGACAACGATTGATTTTGTATATTCTCATTTTTTTGGACTTGGCCTCGGTATCGACAAAGTAGCATATCTTTCCATTAATTAATTCTACTATCACTTTAGTTTTCCGTTCACCCGTCACTGCTATTTGATACACATTTCAAACTTCGACTAAATTAAAAGACTCCAGATGGTAAATTGAAGGTTCCTATTGGTGTAGTTAATTGGATTGACTATGAGGATTCCTTTGGGGATGAGTACAACCATAGGGTCCAAGAAAAATCCAATATTTTGCTTCAAATGTCTACATGTCAGGTGCCTTGTCCTTCTCCATACTCAGATTCATTTGTAGAGGAGGAATATGATATGAATAGAGGAAAACACTTATATCTGAGCAAGGAGTGCTACATACTACATATCTCTTACGAACCTGGTGGTTTCTCATGGGCTTGATCACAGTGTGAATGTTCTTCTTTAGATAATAAGGGACACAATGTTCATAACTTAGCTTTAAATTTTTACTCCAGTTTTAAAAGATATGTAGTTTTTGTATATCGCTACAACGCTGAACTCATTTTCTAAAGAATTGCAGTGCTTTTCTACATAATGGATATTTAAGTGAATACAATATTATTTACCACAAGGGCCATTTGAATTGTATTGATGTCTCTCAGTTTGTAGACCTTGATCATCCATGTGCATTAAACTTTTTGCATGAGGACTGCCTTCATGTCATGGACTTTTTTTAAGAAAAATGGAGTAGTAGTTATGGCTACCTGCGATTTTTTTGACTTTGTGGTTGATCCCTCTATTATGTATAAATATATCGACAATTAGGGGTATGGAGAGGAAATTTCTGAAGTTATTTTTGTTGAGTCCTTCATCCCAAGAACATTAGATCGGGTTCTATTAAATGCACCTATAGGTGTTTGCAATGTGCTTCACAAGGGTAGAAACCTTTGAAGTTTGAACAAATGATTTGTAAGCCTATGAAATTGCAAGACGATTCACAGTGGTGCTAACACTAGCGGCTTCCAACAACATATTTGGTGTACATCTATTCATTCTGGTTTGATCATTATTGTGTTTTTGTCGAATTTGATAAACAAGTGCATTTTCGGTAGAAGTTGACAACCTTCATTTTTTGAGTCCGCATAGTTGAGTTTGCATTGTAAAGTTTGGGTAGAGTTTCAAGAAACCTCTCACGTTTAGTTTTGTCTTTAAATAGATCGATTTGAGGAATTATTATAGTTACTGAAAACTCTAATACTCTCTTCTATGGATAATATAGTCACCACTGACAAAGAAACTCTGCAGTCTATTGTAACTTGCTTGCGAGTTTCATAAGACAAAGTAGCACTGCTTCAAAATCAGACTCGACTTCTTCATGATGAACTTGAGTGAAAGAATCTTCGACATTCTGAACCAATCCTTGTTCAGAACAACCATTTTTTCGAAGAAGATGATGATTCCAATTTAGATCAATGACAAGTACATAAGAAACTCAGTGAGCCAGCTTCAGATATGAATGCAGATGAAGTTCAACTTTTGCTTTCCAAGCCAATCATGAGACCTTGGGAATAAATCAAGCACAAAAAACACATAACATGTATCAGATATGAAAACGAAGCCACCTTTCATAATCTTAATTATACCAAACGATCCAGTTACAGAGTATTGGGTTACTTCAAGATAGTTCATATTCACTTGCTTTGGTTCAAGAAAATATTTTGAAATGCCAACAATGTCAGCAATTTGGCCACATGGAAGACCAATTCTTTGATATTCATCCTTGTGATCATTATGGAAAGCACAATCATCCTGTATTTATATATTCAAGTATTTATGCATCCTGTAGTGAAAGGGTTTGCATATTATCACCTTGTACTTTATAGGGGGGAAATAACATCAGTGATTGACAGTTAGGCTTCAAATTTCAAATTCCTATCAATCGAGCAATATCAAGCAAGCATGAGTGGTAACAAGCAAGTGTGATTCAGTTTGTGGTCACCCAACCACCAGATTTTTTTGTGGTTTTCCTTAAACCACCACTTAGTATAAGACTTACAACTTCTGCTAGACAATGGTTTGTGGTTTTCCTTAAACCTCCACTTAATATAAGACTAATAGCTTCTGCTAGAGAGCAGTTTATGGTCATCTTTAAACCAACATTCGAGAACGTTTCCAATTAGCAGAAGACATCAACTTCAACTTCTAGCTAACTTAGGAAATATTATGGGAACCATTGAGCCCTAGACCCAAGTTATAGAGTTTATGGTCATCTATAAACCACTAGATTGATTTGTGGTATTCCTTAAACCACCACTTCCATTTAGTAGAAGACATTAGATTATGCTAGCCATTCAGTTTGTGGTCATCCCAAAACCACCAGATTCAGAAAACACATTCAACGATTGCCAGCTATCCACTTCCATATTTTAGATACACACTTCTAGACTTC
>JZKD02S2175870.1:66671-79174 GCA_000966675.3 Picea glauca | reverse complement strand
GTGATGGTATGTTTGAGTGGTCAGAAGCTTTGTTCTTTTTCTTGCAGTAGTTCGAGTGATATGGGGGGACTGTTGTTCGCGTCGTCGGTTGAGGGGCTGCTCAGTTTTGATTGTCGGTGTTCAGATTATTATTTTCTAATTGGATCTAATGTCATTTGGGCTTCCTGTGGTGCTGTCGCTTTTGTGCGAAGGATTGTTTCGTTGGATTGATATCCATAGATCCGATGTATTGTGATGTGATGATGTGGTTTTTTTATGGAATGTATCTCCGGGTGATAACTTTCTGCAGATCTGAATCCGGTTCTCTCATCTCATGTCTTATGCTTATGCTTGCTCCCGACTGGTTTCACCTGGCTCCTCGTGCAATAGACTGTCTCTCGGTGGACTGGGGTTTACTATATGCTCTTCGTCTCATCTCAGACTCGGATGGCGGTCGGTTCCATCTCCTTGTGAGGTCGGGGCTTGATACATTTTGATGTTTGAACCCTCTTCTTGTATGGTATTTTTGTGGAGGCTTTCTCTAGGTGCGGAATCTGGATCTGTTTTCGTGTTGCAGTCCAACATCTTGGGTACTCCTGCGAGGGTGATGCATGGGTTTTTCTCATATCTGTTTCTCCATGAGAGATCCATGCTTTATATGCTCCATTCTTCTGTAAATACCTCTAGTTTCTTCGGCTTGTTCAAGGTTTGGTGTATGCTCATATATGGCTCCCTTTGGTGGTTGTTGATGTTTTTCCCTTTCTAGCGGGGGTAGTGCCAGAACTTTGAGGTCCTATCCTTGGGAGTGCGGTGCGGCTTCATCACTTTGAGGTCCTTGGATTGGGCGTGTAGTTCAGGGTTTATTTTGTTGATGGATGGGGTCTTCATCGACGTGGATTCCTTCTAGTTATGATATTGTGATTCATTCCTCTTTGACATGGTCCTTCTGATCTCCAAGGTTTGTTTGGTTTTTCTGTTTTGGAGTATTTTTCTTTCACAAGATCTCTTGTATCGAGTTTTCAACCTTTTAGTGGTTACTATCAACTCCTGTATTTTCTTGTTTTTGGCTCTCCAGCCAGTTACTTTGTGTCCCTTTGGGATTTTTTAACCAGTATTGGGTGGTGTTGTTAACACCTACAAAATGTAATTTGGTTATCTTTGGATGAATAGAATTACGTTTTTTTTTTTTTTTTTTTTTTTGGGGAATATCAATGGGTGGGGGGGGGGGGGTGGGGGGGGGGGGGGGGGGGAGGGGGAGGGGGGGGGGGAAATTTAAAAAAACGCTAAATACAAAGGAAAAGAAAGGGGTTCAATAGATATTCAATATAAATATATATTTGCACTATATCTCTATGCAACCATATGTATATTTATATATATTATTTTGAAATGTTGTAAACAAGTCACAGAGACAATCGAATTAGTAGGATGACTACTGGCATGAGAAATCCCATGGATGCCCACATGAGGAATCCATGCACCTTTTAGTATGTATGGAAGTCCAAATTGGAGTTTTAGTTGACTTTGCATTCTATGGGCGAGAGATCAATTAATTTCAAATATGTCATGTCACAACTTTCTTTTAATTCTTTTGTATTAAATTTGACCAATGTTAAATAAGTTTTATGAAAGTATTTATTTATTAAAATTAAAAAAAAAATGTTGTATTTTTCAACACTATTGGGAATGGGTGAAGAGGGCATTGAACAATTCCTAAAACATCATAGATGGAAATAATTTGATAAGTTTGTAATACTAAGAGGGTTAAAAATGAAAAACATTTTCTCTTAAAGTATTTCAAAGTAAATCTAATAATTCTTTACCTTTCTTAAAGTCCCAGAAACTAAATTTGATCTTAATAAAAGTTAACCATCGTTATTAATATGAAGATCATTTTCAAATGTTTCTTTAACTCAAACTTCAAACATCATAACTTAAAATAATTTTTTCTTAATTCTATAATTAATAATTAAAATAATGTTTAACTTATTCATAAATTTTATTATATATTTACTACAATTTAATAAAGCTATTGTATATTTAGTGCAATTTAATAAAAAATAGTTTTAAATATAACTCTTTTCTTTAATTTAATAAAAAATAGTTTTAGATGTAACTATCATTAATTTAAAGTAATATTTGTAAACTTGTTAATATTGGTTTTTCATAGACCCTAATTGATATTTGTTTATAATTTTTTCAAGGGAAAAGATCAATAAGGACCATATGGCAAATTACTTTTAAATTAAAAATATATTATTGATTTACAATTAAAAATAATAAAGATATTTGTTTATAATTTTTTTAACCCAAAAAATTAATAAAGACCAACTACAATAACTTTTTTATATGGCAAATTACTTTTAAATTAAAAATATATTATTGATTTACAAATAAAAATAATAAAGATGAGATGCAATAATTATTTCATGTAAGATAATTTACTTTTCACTTTCACGTTGTTATAATAAGGTTGTAAACATATATTATTAATTTATAAATTATAATAATATTTAAAAACATTAATAAAAAATATTTACATATTACAAACATTTACATGGTTGTTAATATTCATGATGGGAATATAACGATATTCGATATGAATTTTGAAGACAATAAAAAACATAAACTAACAATATAGCGATGATAGAAGGAGCGTGCATGCCAATTCTTTGATAATGGGATGATGTAGTCTCCGTGACGAAATTCTTGCCAGAGTTGTATTGAATTTATAAGGTTGATATGAAGGAAGTAATTCTCCGCGTCACTTTGAACGTTTTCTGGAGATTTGAGATACAAGGGGATCTTAAAAAGAGGGGGAAAATAGAATTCATTTTTCATTAGTGTTGGAAAAAAAAGGAAAGGCACCGGAGGCATAATAATCTTTTAATATTATTTTCCTTTTAAATGTAAAGCAGATGTAGAATCTCAAAATAATGGCCAAACTTATGTACTAACATTTCCAAAAGACATGAAGTCATAGATACGATACCCTTAACCAAAGTTACTAAGATAACGTTCTCAATGTTACAATTAATGTATTAAGCACCATGGGTGAAGGATTTGGTTTGTCCTACCCATATGGGGACACCATCAATATTAGAAATATGTCCATAAAAAGCTATTGTAGCATGATAAGCTCAACCTATAAAATCCATAGAAATGTGAAAAACTTATATATGATGTCTTTGAGGTAAACTATAACATTTTGGACATAAAAAACCTTGTTTTTTTTTTGTTAGTTGTAGGTGTCATGATGTTTAAGCATGTGGGATGATGCATTACATGAGATATTCAAGCTAATTCACCTTAGAATGTATCAAAGGAGTATATAGAGTGGTTTTTTTTGCATGTGAAAAAACCAACTCAGATTGATGGGATGAATATAGGGTCACTACTCTCAAAGCCAGAAGAATCACAATCAGAGATGGGATGAATATAGGGTCATTCTTAGTTGAGCTCAGAGATGGGATGAATATAGGGTCACCTTCAGTTGAAGTGAGTTGGAAAATAGTAGGGCTTAAATATAACTCCATATTTGTTCACATCGAGAATGCACATTCAACCATTATAACAACAATTCCATCTAGTTTGGCAACACTTATTTGTTTGTTTCTCCTTGTGAGGCTAGACATACAATTGGTGTATCATTTCTATTCACTTGTTTCTTCTTCGGCGCTTCTTTTGGTAACGAGGATGTCTTGGAAAAAAAATATTTGATATTTTTCCAAGGCAATGTCTATATCTCAAAATTCCTCTTACCACACCACTTATATTAAGTTTTGATTAGCCATCAGAGCATCTTAACCTATTTTTTTCTGGCAATGACATCTCAAGTTGCTTAGTTCTTGGCTTGGTAGAGTCCTAATTGTTTCTCTTAGCAAACTAGTTAATAAGTCTCTACAGTTCCTCCCAAATTGAGTGTCCTAATTACTTGCATTCAACAAATTTGTAATTTGTTTTTATAAAGATTATTAATGATACTTCTTTTTAATATGACTTTCCGACTTTTTATTTAATTCTTCTCACTACTTCCACTGGAATTGTTTTTAATATTAGGTAGTTAAGAAGCTATAGAAGTTTTGATAGCATTTCAGTAAGTGAATGGATTGGTACTTGTGGGTTAAGATAGACAGTAGTAGAAATTTAAATGAGAATACAAGTTTAGCACAAGAATAGCTCTCGGTTTAACACTTTTATTTGGTTATTCTGAATTATTGACAAGTTTGTTCTCCCAGTCTTAACTGTCCATGGGATTTTCTTCCATGTGCATGGTAATACATTCGGCCTAAAAGTTAAAATCAAAATTTCCATGTAAGTTCAAGTAGAGAGAAGTTATAGTTATATCAAAAATTGAGAGAAATGTACAATAACAAAATTTGTGACAGAATTCCATATCCTTGTAAAATTAAGCATGAATGACTCTAGTGAAAATTCAAGCATAGAAAACCTCGGCACTAAAATTGTGCATGGATGTTGAAAATGAAGATAGAAGAAAAATGGCAAGGAAAAGTGTGAAAGAAAGAATAAGACACAACTCATATGTTCATAAGATGTGGCCATGGTAAGTGCTTGCTTACTAGTGGCCAACAAAGGTTGGTTATGCTTGGCATACATATGTTGTATTTGTTGTTCCATATTGGGAAAAATTCACTAACTTTGCAGTGAAACCCAATATAGTTGTGGCATAATTTTTGTTGGTGTAATTGTTGTGAACATAAATTATTAGAAAAAGAAGGATCATAGGTGAAGCTTTTCAAGAAAGGAAGCTAAATTATGTCATACAAAATGAGTCACTGAAATTGTTCTAGATGCCTTGAAGGAAAGGAGGATTGCATCTCTTAGTAAATGTGCTCATTAATTGTAAGAAGCCCAAAATAAAAAACATAAAAGAGTTGAAGAAGTCCTAGAAGAAAATGATACAAGCACAATTTCATGGAATAATTATTCACGAGGAATATGCATTGACTACCTAAGTGATAATAAGTAGCTATCGATTTTGATGCTAAAATAGTTATGAAATAATAACGTGAGCCATGTCATCAAGTAGAAATAACAGTCAACATGAGCATGAGCAATTGTTCAAAATAAACAAGCAAATTGAAGTTGTTAGTAAATGTCCAAGATATTTGTATGCAAAGCCTGACATCTGATATGTAGAACAAATCAAATCAAATAATTTTCTTAGCTAAAATATGTTATAACTATCCATTTGAGTTGTTCTTCTTTCCCATGCCATCACAAAAATTACAACACGAAAACATCTTGAAGATGGACGTTATGGAAAATCCCATAAAACATGGCAGATTCATGCTTCTACATAGTTAATGACTCAAACTTAGATTAGGAAAAAATTCCCATGAGTTAGAAAAATCTCAAAATTTAATTTTTTTAACTGTGTGTGCTACTTCCAACTAATAACACAGTCTAATAGAAAAAATGAAAGTATAAAGGCAACAAAAAATAATATAAAGCTTCTGAAGAAAATCTTTGCCACCCATTGTTCAATATTGTGCATACATTTTTGTTGTGATATACAGAAAACATACATCAATGTAAACTCTAAGAGATACACATAAATCCACACCAGTGCCCAATGATTCAAACTAGAGAACCCCCTATGGGTTACAAAATCTCAAAGAATGCATTAAGAAAAAATTCAAGTCTCGCAATACAATTTATGCAGCAAAAAAAAGGAAAAACTTCTTATGCAACAAAGAAGGTAGCAATCAGAACCAAACTACCATTCCTAAGGAGATAAGATTGCATAGGAAAGACAAGATTTCTTACACTAAATTAATCCAAACACAAATTCAGCCCAACCCCTGTTAGAGGCTTTATACAAGTAAAACAAATCAAAGGAAGAGCTCAAAGGCCCACCAATGTGGAACAAGAAAAGATAATTTTATTAATGCTTCAAATCATTGGCGATCATGTTAGTTTTTAGAATTTTTCCACTAGATGCAATAGGAAAATGATGACCACCATTTATGTGAACAATTCTTTTGAAATTCATCCCACTTCAAATATCAATTTGACTAGGTTTCCCATCCATACATGTTTATCAATTTATCTTGTAACAAATTCTCTTGGCCATTTGGTAGGTGCAAACCGACTAGATGGGTGGATTAAGGGAATCACTTGCCCATTTTCTAGATGCATACTGAATAGAGGGGTGGATTAAGGGAATTTTGATGTTAGGTGGTATCCAATTACTTAATTGTGATTTTGCTAATGATTCAACACTCGCTCTAGAAATCCCTGGAGGGTCAATAGAAGGAGCATTGTACTGTCTATTAGGTTGGATGGTATGAATCTCTTATTCATATCATGATCATATTTATATATATACATGTTAGCAAGAAAGATGCAAATTCAATGCACAACGTAGAAGGGTTCATAAGTACCAAGGCAGTCGTAAGTGGGTATATTGTTGACTTTGAAATTCTAATTCCACGATCGTCATATTTGTGAACAAGAAGATATAACTCATTCTGGAAGGGATCGTGAGTCTTGCATTCGATATGAATATCCAAGCAGATGCAAAAATGGCAACAAATAGTTTGTGGTTTCCCTGTAACTCCTATTCTAGAGAATTGGGGCGATATACCTCTAAATAAAGACCCATTCCATTAAATTAGGGAAATATACCTCTAAATAAAAACTCATTCCATGAAATTGGAGAGAATAGGCACTTGAATCCAATTTACACCAAATGGAGAGGGTGAAATCATCCCAAAAAATCTCCATTCCTAGAAATTTGGGAGAATGGAAAGTAACAACCCAAATTTCACCCCTTGAAAACCAATTCTTTCCTCTCCTCTCGTACATAAATGTTGGCTAATCCTATATACATAAATTTTTTTTAAATAATTTGAAGGAAAATGATAATAAAGCACTCCAAGTCAAAATAATTTCCCAACTAAGATTTGGAAACCTCTAATTTTTCCCCTAAATTTTTCCCTACTTCCTTTAGACGGAGTTGATCCATTTGAACAACAAATTATTCTTAATAAGATATATGTTTGATAGCTATTTCTCCAACCCTCCATGGAAATGGAATGAATTATTTCTTCCTTTTCTCATTGAAAAAGTGTGTAATGTCCCCCACCTCTTGATGAAGAGGTCTGGGAAGACTTAGTGGTCTAGGCATCCCCACTAGACCATAGTCTCATACAGCATGGGGAAAAGTCAACCAAACTAATGTTATATTTTGAAGTTGACTTAGGAAAAAGGGGAAAAGAGCAAAAAGTAACTCAATGAAGAATTAGAACGCTAGAGGTTGAGTTAAGAGTTGAAACTAGGGGTTAAACTAACTCAACAGGGAAACATAATAGAAGTATAAAGGAAAGGCTAGGGTGCACCTTTCAGGCATCTTGGATATTTGGCATTTTCTTTTTTATCTCTTGAGCACATAGTTTTGAGGGTTTTGAGATTACAAACCCTAGAGAGAAACTCAATGGTGAAAGATCCCACTCACTTGTTCCAAGCTTGGTCTCGAGGATGAAATACTCCACCCACATCATTCTACACTCATCACAGGTCCCTACATTGATTCAAAAGAGCAGCAGGGCCATACTATTCAAATATTTCCACCAGGGGCACACCATTGTCTAAAGGAAAGTTTGATCCAACATTGTGAGAGAGCCTTGAGACATTCTAGCACTTGGGTTTTGCTTGCAGGGCCTTGCTCATCAGTTTGGAGGTATTTTGGAGGAGTTACTATGGTTGGATTAGCAGTTACAGAATTGGGACGACTTTGAGAGAAGGAGGACGTCTTGTGATTCAGATATTCTTATATCTAGGGAGCTATACCTCAGATCTTCTTGTGAAACTTCTCCTAGGTCCTTGTGGCAGCCCAATCTATCATCCTAGAGAGTTTCAGGGGTTTTGGAGGCTTCCTTCATCTAGGTCGAATTGTTGGGCACTTTAGGGTTTTAGGAGGACACAGGTTGATTAGGGTTTCAACAGATTGGAGGAGAAATCCTTGGTATTGGAGCTTCACACTTCCAGGAGGGATTTCCCTTATCCCGATCTATCCTTTGGGAGGAGTTTGGAATTTTTTTGAGACCTCCTTTAGCTGGGCCAAAATATTGTCCTTCTTCTTCATTCAACAGGACGTGCCAACAACATAGGGGGGTTGGACATAACCCTTGTTCTTGTATTTAGAGTCTTCATCTCATATTCATCCTTTGGAGGCTTATTTTGTATTTTTGGGAGCATTTTGTAGCAACTCATATATTCTATCTTGGAGCCATCTGATGTTATTCCGGATCTGCTTCTATATTGTATCATGTTCTTTCTTTTCTTAATAAAAAAGGTTGGATATGTGCTTTGTGGTTCCATATCTTGTGTATTGATGAGATCTTGCATTATGTTGAATAAATCTTGATAAACCATGTTGAATAACTGAATAAATCCCTAAGGCCGAAAAGTCAGAGGCAAACCTACATACACAAACAGTTAAACAGTTAGTTCAACGGTTAGCTAGTGTTCCTAAGCAAAATAATTGGCTTGGGAACATTATAGTGTGCCCAGTACTTATACAATCTACACACCTCAATGAGGAAAAGTCAATCAGATACATAGAATGGTAACAACAAGGGTTTCCCTTGGAACCCAAACAATCTCAGAAGACTAAATTCCTCCAAAGTTTCAAAAGCTTCTTTCTCAATGAGAAATTATGCAGCTTCTAGTGACAACCTTGATGTAATAGGACCATGAATCATTTTCTTGAAATCATACATAAAACCATTTTGGACTGCGTAAAAATTATATGGGGATTTATGCATGCATAAAACTGTATACCAGACATAAGTTGCTTCTTTCTTAAAATCAACATTTTTGGCTCTAGGAAAGTCCTCAAATATGTGACACTAAATAATAACAAAGACCAAATACAAAGTCATGTAGAAATTTTTAGTTTTTCTCAGCTCCCCCCCCCGCCAATTGAAATAAAATCTCATTTGAGATGATGTGAGACCATTTGATCATGGCATTTTCATGAATATTGTGGTGGAGAATGTACATAATGTATTTTGGCATGGAGGTCGTGGCCTCTAGTCCAATTATTCTAGAAAAAATCGAGGAAAACTCTTTATATGGATGCTTCAGAGAACTTACCTCAACTTGAACAGAATTGATGTCAATTCTCAGGTTGCTGAAATAACTTTCGAGAAGGTCTGCTCCTCCTCTGTGTTATTTGAGAAACTCATCTGGTTCATCATTCTTAAATAACATAGTGGGGTTTGGAAGTCACAACATCCTCTTGAATATTAAATGGGACAAAGGAATAGTCATCTTTATTTGTATTTGAATGATTCTTCGTTATGTGTCAAAGTTATCAACACACCAAACTACCAGATCTTTGAAGTTTGCTACCTCAGGTACACACCCGACTAATACAATGCTTGAAATCTAGAATTTTTTTAATTCCTTTTCTTTAGGGGGAAGAGACAAATGCCACTTATATTCATGTTATCACTGGAATTGGTGGTCTTCACGTCTAAGGGTGTTGAAAGTGTCTCTGCAATACAATTCTTTCCTTTTATTTGACATGTCTTTACACTGATTTCCTTTTTTAATAATAGTTGGTGCTCCTGTCAATATAATATTTTTATGACAGGGTGTTTAATTCTTTATTTATTTTACCACATCTTGCCTTGATTATCAACTATTGTAGCTTTTATTTCAAAGTCGCTTGTTTGCATGAAAATCCAATTTTGGATTTATTGCAAAGCTTTTACGAAATCCACACCACTTAATAACGGTATTAGGTTCACACAAGTGGCAGCTGATGTGGTGGTGGGGAAGTAAATGCCACCAGGAATAGTGATATTACGTTAGGAAACATGAAAAATGGTTAAGTATGGAGGTGTGAAGTGAGGAATGGAAAGTGCAATATGAGGATGCATATAAATATTGAGGATGCTTATGACTTTGTCACTTTGTTATTTACTCCTTAGCATCTGAGCACATAGGCCCTACGAACTTGCAGCCAAGTATTTGAAATTGACACCCCTAAAACCAACAACCCCGCTCGACCAAGATCAATTTGTTCACATGCCAAGAATGAGAGGACATGTCCAAGACATGCTAGTGGAGCCAAGAAACAAACAAAATTTCAACAGAGCTATAACAACATAGCTCAAAATTTGAAAGAAGAATATCTGACAGGCTCGAATGGAAAAAATCGATGTAGTCAAGAACTAATAGAATTCCATAAAATGGGGCATGGAGGTTGGTATCTGGAAAAAGAAAACAAAGTTTTTAGAAAAAGTTGGAATTCAACATTTCTGTGGAGCCTCACAGGTAGTAGATCTTAGGGGTTGGAAGGAAGAATCGAAAAAGTTTATCATTAGTTGGTATCATGGTGGCCACCTCTAGCTTGATTATCCAGTAGAAATCAAAGGGGGGCCAATAAACCAAATAACAGGGTTACCACACGGGGGGATGGAAGTACTAAAAACCCTTAATTCTACCAACTGGATACAATTTCTTACAAGGGAACGTTGGAGAATAATTCTAAAGGCTTCTAAAGGCGTTCTCATTGAAAAAGTTCTATAACTATGCACCAAATGGACCTGTATTATCATGTCATTTTTTTTTCACTGTCGTGGGTCAGGCATCAAATGTGAAGCTTACAATGTTAGAACCCATTGTTCAGATCCTACAAAATGGGGAGATATTCAATTGGGTAGAACATCTTGCAGGAATCATAAAAAGTAACTGCAAAGAATTCCAAGAGCATGATCGAGTGATAAGGTTTCCCTCCATGTTGATCTAGTTCACCGTGAGTCAATATAGTCTAGTAGGGGAGGCGACATTTACAACAAAGAATACACCATCTATGGAAATCTATAGGATTTTTTCACTAGGAGATATGGGCTCATCAGAATCCCTTCCAACTAATGAAATGTTTAAAACTTGGTTCATTAATCTCAAGAATTCATTACATAGATGGGGGGTTGAGAAAGTACTTCGTCAGGAACTACCAGAACCCTGTCATATCTAGCTAAGTTTTGACACCACTAAATTTTGTTGTGGATTCAAGTTGGCAGCGACGCCAAAAGACTTAGATTATCAATGGACACAGTTACAATTTTTTCAAGAATTAGAAAGACAAGTCAGTCATGAAATGGAAATACCCCCAGAAGTATTACAAATGGACTCATAATATGAACTAAGAAAGAAGAAGAAAAATAATATGAACTCTACACCATTCCATTTGTAGAAGATCTGGGAACTAAAAAAAACCCTGCAAAGCAAACCCTTGTGAAAAGAAAACAATAGGAAATAATGGAAAAAGGAAAGAAACCATTCTGGTCGGATGCAATACCAACAAACATCAATGTCAATTGGAATGAAGTATTATAGTCAGATATACCATTGAATTTTGAGGACCACAACATGAAAGAAAATATTGAAAGTATTACTAACAAAACAACCCAACGAATGAAAGAGAAGACCAATGTGTGCCAAAAGGGGGCAGTGGTAACTAGGAAATTATTACAGTCAAACGTGGGGCGAACTTTCAAATAAACCATGTCCAATATCTAGGAATAACGTGTTGAAGCAGCAAAATCCAAGGCTACACTCAACAAACATGTTGAAACAATAAGACAAAAAAATAAAAGGCTAGAGGAACAAAAGGACATAAGCACAAGTTAAACAAACATTGTTGCAGGATGTCAACAGAAAGTAACCCGACCGGCCCCAAGCACCAAGCATGTCCCAAAAATGCACAGAACAAGGCCAAGCACAAACGACTTGACAAGGACGCCACCACTTGTCGACCCTGTATTGATCATCGAAGAAAGAATGCCATTAAAGGAAATACTTAGTCAATAGAAGAAAACAAGGAAGTTGCATCATCAATTGTCGTCGAAAGAAACAATATCAGATCGGTTAGACAAGGAAATCACTGCAAGTGAAAAAATCAAAACAAATCCTTCTGGCTCTGAAGAACTAGAAGTTACAAATAAAAATGGTGTTGCAACACAAAAAAATATAGTCGAGTGGGTCCACACGAGCAATTCAACCCACTCTAACTCGACATAGTCAGATAAATCAAATCAATCTGGTAAGTCCAAGGAACATCAAGCAATTCATCTGAATGTGAGGTAGAAAAAGATAAAGAAGCATAAATACACAAAGGCACAAAAGGATAAGTAGAAGTCTGCAGTTGAGGAACATAGCACATAGTTCCTTCTCAACAATCAATAGACAATGAGCCAATAATATTTCCAACAACCGAAGTTGAAATCCAAATATAGACCAAAAAGGGAGATGAAAAAAAAAAAAAAAAGGAGAAGAAGGATAAATAACACCAAGTAGAGATTGAGCCACAAGGGTCGACCCAAAATTTTGACCCACAAGACAAAGGAGAGATAAAAAATGGAAAGGAAAACCCCCAAAAATTAACTCCTCTAGAGAGCCCATTTAAAGATAAATCATTGCCTCTAAAGAATAATGAAAATCAAGGCATGGATCAAGAACATACTTTTGAGCAAGTTAATGGTGAA
>JZKD02S2175870.1:48543-59243 GCA_000966675.3 Picea glauca | reverse complement strand
AGCTTTCCATTTCTTAAAAGTATCAAAAACATCATATTTTTGTCGAATGCAATAAACCCAAGTTTTTCTAGTTGCATCATCAATAAAAGTAACATAGTAATGAGATCCACCAAGATATGATACCTGATATGGTCCCCATACATCTTTATGCACAAGCTCTAACCTTTCATTCTTCTTTTCTTTTTTGACTCTGAGAAATCTGACTCTCTTCTATTTTCCATAAACACAATGCTCACAGAAGTCCAAATCAGTTTGTTTAAGATCGGGCAACAAAATTATTTTTTGAAGTATCTGCATTCCCTTCTCACTCATGTGTCCCAACCTATGATACCACAGTGTTGTATCCACTCCTATAGAAGCTAAAGAGATAGATGAGTCAGTACTACTAGTACATAAATACAATGTACTTAACTTCTCTCCTTTTTCTATCACCAATGATCCTTTGATGACCTTCCATGTCTTATCTGTAAATATGGATATACAACCTTCACTTTCCAACTGTCCCGTTGAAATTAGATTTTTACTTAAATCTGGAACATGTCCTACCTCTTTCAACAACCATTGGTTTCTATTGCTTTGCTTTATTTTTACCTTTCCCATTCCAACAATTTTGCATGGTGCATCATCACCCAAATGAACCTATCCAAAATCACCTTGAACATAATCTAGAAAATGTTTCCTATGGGGTGTGGCATGAAATGAAGCCCCTGAATCTACTACCAAAGACTCATAAATATTATCTACAAAAAGAATCAAAGCATCTTGTAACACATCATCTGTTACATTTTCTTCATGGTTTCTCTCATGTTGTCCATCTCTTTGTTTCTTTGGAGCTCTGCAGTGTTTCTTCAGATGTCCTTTCTTCCCACAATTCCAACACTCTATCTTTCCAAGTTTGGATTTGGATCTGCCCTTCCGAGAATTCCCATGGTTCCCTAGGCCCTTTCCTCTATCCTTTTATCTTCCCCTGTTCTCCATGTTCAACACATTACCTGATGTCTCACCTGTGATTTTCCATTGCATTTCCTCATTAAGGATAACACCAACAACATCATCAAATTTTAAAGTATTTGAACCAGAGACAGAGTTACTTACAGTGACCAAGCCGTTCCATCTTTCTGGTAATGAGCACAAGATTAGAAGATCCCTGACGTCATCATCAAAATCCACTTTTAAAGAACTTAGTTGATTAGTAATCATATTAAAATCATTTAAATGATCTGCAACAGACCCACCTTATGACATCTTCATATTAAATAATCTCTTCATTAGAAATACCTTATTGGACACTAAGGGTTTTTCATACAATTTAGCCAATGCATCCATCAAACCCTTTGTTGTCTTTTCTTTTGAAATATTGAAAGCCACCAACGCTGCCAGGCTCAACCGTATCGTTCCTAGAGCCTTTCTGTCAAGAATCTCCCATTCTTCATCCTTCATAGCCGTCGACTTCTTTTCTATTCTGCCTAATGGTAGGAATAGATCCTTTTGATATAAATAATCTTCCATCTGCATCTTCCATAACTGGTAGTTTTAGCCATTAAGTTTTTCGACCCTAAACTTTCCATCTTCTGCCATTGCTCCCACTCGAACCAGGAACCCTCTTTTCCTTCGAATTAACTTTCTCTCTAATTCCAGTTGTTAGAAAAATAGGACCGTGGAGCAATAAAATAAAACAAATGCGGAAATAAAATACAGAAGATACACAATACAATAGAGACGCATATTTACGTGGTTCACCCAGTGTGGGCTACGTCCACCATAGAAATTGCCAGGTCCTTCCTTTATTATTATTCATCATATGAAGGATACAACCTACAACAAACCTATTGTAACTTCCTCTTCTTTCTCTCACAGTCTCCTCTCTCAGAATACAATATTTTCCATCATACTTAGCCATAACAAATTTCCCTCATAAAAGAGGGTTGCCTTCTAGGGAAAAAAAACCTTACATAATTTCTATCATTATATCTGCAACCTTATAATGAATGGTCCATATTTACAATGAAATTACAATATACATTTACAAGGAAATTTTTCCTTTGGGGGCTTCACCGCTAAACCGCCCAGTTGGGGGGGTGGACCCCCTGGACCCCGTAGAGTGGGTACCCCCCCTCTGCACTCCCCCGCATGGAAGAGTGTACATTCTTCTGGGGTGTAAAGACTTCATGGGGTATAAACACGGATGAAAACAAAAATACCTTTAATCGAAGAGATAATCAGGCTCCACAACCAACAAAACAAGTTGGATTTCTTAACACAGATGAAAACATTAGGGTTGGAGGCCCAATATTCAATTGATGAGTGGCATACGTTTACCTGATATCTGCAACGTTTGGCCCCAAATATTTATCAAACTGCATTTGACTAGGGTATGCCTCAACAACCTTCACAACAACAACAATCGAGTGTTGCTTCATCATACAGGAAAAGGTTTCAATTTTTCAACCCAACTATGTCAGAGTCAAAATTCTCGACTATAAGTCATCAGTCAAAAACCCTAGAAATCACAGTAGAAGGAATATAAGAGTCTCATTTATACAATGGAGTGAAAACATTGGCTCCGTACATATAGTTACACCAGTGGCTTGAAACGATCCAAGAAGAAATAGTCGTCCAGACAAAGTAGTTGGAAGAGTCAAAAAACACAACAGGATAAAACAATTAGCGAATATATTCAATTTTAATAGTCTATATTTCTATGTATAAATTTTGTATGGGTATAATATAAGTTAATCATATGTGAAGAGGAAATTTTGAAGGAAAGGTCGACCTTATCAACATAGACTATTAATTTTGTCGGCTCAGTTGACCAAAATTTTGTTTTAGATGGAGTTAAGTTGGATTTCGCTGTGACAAGACAGGGTGGTCACATGAGTGGAAATCACATCAAGTAGTACAGAGCCATAATTTTTAACATCATTCCCTCCACTAGAAGCCTCCCCAAACACGTGCCAAAACCACCATGAAACGACCAGGGAGGGGGCATAAGAAATCAGATGGAACAAAAGTCTTCTTGCATGCAAATCAGAGAAGAAACTATGA
Organism: Picea glauca; assembly: GCA_000966675.3. Classification (NCBI taxonomy): domain Eukaryota; kingdom Viridiplantae; phylum Streptophyta; class Pinopsida; order Pinales; family Pinaceae; genus Picea; species Picea glauca. Next base: position 56,198 of record JZKD02S2175870.1, on the reverse strand, counting down.
AAGTTGATCTATCTACATGGATATTCACTCCACGAGGGACCAATTTTTCCTAGTAGCATGCAAAGTTTTTCCTATTTTTGCAATAGATAGAAGGTCCCCTCTCCATCCATAGTGGAATACCGCAACACTGACGAGACATTATGCAATTCAATCTAAGGCACTTTGGCATTGTATGGTTGTCGAACGAATCCTACATAGCTATGAGAAAGGGGATTCGTAGTTGTTGGTTTCCTGAATCAACAAGGGATTGGGATTGAGAGGAAGAACTAAGTCATTCTTCCAGCACAACAATCAAAGTCATCTGGTGAAAGTGGTGATCACATAGAGTTTTGAGACATAAATCCTCGATCCAGGAAAACACAGTCTGTACAAGATGAACTAGTTTGAAGGATCCAGGCTAAATGATCTTAGGTTGAAATTTACATACTTATTCTCAACCATAAAAAAATATGTTTTATTCTTCTCAAAATTCATCAAGTACAGCCTAAAACAATCCAGTAACATCAAAAAAGGAAACCACAAAAGATCCATTAACCAAGTCATTCATTTTAAATGTTCTCTCTCTTAGTTCTAAAATTGTAATCTTTCATTATAAAAAAATTCTTAATGTAATAGTCACAACATCCCCCTTTCTCAGGGTGAGCAAGGAATTGATGGAGGGAGGGGGGAGATGTTGTAGGGGCTAGTTGGCCCTACTGACTAGGTCCAACAGTCAACCAAATGTAATTCAGTTGACTGTCTAATTCAAGTATATGAGTCGTTTGAGCAACTAGTTGGGTCAACTGACTGAGGCTGTTAGGAAGTGACAACTTCTGTGTAACTATATACACAAGTATATATAAATGACTATGTAATAGAGGAAAGGTTGGTTGTTGTTGTACATAATAAAGTGCATATTTTTAGTTCTCCCACTACTTTGTGTATGTTTCCATATATATCTATGTGTGTATATATATTGTTGTATCATATATGTTTCTTTGTGTAACAAACTACTAGTAACACTCTCATACGTTCCCCTAGATTACAACAGGAACACCTATGTGAGACTCAACAAGGTAAGAGTCTACATCAATGTCAATTTACACACTTTCATCCTTAGACATGTTTCATGTTGAGAAACCACTAGATTTCATTATTGGTTGAATTTGTTGTTTTTCCTTAAAGGTTTCGCTAGGTTGTTGTTTACTTTGAGAACTTTGAGGTTGCTAATTTTGGGAACCTTGGGGTTGTTGTTGAATATTTTTAACCCTTCATTGATAAATCATCCAATATTTCTTTCTATTCCTTATTTTATTCTCTTCTTGAGATGGTTTTGGTGTGAAGGCCCTTGCAAAGGTGGCTTGGTCAAAACCTTTCATTTTCTTGATCATTTAAAAGGATGTGGATGTCATTAACCAAAATTGGCCATTCACCCACATAACTGTTTATATCACTTGACCCATATTTGTTTCTTTCACTTTCATGTTACAAAACTTCTTTAACATACATACAAGTATCTTGAATGTGGGGTAAGTCAAAAGGATTACGCCAAGGAAGATCTTCTTTGTCAACAAAATTATTCCATTTAAAGGAGTTGGGACTCTTTGATTTTGTTGATGTTGTCTACACTTGTCCCAACTAAAATTTCCTATAGGTTGATATCTAATTTTCCTCTACAAATGAACAATCTTATTCTGCATAGTTTGGTTTTGTTGTTGGAATGTCTTTGTTTTCTTGGCAAAGATGGCTTCCATACATTTCATTGCATCTACCAAAAATTGCTTCATATCAGGGGCAGGATCAATGATGTTGACTACCCCTTTCTTTGGCTCATGTTTAGATGTGGAATATATTGATGTGTTGAAGTGTTATACTTTAGAAGAAAACAAGTTATATTCAATCTTACTTTCATTCTCCTTAGCCATCTCCAAAGTAGTTGGGAATTTTTCCCTCAACATGAAACCAAATTGTCCTTCAAAAGCATTAGTGTAATGTAGTAAGACGACTCCATCACTTGGTCTCAAATTTTTAGGAAACTCTTTCAATAATTTTCCAAATATCTCATCAAAGTCTTTCACACTCCCATTGTCCCTTTTCTTCATTTGATGGAGTTGTGTGAGAATCAATTTACCATATTTTTTAAGGCTTGCATCTTGATGAATGCATCATGAAAGGCTTGGAAAGTCTTAATGTTATTGGCAGCCAAACCATTGTATTGAGACTTTATGTTTTCTTCCAAGAACAATGAAGATAGATTCATTACTACATCTTCATTATGATTAGGGATTGAATTTTCACCAAGGGCATTATAAAAATTCATGATATGTCGCTCAACCCTAATAACATTGTTTCCTGAAAACTTAGAAGCCATTTGTGGTACTTATTAGGCACGTTGTGAGGAAACCCTTGGATTCTAGACATATCAAGAGGCTTGTAAACATTTTTAACCCATGGTTAGGTGGCCATGGTGACTATCCTCATATGAAATGTAGAAGGTATTAGGTGTAAGCGATTGTTTCTATAGGAAAATTGAGAAATCTCTTTCAATCTCCTTCTATAAGATTTTTTTGGATAAAAAAAACTATGGTAAAGAGTTTGGCCAGAACTCCTTGTTGAGTATCTATCACTTGAGTTATCTTCCTATGGAGTCACCAGGTCAGTTGACTTATGAAAATATTCAAATATTACTAACCAAAAGAAAATTTAAAGCTTAAAACTTCAAATAACTAGGGAATGGACTTTGTCCCCAACAATGAAACCAAAATGTCATAGCTCAAACTCTCACTTAGGAGGAAAATTTCTAACCTAAATGAGAGCCTAGAGGAAAATCTCAGGCAAGCCACTCACTGTCACCTCGATGACCTTGCCCCATTATTTAGACTAAGGAAAGAAGTATCCTAGTAAAGGCAGGGAAGTCCTATCAATCAATAAAGCTAAATTGTTTTATGGGATGAGTGTCTCTAGTTTGAATTAATAAAGATATCTAGTGATTAACACCTGAATCACTTTCAAAGTTTGAAGAAAGATTAAGTGCGCAGATTGTTTATTATATCACTTAAATTAGAACACAATTTAAATAAATCACGAGTTATTAAATATGATTGTATTTAAGAATGCTAGAAACAACTTTGAACAAGTGTGGCAAAGTATGTAAATCAGATTTTCTTGTTATCCCATCAACCATGTATCATCAACAATAGCAATAGTAAATGTAACCAATAGCTCAATATGGAATCAAGGGACCAGTAATCCAATTATGCTTTTGTTTGCAAGATCATGCAGATATCTTATTTAGACTTCAATCACCAACCTTGAACATGATTGGTGTAAAGTGATGAAGTATGAATAATATCAGCATGTTACTCAACCATTTCAATAAAGATTAATCCAAGTGTTGAAAAATTGTTGCCATATTTATGAGAGTTGATTATCAAAAGCCACAACTTTCTCCAATAAATGGAAACATCACATAGAATATCCACCATTGATTTATATGTACTAGTACTTAGGTGTGTTCATTTCATACTTATTATTGTTTTGCAACAGAACTAGGAAAACACTGAATCAAGTCAAAGTGTGGATCTCAACCATCAATTACAATGAAAAATGTTTATCTATTAAATAGGTCATTTAAGCACATTAGGTGTCCATTAAACCATGAAGCATGAATCCAACATAATACTTAAAAGCCACAACTTTATCCAATAAATGGAAACATCACATAGAAGATCCACCGTTGATTTATATGTACTAGTACTTAGGTGTATTCATTTCAGACTTATTATTGTTTTGTAGCAGAATTAGGAAAACATTGAATCAAGTCAAAGTGTGTATCTCAACTATCAATTACAATGAAAATATTGATCTATTAAAGATGTCATTTAAGAATATTAGGTGTCCATTAAACCATGAAGAATGAATCCAACAAAATACTTAACATTCTAGCATATTATAGGCAAGATGTCAAGCTCAAAAGGTTAATATCTTTTTTGGAAGCATATATCAAAGAGAAGATTTAGAAATATGTATTCTCATTAATTTATCCAACATAGAGTGTAAAATATTAACATTTTAACACATCAAGTTTACTTCACCAATGGATCAGAAAATATCAAGCACATAAACCCTTATTATAATCAATTTCTAACCATCAATAGTCAAAATCACATAATACATTGAGCCAATTAAGTAAGTTGTTCCACATGAATTTCCATCGATTTATTAGATATCAGGGTTAATATTATTTAGAGAACAAAACATGGGTCTTTAACAAGTGCTAAAGTGCTATCAAGAGTCAAATATAAAATCATTGAGCCTTTATTCTCATTACTTGAGTGCATTAGATGTGATTAGTAATGTTTTAATAAAATAGTTCAAAACCCATTATGCAACAACTAGTGATCCATGTATTTCTAGCACTTAAGAAAAAATGAGATAAGACTCAAATGAAGTGAATTAAACTTACATCAAGAACCCTTAAGTATATTATTCATGTGACTTACATCTATCCAAGAAAAATTCAGATTTAAACCAAGATCCAAGCTAAATCAACTAGTTAAATGCTTGTTAAGGGCATAAAGTAGTAAAATATATGCAAATCGTTAGTAGATCTTGTCAAGCAATTTTTTTTTCACAATTGTTCAAGTCTAATTTAGAGCTAAGGAAGTTAAACACAAGACTTGAACCAACAATCTATATCTAAAGAAATGTGAATTCGAAGTTTTTTTTTAAGGAATTTAAAAAACAAGAATGGTTAAGCATGCAAATGAAGAGAAATGCCTACCCAACTTGGGATATGGGGGAAATTTGATCCAATATTGAGTGATGATCTTGTATATTTTATGTTTGAAGTCACTAACACCTTCAAAGATTGTTTGATAAGATTCAAACTTGGATACTTGAGACACTACAAGAATATAGGGAAGACTCATCCTATGAGGACTTATACTATGTGCTATAATATGAAATTTAAACTGAGCCCAAGGTAAGAAAATAGAACCCTATGATAAATATGCTCAATACAATAAGTCTAAGCTTGGAATTTCACAAAGAAAAGAGACAGAAGACATACATTAGCTCAAATGCATTTCTTGATGTTGTAGTATCTCATTTCTTCCTAGAAAACTAAAATACCAAATACCCTCTATAATATATCTAAAACATATACTCAAAGAAAAGACAAATATCACTAAAAAGATTTTGCTAGGCAAACAAGTTCCTCCAATTTATTTCCAACAAGTACAAATGATAGATGATCTTTCCTTATATAAAAAAGGTTCCCTTACAAAACCATGGGTGAAATACCATGTGCCGAATATAAACCATGAGCTACTACTATATTCTCAAGCTAAAGCCATGGGTAAATACAATGAATCCCTCAGAACCATCAACAAAACATAAATGTATGATAACCACCCACATTGTGTGGTCATAGAAGGTCAAATACACCCTCCCAACAATATGAATATATCCTAAACAACCATCCAAAGTATGGAATAAAAGGTGTGATCCAAGATAAGAGTCATGAAGGTTGGCACATGTGGAAAAAATACTGAGGTGCTCCCATAAATGATGGAACACGTGGCTCAAGAAACAAGGAGCTCCTAGAGATAAATGGTCAAATATGCTCATAACCTCCTCAACTAACTCATCCCCACTTGTAACAACCTATAACAAATAGTCCAACTATGTAAAAACCTCTTGATTATCCCCAACAAACCCACATACGTGGTCAAAGAAGCATAGTAGACTGGAATAATCCACACATGTGAGAGAATGTGTCCATGTAAGCAAGTGCACTTTCCTAGAATGGTCTAGGTGGCACATGATGATGATTCGTTGTCCCTATCATCATTCAATACATTATCATGGATCTCAATGTAGTGACACATATCCCAATGTAGATAGATGTGATTGTATACATGTACATAGATCCCAATATAATTTCATAGATCCCAAAGAAAGTACATGAATCTCAAGGCATGATACATAGATCCCGAGGCATAATTGCCACCTAAAATACATTTGCATAGTTCCCAATGCAATGTGCACATTCATAGTGGTGGCTCTAACCACCTTACAAGTCATTAGGTGGTTTACACATAATGATGTATTCTAGCAACAACGCAACACAAGTTGATTTTAAGATTTGCCTAAGTTTTACCATGGGAGGATGACCTTAACCTTTATACATGTGACAAATACTAAGATAAGAGGTGTTTCTTAAGTCACAAAGCTAAAGGTAGGTGACATGATGGATAACTTATGAAAGGAGAAGGAGAAACCTCATGTATTGACCCTAAAATCCATGTGAGATGATGTATAGGTCTTTATACTTTTTGACCTAGCTTTCATGAGCTAGGAATATTCAATGCATAAACATTAAAGAGGGAGTTTAGCTTTGAGTTGTCATTTCCTCACCAATATTTCTTACTACCCATTTATTTGTCTTTTCCTTTCTTTTTTTACATTGTTTATTTTATTCATCGAGTCCCTTTTTCTTTATATATGAATAGACAAGCATGGGACCAGGAGCATTGGCCTTATAGCGAGGTGGCATAGCTCAAGATTTAACATTTTTGGCTTCTAACTTTTTAAAAATTCTCTTCACCTATAGAATTTTGGGTTTGTTACCCTCTTAAGGGTAGCAACCTTTGGATACCCTTAAAATGGTATCATGTACATGCGTGCATGAGCCTTTATTAATTCCAGACTCAATCATTTCCATTCTCCAATTTGAAACATGATGCTGGAAGACAAAAGATGAACCATGATATGCTTACATCAGATGCTCAGATACTCCTTGATGGTCTAAGTCACTCCATAGATAGTCCATGTGTGATATTTGTTTATACATAATGATATAACCCCCTGGCATGTCATGAAGTTATGGTTACCTTACGACGGTTGAATAGGATGTCACAGCATATAAGGTTTTCTCAGTTGCATCGTGTTACCGTGGGAAACATATTCTTGGTTAGAATTGTGCCATCTTCTAAGATCATTCATACTACTAACTGTTTAGACTGGGTACCACAAACCATATTCTAACCACACCAATCACCTTCCATATCCCTCAGTATCACTTGTTTCCATCCACAATAAAAAAATAGTTGCATACCATCATGTATAACTACTCAAAGGTCAAAAGGAAAGGTTGAAATCAAGAAGTCCTAAATAAAATAAATCCATAAAGGCTAAACAGGTGAAGGGAAAATCAAACAAAGTAAAACTACTTTACTATGGTCCCCCCTTTTCAAAAGTCTTATGAGAAAAATGTTTATCTAAAGAAAAATGACCGAGAAAAAATAATGATTAATCAAAAGAAAAGAAAGAGAAAGTGTGTACGAACCAAAGTAGCAAGGCTCCCTCTAGAATGCTATTGTTAAAAATGACTATCTAAAATAAAGCTAGAGGCACAAAAAAGCTAAAAGATTGATCAATGCATGTCTAGGACTTTGAGATTCATCACTTGAACATTCCCCCTTCATCACTAATCTCGTTAATTGTTTATCCTCCACCTAAAAACTTAGGAAATATAGGTTTTCCTTAGGGGTGGGTTTGTTTAAAATTATTAACAATGTTTCCCTAGGTAAAATTTAGGCAAGTGTCAAAATTAAATTAAATGTTATGTTTACTAAGAAATTGTCACTCAAAACTATGAATTAGTGATTTTT
>JZKD02S2175870.1:6401-48533 GCA_000966675.3 Picea glauca | reverse complement strand
CGGTGTTTCTAAGGAGGGAGTTTGAGGAGGCCTACAAAAAATTCACAGATGAGCGACACCTATTCACTACAAGGATAGTCGAGCTCCAGGAAGACACCCTCATGGCACTTGCAATGTGCAAAGATATGGAGCGGTGGTACGAGAAAGCGCAACAAGCCATGGAGAGAGTCGACTACATCGGTGTAGTCCAATAGAGCCGAGATACAAAAGAACATGACATTCAGGTGTTGAATAAAATCATTCTTGATCACATAAGGAAATCGGCCGAGTATTGGGCAAAAATGGCTTGGGAACCTCATCGGTATATTCAAGAAAAATGAGCCAAGTGCGAGAAGAGTTGGGTCAAAATCAACAAGGCAATGAAGGATATCAGACTCCCCAAGTTTGGCATACCCGATGACTTTTTCGACTTGCATGACATAGTCAAATCGCACATGGAGCAAGAATCAACATGGGCTAAAGAAATAACAAAGTTGGCAGACATGGCACCAAGTGAGGAGAAATAGTTCATGGAGCACCCAATCAAAGCTCGAGCTATGCTGCAATAATTAAGTTCCAGTTTAGTCAAGTATCGGGCACATGCAGTAGAGATAAGAGAGATTTATGCGGCCCCGATGGAACAACATATATTCCCATACGCCAAAACTCTCGAGGAGTTGTTCATCAAGTTGCTGGCATATGAGAAGAGTCACCCTTTTAAGTGATATCTTGAGATGACTCTTAGACAAACTGATAGGAGAGAACACCACATGGAAAATTTTGTTTTACTTATTTTCACTTTAATCGTTATTTTTAGTTAATTTTATGTTATAAATAGGAGCATTGACTGATTAGTCAGAGGTCGATGGTTTTTGCAAGAAACTCTCATTTTTTGGTTTTGTTAAGAATTATTTTGGAGCTTCCTTTAATTGAGAAGTCCTTCTGGACCAGAGACAGGTTTATGTTTTCATCAAATGYGTGTATGATTGGATGTGGAGAAGAACTATTTCCTATCTCGTCTCATGAATGGATGTTGTAACGAGTAAGATCTATTAAATCTATTGATAAGTTATCTGATGCAATGTTTTTATAGTTCTTTCTTTAATGATGAAAATGAATCATTGTGTTATTATGTGATTGATGATTAGAGTTGAGTGAATTATTTTACTTGCCATTATTTATCACATGCATGTTTTCTTTTGATAATTTGTATCTCAGCCAGTAATTGGATTACTCACATGGTTAACGTATTAGTACTAGGCCCATGGTAGACGATCATTGTCTGCACACTAGAGTAACAGGTTATCCCAAGATCGACCTCCTCTCCAGTATTTTAGTTTGTTCCCATTTTGTCACCTAGTTGGTTTATATCGGCCCTATCTTATCTCAATATTACCTAAGAGAAAATACAAAAAGAGAACGTCTGAACTAAAGGACAAAACCTTCACAAGAAAACGTAAATCCCATCGATTATTCCGGCTTGATCGCAAGATATGGAGAACCATTCCACCATTAAATGTTGTATAGTCTAATTGGGCCCCAGTGGCAAGTTTGGATCCTGTTGTTGATTTAAAGGGATTTAGGACCCATCAATAGAATTGGTGCTAGAAGGAGGGCCTGAAGAATGAATGGTTGAATACATATTTCATATGATATTTCAGACAGCCTGTAGATTCAAAACAACCCACATGCATGACTAGTCATTCCCAAGACAGTCCACACACATTAAGTACTCCTAAAATGAGTAACTCACCATAGCCTGAGGAAGAACACATGTATTCGAACATACCTTACACTCTTCCTCACGAGGAATTAAATCAATTCAAAAGAATCACAAGAGAATACACTCGACAGATCGGTGCATTGTCCTTAGCTTCGATACTTCCTCGAAGGCAAAAAATAAGTAGACCAGTGGTTGACACCCCTGACCAGTTTTTTTTGCACACAATATAATACCTAATAGATTTTTCAATCACTGAAATTGAACATCCTCTTAATCTAATCCCTGAAACGCCAGTCGGTGATGTCTCTGAGCCAAATGATTTTTCTGAAGAGGAAGGGTTTAACTCAGAATGATCATCTTTAGGATATGAAGATATGGAAGATCATAATGAACATAATGAATAAAGGGGAAACCCACCTCATAACAATCAACCTTGGTTGGCCAAAGACTCTTTGTCCATCCCAGGGAGAGTCCATAACCTTCCCTGACATTCAGAGAAGTTACTTCCTAAATTTGATCTGGAAACCTTAGGAATTCCTGAAGATCATATCAAGAAATTCATACTAGTGATCAAACTTATGAATGTCCAACATGAAGACGTAGTATGTAGTCTATTCCCCTACACTTTTCTGAATTCAACTTCCACATGGTATTTTAACTTACCCGTACGATCCATAACTAGTTGGACAAAGTTTCAGAAATATTTTTTGGATAAATTTTTGCAGAAGAAACTACTACGAAAGCTCTGATGGATGATTTTTTCGCTACCACCATGAGTTTGAAGGAAAGGATCAAAGACTTTAATCAAATATTAACCACCATCTTAAACAAATTCCATTTCAAAGCTAAACCTACTTAGGAGTTGCAAATCGAAGTATACGCTAATGCCCTCCCAGCTTCTATTTCCATGTTTGTGAAGAGGGATGCCAAACTAACCCTAGCTAAGAATTTCAAAGAATCCAAAACGATAGATTTCCAAATGAAAATGTGCAAAGAAATTCAGGTCTCCTTAGTTAAGAAAAAATCTCAACCTGCTTCCCAGAGAGGCCTATTGCTCACTAGACCCCCAGGTAAACAAGAAGAACAAGCTCCTGAAAAGGGAAGTGGGGACATAGAGGACCTATAACACATGGTCAAAAAGATATCAAATGAAATCATATACATAAAGAGAAGTTCAGGGGAGGGAAACCAAGGCCAAAGACCCTATAAGACTTTCTTTAAAATAAACCCACCATTCAAAGCAATTAAACCTCCCCCAGCCAACCTAAATTTTGATCTGGGAAATGTAGCATCTGACTCTTTCTGCACTTATCATCAAGAGAACCACTCTGAGAGAGACTTCCCTCAATGGGTGCATGCCATGAATTTGATGGCCAACCGGTTTCTAGATGAGGTTTCCCTAACCGAACATTCAAGCGGTTTAGTTATGAATGTTACTGATCAGGAAGAGATTGATCCACCATAAGATACAACCATGCTGATATGGGATCCTGACCTAAGTATGCCTTCCGAAAACCTATTTGAGGTTTAAGAACCACCCGCAGAGATCTTGATGGTGCAAATACGAAGTAAAGGTCAACCCGTCTCAAATGACCTCACTACTACCCAAACTTCGGGAGGAATATAAACTCCCGATCACTTGAAAGAACCTTTTTCTCCCCGTAAGAACCCTATAAGCATCCATACCTGGGAATCACCCAAGATAGATTACAACATAGTAGAGACTTGAAACATTTTGAAGGCTAATATATCAGTTATGGACATATGTAGAATCCCTCAACAAAAAGACTTCTTGTTACAATCTTTGAAATCAGTATAGAAACACGCGAAAGCATTGACCCATGAAGAAATCTAACTCCCACAGATCTAGGAAATAAACCAACTGTGAATGCTTTCTTTGAATATAAGAATAAAAAACCTTTTGTCCCACCTTTCCTTTTGACATTAAAAGTCTTTAACATAAACCTCTATAACTGTTTGGTCAATTCAGGAGAATCCTCTAATGTTATGCCACTTTATATTTGTAAAAAACTAAACGCAATCCCTCTCAAGAGTGACAAACATGTAATACAACTAGACAAAACTCAGGTGAAGGTCATGGGAGAAATCAAATGTGTAATGATCAGAATAGTGACACATCCTAAATTTGTGCAAGTGATTGACATCATTGTAGTAGATATTCCATAAGCTTATGGGTTATTATTAAGCTGAGATTGGTCTGAAAAGTTAAACAAATACTTTAGTACAGACTGGGCTCACCTTTGGTTTCCATTAAAGGGACACAAAAATATGATCAGAATTGATAGGGAATGATATCTGAAACATACTATCACTGACCTAGAAACCCTAAACGAGCCCTCATCGACATATTTCCCTATGATAGGCAATTATTCCTATGATTCCTACTTCGGGAACTTCTCCCCTCTCTCACATGATGTCCCTCTTACTCAAAACTCCAAAATAATTTTTTGAGAGGAATTGCTGACAGCGGCCGAGGAAACCCTCTTCTGCCAAGAACCTGTGTCGGAAATCGTAGAACTAACAGGAGGAAAAGAGGAAAGGAATAGGAAATAAGAAGCTAATACATGTTGCCCACAAGATTGGACCCTGTATTTTTATGGATCTAAATCGCAAGAGGGGTCAGGAGCAGGGTGTATCCTCATTAATATGAAAGGAAAACGACATTTCATGTCTTGTAGACTAGAATTCGAATGCACAAATAACACCGCTGAGTATGAAGCTCTAGTACAAGGGCTAAATAAAGCCATAGACTTAAGCGTCAAAGAATTGAAGGTTTTTTAGATATTCTAAAATCATTGTCAGACAGATAAGGAATACTATACATTGCAATTCTCCACACCTAAAGAATTATCAACAGGAAGTGCACAGGCTAATAGATCAGTTTGAAGCTTTCAACATTACAGCGATTCCCAGAGAGAAAAACACCCTTGCTGATTCTTTGACCATCGATGCTTCAAGAATATCACCTCTAGAAGATTATGAAGCCTCTCGGTTCATTGTAGAACTGCTCTACAAACCCTCGGTACCCAACAATATTTCTAATTGGAAGGTTTTTGAAGGAGACGAATAGATCATAAAATTTCTGACCGATGAGGACAATTTTAAGGACTTGGCCATTGACGATGAAGTATTCTAGGATCAATTGACCAAAACCAACCCTCATGTAAATCATTCGATCGACAAATCAAAGTCTCACACGATATGGTAGTTCCTATCCCATCCATGAAATCATAAATCTCGGAACACTGAACAACCCAAAAAATGTAAACCTCAGTAGGACGATATCTAAAGAGGAAAGGAAGTCTTATCTCAAACTTTTCAAACAATACCAAGATGTCTTTGCATGGTCCTACCAAGATATAAAAACTTATGATACCCGTATCATTCAACACATTATCCCTTTAAATCCTGAAGTAAAACCCTTCCAACATAATCTCTGGAAGTACCACCCATCCCTGGAGCCTCTCACGTGTTAGGAGTTAAAGAAAATGTTAGATGCCAAAATTATCTTCTAGGTTAGACACTCTGCATGGGTATCTAATTTAGTTCCTGTAAGGAAAAAGTCTGGGGAAATTCTCCTATGTGTAGATTTCAGAAATATCAACAGGGCTTCAGAAAAGGACAACTACCTAGTTCACCCAATGAAGCAACTTTTGCAAATTGTGTCTGGCTCTGAAATTTTCACCTTGCTGGATGGTTTCTCAGGGTACAACTAGGTTCTAGTTTCAGAAGAAGACCACCTGAAAACTACCTTCTGAACTAAGTGGGGAACTTTCTCTTACAAACACATGCCTTTTGGGTGAATCAATGTGGGAGTGACCTTCAAGAGGGCCATGGACGTATAATTTTGGGGGATAATCAACAAGTGTGTAGTGGTTTACTTGGACATCGTGACTGTTTATTCAAAGAACAGAGAAGATCACATCCAACACTTGACCCAGATTTTCGAAAGGTGTAGAAAATACAGAATATCCTTAAACCCTAAGAAAACTATTTTCGGTGTCAAGGAAGGTAAGTTGTTAGGCCACATCATATCTCAATCAGGCATTCACATAGACCCATAAATAATCAAGGTTATATCTCAACTTCCACTACCTTGAAACAAGAAGGTTATGCAGTCATTCTTCGGGAAAATCAATTTTGTGAGGAAGTTCACTCCCCATTTCGTTAAAACTATCAAACCCCTACAAAAAATTATTCGTAAGGATGTTGAGTTTAAGCGGGATGATGAACAAAAGAAGGATTTCAACAATATTGAAACTGCAATATCTCAATCCCTAGTGCCGCGAAGTCCCGATTTCAACAAATATTTCTTCCTCTATACTTTCGCTTCCGACCAATCGTTAGTTGTGGTATTAACTCAGATGGATGATGACAAAAACGAAACCCCGATATTGTTCATGAGCACTAACCTCCAAGGTGTTGAACTGAATTATGATTTTATAGATAAACAAGCTTATGCAATTTATAAAGTGGTAAAACATTTCAAATCTTACATCCTCAAGAACCACACCAAAGTCATCGTGCCTCACCCTACAGTCTGAACGCTATTTACTCAACAAGAAATGGGGGAAAGGAGAGAAAATTGGATGGCAGTAGTTCAGGAATTTGATATAGATATAAAACCTGTTAAGATATTTAAAGGACAAAGGTTATGCAAACTGGAAGTTGAAGCTCAAGACCAAGTAAATGAATACCCCAGATGGGAGAATGAAATGGCATTATGGTGTGGTGAAGCTTCATACATTTCCCTAGGGAAAGAGTCTTGGTATGAGAAATTGACTTATCTCCTACATCATGGGACTTGTCCAGAAAACCTCAACCCTAGGGAAAGGAGAGCTATCAGGTTAAAGTTTGCACAATATTGCCTCATAAATTCAGTAATCTTCTGGGTTAATTACGATGGGGTACTCTTAAGATGTCTCAAACGTGAAGATGCAGACAAAGTTCTAAAGGAGATCCATGATGGACCTGCAGGTGGACATTTTGTAGGAGACACTACCGATCATAAGATACTGAGAGTTGGTTATTATTGGCCCACTTTGTTCAAGGACGCTCACACATACTCTAAAAACTATAAAACTTGTCAAATAAGCACTAGGAGAGAGAAGAGAGCAGCGGTCCCACTCCAACTGGTGACCGTTTCTAGGTCGTTTGAGCAATGATGGTTAACTATCATAGGAGATATTATACCAAGCTCTTCAAAACAACACAAGTACATACTTAGTACCACCGATTATTTCATGAAATGGGCAGAGTCCATCCCTATGACTCATGTAAACGAGAAGGTGGTAATCCAATTCATAGAACAATAACTAATCACAATGTTCGGTGTCCCTTCTGTCCTTGTTTTTTATAATGCATCTTATTTTTTTCCACTCTATTAATAGAGTTTTCCCTAAACAAAGGAATCATAATTAGATACTCTGCAAATTATTATCCATAGGGAAACAGAGTGGCATAATCAACTAATAAGAACCTAGTGATGATATTGAAGAAAACGGTTGTAGACAACCAAAGGAATTGGCATAATCTACTCCATAATGCTTTATGGGTAGATAGAGTCACACCAAAGGAAACTATAGGGAATTCCCCATACTTTCTAGTATACAGATAGGAAACCATTCTCTCAAATGGGTTATATCTCCCATCTCTTCAACTTGCTCAGGAGTCCAGGGGGCATCCCTCATCAACCTTACAACAAAGAATTGACACCTTGCTCATGCTAGAAGAAAAAAGGGAGAAAGCTAAATCAAATTTCATAGCCCACCAGTAGATAGTTAAAAGGTGGTTTGATATGAATAAGGGTAAAAAAAGGAATTTTGAAGTAAGAGACATAGTCCTGAAGTGGGACAAAGCAAATGAGACTAAAGGAAAACATTCAAAGTTCCAGAATCTATTGCTCGGACCTTCCCAGGTGGCCGAGAAGATTGGGTTGGGCACATATCAAATACAAAATCTAAGGGGGGAACCTGATGCTCTCCCAGTGAATGACCAAGCCCTGAAACAATACTTTCATTAAAAATAAATATAAATAAAAATAATATTAATAAATTAACAAATTTTTTATTTTGTGTTTTGTGATCATGCTTCTAATATTTTGAAATATTTTGTTGAATCAAGACAATGGTTGGCCTCAAATCATACATCATAGCGAACTCTCTTCATAACTCGTCACTCACACACAAACACAAGAAACGATGAGGAACCTGCTGTTGTTTCGAGAAGATCTCTATCTAACCTGCGCAGATGAAAACATTTGGAGAAATGGAGAAGTGTCTGCCTGGTGGTATGGTAAAAAATTAATAGAAATAAGGAAATATGGAAAGGAATACATGCACCTTAAGGATAGAGCTAGTAAGTTTTACCTTAACCATATCATCTTGCAAAATAACAGACGTCGTCCTCTTCCACTCGCTCAGGGAATTCTGTTGAAATAAAATGAACTATATCAAATGAGTCAACAATAGGGGAGAGGGTATGCAGATAACTTCGTCGGGGCTATGGACACTCGCTGGCAGGGGAGCAAGTTCTATGATGTTGGGGTGACTCCATCGAGGCTATGGATTCTCACTGATAGTGGAGCAACATCGTAGCAAATGAATGAAGGTAACTAAAAGGACTAGTGCCAGTGAATGCTCTACTAGACTCTTGTCAAAAGAGGGCATGATTCAGAGTTACAAGAAAAGAAGGTGGAGCAAAGGTTAAGAAACCCCATGGGCAGACCCATAGGCATCAACCGAAGAATTTAAAATGAAAGGGTAAAAGAGGCTCTGATTTAAAACTAGTTAAGTTTTGCACCATATTTTTCATCAGCCAAGCCCGAAAACAGGCATTCTGCTTTCGCCCAGTAAGTCACCATTTGTTGAGAACTCAAAACACCCTAACAAGCCTATGTCAAATTTTACTTTTTGGGTACCACTTGATATTTTGCACTGTCTAATTAGACTTCGTTGTGAAAAATGTTTCCTTTGCTTATCATCTTGACTCTCATTAAGTCTTTCAAAGTTTACTTGAATCTATGAAAACCCATAACTTAAAAGGATTAATTTTAAATAAAGAATCAACAGCCAAAACATTTCACCCCATGTGCCCAAATTCGACATCGGAAGGAATTAAAATATGAAACAAAACCACTCGAAAAAGACCGCAGTTGTCGAGTGTCGATCTTCACCGGCATCGGCAAATGGAAGTTTTCTTTCATGAAAAGCATCACACAAGGATATCACTGATAATTGATCCCCTAAGTGTTTCGGCATCGAGAGTTTTTCGAAGAAGCTAATCCAAGGAAAATACATGATAGGTTTATCCCTGATCGCTGATCACCGATACCTTTTCGGCATTGGTGATCCCATGCATAGTTTAAGAACATACAACTAGAAGAAAGTCCCGACTCCGACTAATGCTCACGAGTTAGGTCATCTGTCTTCATTGCCACATGTCCCAAGCCAATTTCTCCACGTCAGCACTGTACGATGAAGTCGATCGATGTCAGAGGTTTTTCACAGAAGGATATCAACGAAAACACCCATATTACATTGTCGATCCCCAATTTGCCCACTAGGAAAGTGACATGATGGGATGTTTTAGCGCTAGATACATTTAGATTCAGAGCATTTAAGGGATTAATTAATTTCAAATCTCGCATTAGTTGTTGTTTCATGTGAGAATCAAAAGGCCATTTGAAATTACCAATAAGACACACCACCCTCCATGCCTCCTTCGTCAACCCATGATGAATTAAATTACAGAGATTTGGTGGTAGATTTGTTTGAATTTCCCTCATCACCTGGATTCATTAATTGATACGACCGGTAAGTGATTCCCCATTTAAATTCTCTTGGGCCATTGTAAATGAGACCATTCTGTGTGCAAAGGAGATTCAGAGCATCCAGAGGAATGAGATGAGCAATTCAAAATATTCTGAGACCCCCATGAGTATCAAACTACAAAGTTTAGCAAGCATTACAATTATGTACCAGTATGGATTTTCTGTGTTTTCACTTCATATATACATTTTTATCCAATTTCACTATGTACGCCAACCCTAAAGGATTGTTTCAATTGCAGGAACAATGCCTCCAAGAAAACCAACCACCAGGCGATCTCTAAGAGCGTTGAAGTTAAAGGAACCAGAGGTGCGAGAAGGCTCTTCCCCAGCGGTTGAAAACCAATTAGAACTTGACCCAAGGCCAAAACCAGTCATCAGGACATCTACCAAGAAGGTTTCCACTCAACCTCTAGCCTTTGGAGACATAGAGAAAAACATAGGGGGAAAGGCAGTACTCCCACACTGGGGAGAAATCTTCTTGAAAATTGGCCAGGAATAATTCTCAGAATATATCCCGCACAATGACCCCGACAAGAGAAAGCTCGATGATGAAGTTTTTCTAAATATCCGAAGGTCTTACCTACACATGGTAGAAAGAAGAACCCCGGTGTTTCCCTATATATAACTATTGCAATGGCTCATCGACCACATGGACACACATAAGTTCCTAATCAACGACGACAATGGAGAGTGTGTTGGAATTTCCTTCTGGTAGAGGTGCAGAATTATTGCAAGCTCAGAGACCCAAAAGAGCAACTGAACACCGATTTTTTCGTCAACTTTTATGAGCACCACAACACTGGTCGGGTGATGGATTCATGGTGGAGAGGATAAAAATCACACCAATCGGACCTCCGGCTGGTACCAGACGGACAACCTAAGGGAGATGTATATCTATCTAATGGACCTCATTTGTCGGTTGTATGGGGAGAAAGATTGTTCTAGGTTTTTACAGGCTTGGATGCCTCTATCTTACACTGTAGCTATTTTTGGGAGAGGTTTTAATTGGAGTGCCATCATTTCAAATAAGTTGATCATTTGCATTCAACAAGCTCAAACGTCGAAGGAAGGAGAGACTCCATCCTTCTACATGGATTCTTATTTATTGGACATCATATTTTCCAGAAGTGTCTTTGCCAGAATGAACTTGAGATGGCATGTCTTAGAACTCCCAGTCCATGTATATTTCAACGTCTTATGGGAAAATAGGTACAAAAAATCCTACTCCCTCATCTACGATGAATTCATCGCATGCATTCATTTTATTATTTTCAAGAAAGAATGTCTGAGACTATCGGTTGCGGCCAAAAAGGTAATATCTAAGGTCGGACACTAGTATCTGGATGAGCATGATACCCCTATTAGGGTTTTCGGGGCCACCAGAGCACCCCATATTTTACTTGTGCACATCCTCGACCGACTTGTTGTGGGGGAAATTTTCTAGTAGAGTATCCTGCAAGGTTACAACGCCACTCTAGTGAAAGATAAGAAGAAGTAATTTATACCTTATGGCTTCCATGTAGGCTTCTACATGGTGAAGGACATCGCTCAGGTAAAGCTAGAAGGACTGAGCCAATTTTAATTTTGATTCCAGACTGGTCATTTATGCAAACATGACCCAAGAGGTCTAGTCTTGAAGCATGCTTCGCAAGTTTCATCCTGCCAACCATATGCCCACGAAAAATTTGAATATGATGTCTTCATCGAGGATTCCCATGACTGGGATGAAGTAGTGTCAAGGCTGGTCAACCCAAATATGACCAGGTTCAAATCCATGTTCCTATATGAACAAGAAACAGTCCTAGAACAATCGTCTCAAGGGGCCCTGAGGGCCAGGGAAGAAATGATAGTGACCGAAGCAGTGGAAGCCCCCCAGGCAATGACTGAAGTAGCATAAGCCCCCTTTGCAGTCTCGACCCAAGAAATATTTTTCCCTATGACAAAAGACGTGCGGTAAAGGGGATTTTCCATGTTAGAGAAAGTGCAACAAGTGATTGATCGATTGCAAGATGATCCAGCCATCTCAGAAATGACAGGATCCTCTACCAATAACCCAAACAAAATCCAAGTGGGACCAAGAGTCCTTGAATTCATAGACCTTGATGAAATTATTGGGTTAGAGGACTCTGAATTCACAACGCCACTGGCCATATTGCCTTGGGTGTTTCTTCTCAGCTAGGGATTGTCAAAGCATCGGGGAGGACTAGCATGTCAAACCCTTTAAGTGAGATGATAAATATATATGATGATCATGAGAACCCAGAAGTGTCTCTTGTGACCCCTGTGCATATCAAAGAAGAAAAGGGACCAGAGAAGACATCTTCCCCTGTTCCTGACGTCCAAATTCAGGAGGTTCCACGAAAAGAACAAGAAGTCGAGAGTGTCCTAATCACTAAGCTGCTCGATGCGCCAGAGACCCAAGAAGGCAGGCTGAAGGATGAGAAAGGGTCGGATGAGCCAAAGGAAAAATCCCCACAACAGGCAATTGACATCTCAATGATCGATGAACAAGTAAGTACCGAGCCTATCCCCAGTGCCTTTATTTTAATCGGTACTCAGACCCCCGATGCGTGACAGACAGAAGCTAGGCCTTCGAAGCACAACGAGGAAATTCAAGAAACCAATATTGAAAAAGTATACACCATAAGAAGTTTGGCGAATACACTCACATGGGGGGATCAATAGATTCCCAAACTCATGGACGAAGTAGCCGACATACATGCTATAGCTTATGATCGAAAAAGGAAGGCTATCATCCAAATAACCACCAAGAAGAGGAGGATCACATTAGATCGTTCCATCCTCATCACGACGGAGGAACATCTAATCAACATAGAGGATGCTAAAACATATGAACTCATCGGTGCAGGGATGGAGATCACATATTCCACCCTAGATAGAGCTAAAAGAGATGAAAAGGAGTTGGCTACTACCCATAAGGAATTGGAACATTTGCGCCACTTGGCGAAATACTATCATGACACCACACAAGCCGTTGTGTTTCTAAGGAGTGAGTTTTAGGAGGCCTACAAAACATTCACAGATGAGTGACACCTATTCACTGCAAGGATAGTCGAGCTCCAGGAAGACACCCTCATGGCACTTGCAATGTGAAAATATATGGAGCAATGGTACAAGAAATCGCAGCAAGCCTTGGAGAGAGTCGACTACATCGGTGCAGTCCAACAGGGTCGAGATACAGAAGAAAATGACATTTGGGTGTTGAATGAAAGCAGTCTTGATCGCATAAGGAAATTGACCGAGTATTGGGAAAAAATGGCTTGGGAACCTCATTGCGATATTCAAGAAAAATGGGCCAAGTGCGAGAAGAGTTGGGTCAAAATCAACAAGGCAATGAAGGATATCGGACTCCCTGAGTTTGGCACACCTGATGACTTTGTCAACTTGCATGACATAGTCAAATCGCACATCAAGGAAGACTCAGCATGGGCCAAAGAAATAGCAAAGGTGGTAGACATGGCGTTAGGGCAGGTGTGACAGTTTACGGGGCACCCAATCAAAGTTCGGGCTATGTTGCAACAATTAAGTGGCAGTCTAGTCAAGTATCGGGCACATGCAGTAGAGATAAGAGAGATTTACACAGCCCCAATGGAACATCATATATTCCCATACACCAACCCCTGTGAGGAGTTGTTCATCAAGTGGTTGGAGTATGAGAAGAGTCACCCTTTTAAGTGATATCTTGAGATGACTCTTAGACAAAATGATAGGAGAGAACGCCATGTGGAGAATTTTGTTTTACTTATCTACACTTTAGCCATTATTTTTAGTTAATTTTATGTTATAAATAGGAGCATCGACCAATTAGTCAGAGGTCGATGGTTGTTGCAAAAACTTTCATTTTTTGGTTTTGTTAAGAGTTATTTGGAGTTGCCTTTAATTGAAAAGTCCTTCTGGACCAGAGACAAGTTTATGTTTTCATCAAATGCATGTATGATTGGTTGTGGAGAAGAACTATTTCTTATCTCGTCTCATGAATGGATGTTGTAATGAGTAAGAGCTATTAAATCTATTGATAAGTTATTTGATGCAATGCTTTTACAGTTCTTTTTTTAATGATGAAAATGAATCATTGTGTTATTATGTGATTGATGATTAGAATTGAGTGAATTGTTTTACTTGCCATTATTTATCACATGTATGTTTTCTTTTGATAATTTGTATCTTAGTCAGTAATTGGATTACTCACATGGTTAACGTATTAGTACTAGGTCCATGGTAGACGATCATTGCCTGCACACTAGAGTAACGGGTTATCCCAAGCTCAACCTCTTCTCCAGTATTTTAGTTTGTTGCCATTTTGTCACCTTGTTGGTTTATACCAGCCCTATATTATCTCAGTCCTACCTAAGAGAAAATAAAAAAAGAGAATGTCCGAACCAAAGGAGAAAACTTTCACAAGAAAACGTAAAGCCCATCGATTATTTCGGTCGGATCGCAAGATCTGGAGAACCATTCCACCATTTAACGCCGCAGAGTGTAATTGGGACTTGGTGGCGGGTTTGGTTCCTGCTATTGAGTTAAAGGGATTTAGGACCCATCAACATAATCTCACACTTAACTTATTAAAATCTTGGTACAATTTTCACTTTCTTGCACACAAATCCACTCCTCACACACACATAATTTCTATTATAATAGTGGATGTCGAAGTAGGTTTTCTCCAAAGGAATTTCAAAAGATCTGACTAATTATTTGGATATTATCCACACCCAATTAATTCAAACAAGGTTGGTCCATGACCCCAATATCTCAGCCCACCACATCTAAAATTTTTCTAAAAACACACTAACTTTTCCTCAACATGAGGTGCCAAAAGAATTTTTTTACTCTAGGTAGGATCTCGGGGGTAGGCATCCAAATAACCCCCCATTATCAGGTTCTCACATTTTTAAACAATAGAAGTTGAGAAATAGGGAAATTTCAAGTCCTCCAAGCCAAGTGTTCCTACACCATAAGGCAGGGAGATACCCATGAAGGGTAGAAGGCTGAGGTCTGGTTGTTTTGTGCATCCCTCCTTGAGTCACCCAACTCTTGTGAGGACATCAAGTGTTAGGGTCCTAACCTGCACATAGGTAGAACAATATATTTGGATGTAATAAAGGTCAATATTAATAAGGCCTTTCAATAACATAAAATAAGGCGGATGTAAGAAGACCTAATAGAAGCTTCCGCTTCTAGAAGGATCTTCCTCTAGATGCTTCTTTTTAGTATAAATAGGAGTCGAGGGTATGAGAACCATATCTTGGATATTATTGTAATAGAGATCTGTTCAAATGGAGTTTTCCCCCTCAAAGAGTCCCATGAACATTGCTTTCAGATTCAAAGTGCTATTTTTGTTGTTATTCTTATATCATTTCAGTGTTATTATGGTGAATGTTTTGGTTATATTGTTGTTATTCTGCCATTACTAGCATTTTATTTCAGTTTTGCATACATTTTATATCTGGTATATTACAAGTGGTATCAAAGCACTTTCCTAGGCAGAAAGTGTGGGTTAATTTTTTTCAGAGTAGAGACGTATTCCGACGTCTTTAAGCCACAAAGATCTGTCGTTACGTGCATAAACCCATGGTTGAGGGATTCATACACGCAGGAAATAAAAGTAGTACTTAAGCATAGATCTGTTGGTCACCCTTGTAACCCCTGTTGGTAACATAAACAAATTAAAAAAAAACAAGATCTATTTCCATGCAACTATGTTCGGGTTGCCAAGTAAATACACATTTATTTTTGGTTAAGCATTTGGGCATTTCCTCTCTGTAGTATTCTTCAGACCGGAGTATAACTCCATAAAAAAAAAAGTGAAACACCTTGCAATCTGGTCTCATTGAGACCCAACAAGAAGTGAAACAACTCAGTGCCAATGTTTCCACCATCAATACAACCATGCATTCCTCAATGGGGGAAATCAAACAAGACCTTACCACCCAGCTTGAATCAGTCTTTTCGGCACTCTGCACCAAACTTCATATCCCTACATTTAACTCTTCCTCTTCCTCACCTCCACACACTGAAGGTGACCATTCCTCTCATTCCCATACCTTGTAGAACCATCACTTTCAACATGATGTACACCTTCCATGGGTGGATGTGACCAAATTTGATGGCTCGGAACCCACTGGTTCGGTAACCCAAATGGAACATTACTTCTCTTTATACAGAATTACAGATGACTTGGCCAAACTCCGGTATGGTGTTCTCCATCTAGATCAAGAACATTGGCAATGGTGGCAATGGAGAAAAACTTTTCGTCAAGGGTATATTGCTTGGACACACTTTGTGGTAGAGCTTTATGAACGCTTTGACACTGACACCAACCATTTGGGTTGTTTGACAAAGATGAAACAATTAGGAACAATGGAAGACTTTATAGCTGCCTTTGAGAGCCTGGCTTTTAGAATAGAGGGCATGCCTGATGCCTTTTTCTGAGATTGTTTTATCAGTAGCCTCAAGGATGAAATTTGGGCCCATGTCCTCATGGCTCGACCTGAGAGTTGGGTGGAGGCTACCAAAAGAGATAAAGAAGCAAAACAAGTTGTATCTGCTCAAAACCGCAAACCCTCCTTTATCCCTTGCCCTAAACTAGTAAATCCCACTACTCCCTCTGCTGCTCTAAAGATCCAAAAATTGACCAGGGTTGAAATGGTTGAGTGCCAACTCAAAGGCCTTTGTTATAACTGTGTTGACAAATATTTCCCCGGCCACAAGTGTAAAGAACAAAATATTTTTATGGCCATATCCGAGGATATTTCGGAAGAAGATGAAGAAACTCCCTCTGTGTCTGAGTCACCTGAATCCACTGACATAACCCCTCCCTCAGACCCTCCCAAAGTAGAACTGGTCATTTCCCTCAATGCTCTCACTAGATTCTCTGCTCCCCAAACCCTCAAGATAATCGGTTACATCAAGCATCAGAAGGTCATCATTCTAGTTGATAGTGGCAACACCCATAATTTTATTCATCACCGCATTGCCCAAGAAACTCATTGCTACATCCATGCCATCAATAATTTCCAAATCATGATTGCCAATGGTGGTTCCATGAAATGTGGAGGGCGTTGTGAAAATGTGCGTCTCCAAATTGGTGACTACCACCTGAAATCCCATATGTCTGCTATCGACATGGGAGGTTGTGACATTGTGTTGGGTGCAGACTGGCTAAGGACTTTGGGTCCCATTCTCATGGATTTTAAAGACTTAAGCATGCAATTAGACCAAGAGGGCCACCAATATAAGTTCCAAGGCATCACCGCCGGTTCACCTGAGATCATTAGTTCCCATCACATGGAAAAGTTGCTCAAAAAGGGTCATTCTAGTGTTATCGCCCAACTCCATGCCATACAAGCAACAGAGACATCCTCGGTACTGTAAGACCTCCAAGCCATCCTTTCTAAAAATCAATTGGTCTTTTCCACTCCCCAAGGCCTCCCTCCTTCCCATGGTGTTCATGATCATTTCGTTCCCCTTGTACCCAAAAGCATTCCTCCCAATATCCGTCTGTATCATCACCCCTTTTCCCCAAAAAATGAAATTGAGAAAATAGTCTAGGAACTCCTTAATGCAGGCGTTATCTTCCCTAGTACGAGCCCCTACTCGTCTCCTATGGTCATGGTCCTAAATAAAGAAGGTTCTTGGTGAATGTGTTCCGACTTTCGTGCCCTCAACAAACTTACCATCAAAGATAAATTCCCCATCCCTATCATTGATAACCTCTTGGATGAATTGAGTGGTACCCAATTTTTTACTAAACTGGATCTTCGTTCGGGCTACCATCAGATATGTATGAAAGAGGCAGACATTCCCAAGACTGCCTTTAGAACTCATGAGGGCCACTATGATTTTTTGGTCATGCGCTTTGGCTTGTGTAATGCCCCCTCCACCTTCCAAAGCCTCATGAATCATTTCTTTCGTCCTTTTCTCTGCCATTTTGTCTTAGTTTTCTTTGATGATATCCTCATCTATAGAAAAACCTGGATAGGCCATCTTGCTCATGTGGATCAAGTTCTCCATCTACTTTCTCAGCACCAACTTTTCCTGAAACAGTCTAAATGTGCTTTTGGCACCTCAGAAGTAGAATACTCGGGTCATCTGGTTGGCAAATATGGCATCAGGGTGGACCCTAAAAATATTGAAGCTATGCAAGACTGGCCTCACCCAAAGACTCTTAAGAGCTTGCGTGGATTTCTAGGCTTAACAGGGTATTATCACAAGTTTGTTAAGAATTATGGGAAGATTGCAGCACCTCTCACTGCTCTCCTCAAAAATAACTCTTTCACTTGGACTCGAGCCACTGCTCAAGATTTTTAGACCTTGAAGATGGCCATGTGCACCACTCCAGTCCTCGCCCTTCTCGATTTCACAAAGACCTTTGTGTTGGAATGTGATGCCTCAGGGAAAGGAATTGGTGTTGTCCTTATGCAAGAGGATTGACCTTTGGCCTTTACCAGCAAGCAAATATTTGAAATAAATCTGGGAAAATCCATCTATGAAAAGGAAATGTTGGCAATTCTGCATGCCGTGGATCTATGGCATCCTTATCTATTGAGGCAATGTTTCCAAATTAAGACAAACCATAAAAGCCTCAAGTATTTTCTAGAACCACGCATTTCCTCCCCAGAATAACAAAAATGGGTGACTAAACTCATTGGATATGATTATGAGATAATTTATAAGAAAGGAAAAGACAATGTGGTTGCGGATGCACTTTCCCGAAAATATGAAGATGAAGGATCTCTTTTTTCTCTTTCATTCATTGTACCAGACTGGCTCCAAGTCATTCTCCAAGAATGGCTACAAGATCCCAAAAGTTCTTAGTTGATCCACCAATTGCAGTCCAAGTCTCCAACTTCCCCAGGGTACTCTTGGTTCCATGAGGAACTTCAATACAAAGGCCATTTGTATTTAAGTAAACAATCAAAGCTTAAATCCACAGTACTTTATAAGCTTCATGCGACACCCACAGCAGGGCACTCTGGGTTCACCAAAACCTATGACAGGGTCAAACGTTTTTTTTTTTGGGATGGTATGAAATAGGACATTCGTAATTTTGTAGCTGAATGTGATGTGTGTCAATGCAACAAGGGAGAAACAGTCAAATCACTAGGCACACTACAAGCGCTCCTGATTCCACCTTCTATTTGGAAGGATATATCTATGGATTTTATTACCGGCTTACCCAAATCGGGAAATAAATCCCTCATCGTGGTGGTTGTTGATCTCCTTTCCAAGTATGCTAATTTCTGAACCTTTCAACACCCGTTTACAACATCCATGGTAGCTCAAATCTTCATGGATTAGGTCTTCAAACTTCATGGCATGCCACACTCTATTGTTTCTTATCATGACCCAACTTTCACAAGCAATTTTTTGGCAAGAACTGTTCAAGATACAAGGCACCAAATTGCATCTCAGCACAGCTTATCATCCCTAGACTAATGGCCAAACGGAAGTTGTCAACAAGTGTTTGGAAACATATTTGAGGTGTTTTTCCTCGGAAAAGAAAAATCAGTGGGCTCAATGGTTACCCCTAGCTGAATGGTGGTACAACACTTCATACCATACAACTGCACGCATGACTCCTTTTGAAGTGGTATATGGACAGAAGCCACCTTCAGTTATCTCATACTTATCAGGTGCCTCGAAGGTCCAGGTGGTTGACCTAACACTTACAGCTTGAGAATCCATTCTCAGTACCCTCAAAGAGAATTTGGTCATGGCACAAAATCGCATGAAGAAACAAGCAGATCAAGGTCGCTCTAAATGTCAATTTGCAAAAGGGGATCAGGTGTTTCTTCAACTGCAACCTTACAAGCAAACTTCCCTCAAGGCTGAGCATTGTTAGAAGCTAGTACCCAAACTTAGTGGCCAAACTTAGGATATCCACCTAGGTGGCAATTGTGGGTTGCAATCGCACCTTGATCATATTTTGTGTGGCTATTGGGAAATATCTCCAACTCTTTCAGGATATGCACCCTCTACCCCTCATTATAATTGATTACTTCAACCTTCACTAGTTCCTCTTTCGGTGGCTTCAGACCCCACTTTTGAGTGATATTGGAAGGCCTAGTGTTGAATTGAGAGGAAGGACGATATGTATTTTAGGACACGAGCATTTGTTTATATTTTTCCCCCACACAGACAAAATACACCTATCCACATGCTTGTTTATTTACAGTTGATTTATGTATGATGTTCATTTGATTACATGCAATTGTGAGTTATACTATCTTGTGAGGGTAAAAAATATACAAAATCTCTCGTTCATTTATTTCTCTCTTGTCACCATTTGCACACATTCACTTTGCTAGTCAGAAACCATAGGGGACCCACAGAATCCTTGTCATTCTAGATTCTTACAGAATATCCCTCCTATTTTAGGAGGAGTCCCTGGTCTTTCCAACTCACTGGCTCAACCATCTCACATCCCAATGAGTGTTACTATGTTGGGATCAACTTTACTTGGTTCCACTTTTCTTGGGTACAATACCCAAGGTCACCCATATATTGGTTCTCCTTCACGAGGAGGTGAGAGTCAAACTTCTTCCCAAGGAGGATGTACAAACCCACCAAATCCCTCTCAAGGGACAGGTCCATTACCTATTCACACAATGGATGGAACTAATCCTCTGCAAAATATCCCTATGCCATACTTTTCATCCCTCAACATTCTTGATTTGACAAAACTTACAAATGATCCCATTTTACATGACCCCACATGGCCCAATATGCCTACCAAACTACCTTCTGATATTTCAAAATTTGAAGGAAAACCGAGGGAAGATCCTGCCAACCATGTTATGACCTTCCACTTATGGTGCTCTTCAAACAACATCATGGATGATTCCATCTACTTAAGGTTATTTCAGAGAAATATCACGGGTTCATCAGCCAAATGGTATGTGGATGAAACATTAGGGTCCCATGTGACCTTTGAATCATTGGCCAAAGACTTTTTGTCCTTTTTCCAACTACCAGTTCGTCATGATATTGGATTAGAACTTCTCTGTGAATTTATACAAGCCACTGCTATCCATATAGTCGACCATAGCCATGAATGGTGTCGATGATGTAGTTTGTGCAAAGAGGAAACCACCAAAGAACAATGTCTTGATTGGTTTCTTAAATCACTTGTCTCTGTTATTGCCAAGGATGTAGCATCCATTTTTCCTCAGTTGGAAGAGGAGGCCATTAGTAAGGCCCAACAGTTTGACCTCATCTATGCTCAGTCAGATTACTTATACAGAGTATTTTCTGATGCACCCCGACCCATACCATTCGGCAAGGAAAAACCTAGGATGTCTCACACGATGGATGGGTTGATTGGTTCTATGACCCATATCAACCCTTACGGCCACCCATCACCCCCTTATGGGGCACATCCATATCCAAAACCATATGGATGGATGTATTATTACCCTCCTCCTACTCACCAACAATCATATCCTGTAGCTCCCCTTCCACCATTGGGTGGACCCCCACCAATACCCATGATGCATCTGGTCTCTCAACCAAGTACGAGTTCAACCTCAACCCCCACATATAACCTCAACAGTAGTGGAATTACTTCAACTTCTTACACACAATATGGATCGTCTCCACAAAACAATCCATATTTTCCATTTCCTGGTCCTCCATAGCGGTTTCTCCTCCACCAGGACAACCACACGACGATGTTAAATTTGTTCAACCCTATCCCATTCAACAACTTCATACTTTTGAATAATTGAATATGAAAAATCTGGCCCATCTGCTAAATAATTCCAAGAAGAAAGGGAAAAAATGAAACAATAACAACCCGAGACCAAGAGGAAATAACCCCCAACAAAAGCATCCCGTTGGGGGCAACCAGAATCAAGGAAACCAAAACCCCCAAGTGGGCACCAATAAAAATCAACCGGGACAAGGGAAGAACAATAACCTCAAAACGAACTTCCCTTGCACTCTATGCACTGAGTATGGACATTATACACACCACTTCCCCCAAATTGTTGATTTCAAATGGATGAAAGAATCCATGAACACACAATGTCCTCAAGCTCCACCTTCCCCTCAGCAAGCCCCACAAAAGTATTTGCAACTGCCACCTCTAGCCATTTTCAAAAATCCTATTCCACACCAAGGTGTTATGAATACCCAATAGGAGTTCCACCCTTCTCCACCCCAAATGGGGCAGTATCAAAACCTAGGTCCCAATCAACCTGGAAATCTAGCCAATCACAATATCCTCATTACCAATGAAGAAGAGTTTCTTCTGCAAACACGTGGTTGCCAATATGGTGTTCCCCCTGAATCTACCCAAACTACCCCATAAGCGGCTCCAACTATAGCCGGACAACCATTGATGATTCCACACCCAAACACTGAACCAAACCCTCATATACCCCATATGTTTTTATGACGAAACGTACATAACCATCATGCTAGGGCATCCCATAACTACGGTCTGGTCGACGACTTAGCACAGTCTCCTGCAACCATGTTTGTATTGGAGGTCCTCCAAAATTTTCCATCTTAGCGGAAATATTTTATTTCCTCCTTTGGGGAAGTCGACCCAACTGATGCTTGACTCATAACCTTTGACCTAGATAGAGGAGAACCACGCCTCCTTTCCCTGGTATCTTTCTATATACCAGTTAAGATCCAGAACATCATATTTCATCGGTGTATCATCGATGAAGGTGCATCCACATGAATCATGTCCAAAGTAGTATGGAAAAAACTTGGCTTACCTGATATAGTACCATCTTCCATCACCCTGATAGCTTACAACGGTCGTCCATTGTCCCCTAAAGGGCTCTTCCAAAATGTCCCCATATAACTTGGGGGAAAAACCATTTTAATTGAGATTGAAGCTATTGAAGCCCCACTTGATTACAATATCTTGTTCAGATGTAGCTACATGTATGCTATGAAGGTGGTAGCCTCTTCTGTGTTTCGAATGATGATGTTCCCCCACAATGGGAAAATCATCACCATCGCCTAACTCACACATTATGAGCCTAATCATTCCTCCAACATTGGTAACATTTCCCACCTTGTCCACACTAGCTCATATGATTTTTCGGTCATCAACATGGGTCCTGTAATTTGCAAGGACCCATCCTTGTTGGGGGAATATCTTGGAGCACCACCTCTCCTACACCCGTCAACACAAGTGTGTGTAGTATCTTCTAATGGAATAGATATCAGAGAAAATACTCCTCCCACTGAGGCCCCTCTCCACATCGAAGTTCCACTAATGAGAGAAATATTACCTCAAGAGTTCGCTGAGCACCCCACTACACCACTTATCCCATATTCTCCCCCCCTCTAGGGGAAAATCCCAGTTTGGGAGATAGTCCCCCAATCCATTACCCAAATTCCCTTTTTCTACCCTCCACCTGAAGTTCAATCATTCCAGGTAGATGCTACTCTTACCCTTCCCAACATGGTTCTTTCCATCCCTTTCTGGTATCTCCATCCACCTGCCATGGTTCCTACACCATCTCTGCCACCTCAAGCAGATAGATTACCGATGTAGATCCCAGTAAAGGCTCCTGCCACACCACTCTCATCCCCAACTAGTAGAAAAACCCCCACCACTGGGGGAAGATGAAAGAAGAACAAGCCCACAACTCCACTTCCTCCCCGAGCTCAACCTCCTTGCAGACTATGCGAAAGAGAAGGACACCCCACTAACATATGTCATAATCTTCCTGAGTTACACATTCTGATCCAGCTCCCTAGAGAATCCACATTGCTCGCCACTCCACCAAGTACATCCACTACTACTACAGAGTCCTCAACCACATGAAATAAAGGGTTGCGAACCAAGTTCAATTATGCCATCTTTTCATAATATGGACACTACACTCATCATTTCCCAACTCTACCTCAATTTTTCGAAACATTAGTTGTAGTATGCCAAACATCTCATCCATAGCCCTCTCAGCCACTCCCTACTGAGACTCAAATTACTGACATTCGTTATATTTCATCGTCAGTCCCCGAGCGAACGAGGTACCCTCCCCAGTATCAGGACATTCACTTTATGTCCAGGGGATCCTGGGAGGTGACAGGGGGAAATCTCAATGGGTAAGTGTTGTTGTCATCAAGTGGGGAGGACATAGATGGGATATCCTGGAGGAAATCACTACCCTTGATTTCCCATGGAATGTGCTCCATTATCGAGCACTTTTTATTTCAGAGGAGGCCTTTCACCCTCCTATCCAAGCCTCCATGTGTGCAATTGAAACCAAGGATTTTATTCCTTCAGGGAATATAGACTAGTTCAACAACCCTATCTCTGCCCTAGATGCTTTTGAAGAAGGTAACATGGCCAATATATTCCCCACCATCAAAATTGACATTTCCATTAAACCAAGAATCATATAAGACATCACCATTGGCACCACATGCTCCCCTGAAGAACTCATTTCTTACAAAGATATCTTTCAAGAATACTGGGATATTTTTTCCTGTTCATATATGGAGATGCCCGACCTTGATCCTTCTATAGTCGAACATCGCATCGACACTTGTCTAGATGTCACCCATGTTCATCAAAAGCAACACCCCCTTCACCCATCCAAAGCTATGGCGATCAAATCCAAAATTGACAAGTTACGCGTTGTCGGGTTCATTTACCCCATTGCACACACTTCATGGGTCTCCAACCCCATCCCCATTAACAAAAAACAAGGAACTATTCGTGTTTGCACAAATTTTCATGATCTCAACCACACTTGCTCTAAATACAACTTTCCAACCCCTTTCATCGACCAAATCATCAATGACTGTGCCGACCACGAGGAACTTTCCTTTATGGATGGGTTCTCTAGCTACAATCAAATTCAAATCCATCTAATAAATCAGTACAAAACCACTTTTACTACCCCTTGGGATACCTTTGCTTATCGCGTCATGCCTTTTGGACTCAAAAATTTCGGTGCTACATTTCAACGGGCCATGAACTATGTTTTTCATTATCTTTCTTGCATCATCCTTGCTTATTCAGATGACCTCATTGCCCGATCCAAAAAGAGAACCCAACATTTAGATGACTTATGCATCGTTTTCCAATGATGTCACCAGTTCAATTTCCACTTGAACCCCCTAAAGTGTGCATTTTGCGCCACTGTTGGACACCTCCTTGGGTTCATTGTCTCCCAACACGACATCGCTATGTATCCCCTCAAGGTCCAAGCTATCGAAAAAATCCCCCCACCTAGGAATTTACGCCAACTACAGATCCTTATTGACCCTTAGTTATGGAAGGAAGTGAAGATCGAGGAAGAAAAGGTCAAACGTGAACTGCGCGGGAGACACATTGACTATCACTGGGTGAAAGTAAGAAAAAGAGAAGAAAAGTTGGAGTGAAGTATGGAAAAGATATTTGTTGGATGAGGAGATCGAGGATGATAGATCAACAAGGAATATGGATCGAGGACAACTTAGCAAACAAAGAAAGCCACCATTGGATGCTTTGGAGCACCACATGAGAAGGGAGGAAAGACAGGTTGGTGAAGTCCTGAAAAGGAAGGTCAAGTTGACCTAGGGTTTTAGACACCTAGGGTTTTGGGTAATTAGGGTTTTGACACCTGGGTTTCGACCTAAGGTTTTCGGTGAGGGACTATAATGTATAAATAGAGGTCGAGAGGATCTAGTTTGGGTCAGTACTAGTGTTGGGTATTAATGTTGATTTTTGTTGGTTGAGAGATTATTGTACTGCGAGAGAGAGGAGTGCTGAGAGTGAGAGCCTTCTGGTATTGTAAGATCTTCAGCTAGGTGCGAAGATCCAGTCCTACAGTTGGATGTACAAGAAGGTGGGAGACAAAGAGAAGAAGAGAGAAGATTTTTTGACTAAGAGCGCAGATAAGAACTGTAAGCTTTATCTCAATATATCATAAAGCACAGTTCTGTGAACGTAGCCCTAAAGAGAGGGTGAACCATGTATATTTTGTATCATATGTGTGAATGATGCCTGGATATCTGTCAATGTTATATTGTTATTTGCATTATTATGTTAGATCAGATTTAAAGATGCGCATAGTAGATCTAGATGATAAGAGATATATGAATGTTGCAGTTTTGTTGTATTAGTTCCACTTGATATTCCATTGGTTGCAGACATCTCTATCCTGCAACCCCCCTCTTAGCTGCTTCGGGTGAGACTATATCTACTTCACAGGTGTTACTGAAAGGGCCAATAGCTAGGTCTTATTGGTGCGCTCTTGGAGTGAACCCTGGGTTTTCCCCTGTGCCAACAAATGGTTATGTTGTTGGGACCATAATCTTTTTAAAGGAATGTCAAGGTGGTTCCCATCGAAGACAGAGATTCAAAAGTGGATAGAGGATCAAGAGAGGGACTTCGTTGAAGCCCAAAACAAGAACCCTAAACTGAGTACTGAAGATTGGCTACAAAGATACATCTTCACCGACATTCATGATATTTTCTTTGGAGGAATCCACCGGGATTTTTTTGAGTGGTTGGCTAGGTTAGCCGATACCTAGTTCGAGATCATATCTAGACCTCCTGTGGTTTGGACACCAACACTAATCCAGAAGATCAAGAGAGTTGACAACACTGTATCCAGAGTATTAGATCATTGGTTTGATAGTACCATTGGAGGGTATATCACAAAATTTGTTTTTGATAGGGTATAATCATATATCCAAGCCAAGAGATACTTTTTCAAAGGACCTAGAGGAAAATGTTTGCACTTTTTGAAGCTGAGAATCAAGATGTTGTTGCATGAAAAGAACATCTTGAAGATACAGTAGATTGGCTGGAACTGAAAAGGCTAATGTTCAGAAATTCAGACAGCGATAATGACATAGAAGATGGACATACGTGTAGTGGAAGAGTATTCAGAGGGGTTCACCTTGAGAACCTATTTAAGAAAAACTATGGAGAACAGGGTTTC
The DNA here is from genome assembly GCA_000966675.3 of Picea glauca. NCBI lineage: Eukaryota > Viridiplantae > Streptophyta > Pinopsida > Pinales > Pinaceae > Picea > Picea glauca. The sequence continues at coordinate 22,051 of JZKD02S2175870.1, read as the reverse complement.
TACAGTGGAGAAGAGGTAGATCTAACCGACGAAGAACATTCATAACCCACTAGAACAGAAGAAGGGGAAGTTGAAGAACTTCGCCAAAGCGAGCCAAAAACCTCAGGAACTATGCAAATTACTGAAGTAAGTGACATTAACCCTCTTGTTGTTTCAATTCAATAGCACCAAGCAACCAGAATAGCTAGAACCACCAGAGTATTCAGAGTGTTATTACTAGCAACTCAGCCTATACTTAGACAGAAAGCCTAGGGAACTCTATGGAAGAAGAGATGAGGCTCCCTATCTTCAGGGGGAATGGATCTGAGGATCCCAATAAACACTGGTTCCTGTGTGAGGCTGTGTGGAATATTAAAAGTATCACTGACGAAACCATCAATAGAACCCAGTTCAACACTATGCTAAGTGACCACGCGTTGAGATGGTACATGAAACTTGTCCAAGGACTGACACAAGCTAAGCTACTAAACGATATCAAGAATGCGTTGATTGTAGAGTTTAAGAAACCTAAGTCGAAGTCATAATGTATTACAGAGATAAAAGAGATCAAACAAAAGGTAGCAAAACATGTTTGGGAGTTCGACCAGAGATTCAAGACCCTAACATGCCGATTAACTTTTCAGATCCCCGATGAATAGAACAAAGAATGGTTCATAGTGGCATTGTTACCACACATCAGAGTCCCTATGATGCAATAGAAGATTGCATCATAGGAATAATCTTTGGAGATCACCATGAAGCTTGAATCAACACCTATGGGAAAATCTAGCTCAGGCATGAGCTAGATCTTGAGCCAACTGATTAGTTTGTCTCTTCAGATCGAGGATATGAAGAAGGACAAGGGGAAGGACAAAAGAGAAGATATATGGTGTGTAAGATTTAGATCCAAAGGTCATGATAAGGAGCATTGTCCCTTATTTCATGAGTATTTGGCCTCAAGAGCGTCGAGCCCCTTGAAGCAGGTTAACCTTCCCTGGTGCGATGTATGCAGAAATAGGCATCACCCAGGTGAGTGCTATTACATACAAAAGTATGTTTAGACACCCACAAAATTTTATTGCATATTTTGTAAATTAGTGGGGCATGATGATCAAGATTGTAGAGCTTACGATCTCATGCATGAGAGGTTGAGGGACATATACAAGATTCAAGGTGAATTACAACAAGAAGGAAACACTCTGCAGTACAACTCTCCAAGGAGAGGAAAATTCAATCCTCACGGTGGATACAGAGGACGCGGATGAGGACAAGGACGAGGTATGGGCCAAGGCTGAGGACAAATAATCTATTATAACTACGTGCAGCCAAGACACTTGGCAAGGGATTATCAGAATCCTTGCACAACCTGCAGTTGTTATAACTCTTTCGAGCATGTCATAGAAGAATGCCCTATGCTTCTGGCTAAGATTCAAGAAATATGAGGACCCCACCAGAACCCACAAGTGAAATTGATATATGCCAAACCGTGCAAAATAGACCCTAGATTTGATGTTATTACTCGAGGAGGCTGCTACAGGAGAATATAGAACAATCCAAAGAAAGATCGCAGAAGAGTCAGGTATCAAGAAAGCTGTGGAGAAGACTCAAGCTTTTGATGCAAGGAAAGAAAGACAAATCTTCAAGGAATCAAGATAGGAGTTCAACGGGAACCAAGGATCCTCATCTAAAACACGACCAGAATAAAAAGAGTATGGAATGCCTTAGGCATTTGATCAATCAACTTCACTGAAAGAAGGAAAAGAGGTAAGTAAACTCATCGAATTTCTGTACACTTGTCTTAAGTTAATTCAGGATGTGAATGCTATGGAAGAGCTACAGAACCTAATCAAACAGTATGAGCTAGGAAAGTTAGACCCCTTACTGAATAGGGCAGTACACCAGATTGGTAAGAAAATAAGAACAAACAAATAATCACATTTGAATGCTCAAATAGGAGAGTATGATATAAACTATGTGGTCCTCGACTTAGGGTCGGAGGTCGATGTCATGACGAAGCAAACTTGGGCACTAATGGGAAAACCAAAGTTGATCTATTCCCCTATCAGGCTTAGAATGGCTAATCAAAAAGCTGCCAGGTGATTTGGACGATTGGAGCATGTCCCTGTGGACATCGACGGAGTTAGGACCTTTGCATATTTTGAGGTAATTGAAATTGTTGATTATAGTTTCCCTTACCCTGCATTGCTAGGAATTGATTGGGCCTTCAACAATTCTATTTTTGTTGATTTAAAGTAAAGATGCATGACATTTGAAAGAGGTGACCTTAGGTTCATTGCAACCTTATATCCAGATGAGGATCTGCAATATACATATCCCATCATAGAAGAAGACCACGCATATGAGCTAGAAAACATATATAAATTAACAGCCAGACAACAGAATTATATCAACCTTACTGCCGATGGAAATCTAAGTTGGCAAAGTGACAACGCATGTTCATTAGATTCAGAAGAAGCATTGGACAACTGGAAGAACCATATGTATGAAGTATCCACAAGGAGATTTGCTTGACTGACCAGAGAAGTTCACTGGATTGGTACAACAATAAGTAACTTTCCTAGCTTTGATGGTCTGAACCCTCTAGAATCCTTCCTCTCATATTTTGAAACAAGTGTACCAGCAAAATAGAGGTTGTTGGCTATGGATGAGGCCCTGAAATCTACACCAACAATATGGTGGGGGATGCACAAAAGAAATATTACAGAGTGGACACGATGTTGAACCTTAATGACAACGCGGTTCTCAGCACAAGTAGGAAGTTGCGAAGTGAGGTACATAGGTCGAAGCTGCCCAAAGGACCATGTGTGAAGATGTGAAGAATCCTGGAGTGACATTCCTCGAGAAAAATGGGTACACAGATTCATTAACACGCTGGAAACGACACCTATTAACCGGTACCTTCAAGCGGAGCTGCGCCTCATCACTACAGATTGGGAAGGTATGCTTCAGAATTTTGTAACCACCTTTTTGTTTGAAAGTGAATTTTCTTCAGTAGATCAAGAAATAGAGATTGTCAAGCAGAAAGTATTTAGGGAGGCATCTGGCCTCCCTTTGGAGAAAGAAGAGGACGAATGGACTGCACCATTCCAGAAACTACAAGGATGTTACAACATTAATTCCGACACAGATGATGATTCGAGGAACATAAACATTGTTGAGACAGAAGGCCACAGGGATGTGGAAGGACCGGGAGTTGAGTTTCCATTCATTGGACAACCAATCAAGATAAAGAAAGTCAATATTGGGAAAGAGGAGACACTGAATCTTGCCAATGTCGGAGATTACTGGGATGTTTCTTCCATTGAATAAATTACAGAATTATTGCACGAGTATCAAAACTTATTTCTGACCAAGTTCACTGATATGAAGGGTATCAAAGAACCTATGGGAGAGATGAGAATACCTTTGAAACCAGATGAGAAGCCAGTCAAGAAAATACCCTACATATTGAACCTAAAATATAAGGAAAAAGTGAAGATTGAGCTCGACATAATGTTAGAAGCAGGGATTATTGAACCTGTCGAAGAGTCAGAGTGGATCAACCCTATGGTGGTGCAAGACAAGAAGACAGGCGAGATCAAGATCTGTGTAGATGTCAGGAAGATGAATGATGCTTTTTTTCATGATCCTTTCCTTACACCATTCACAAACGAAGTGTTGGATAATGTGGGAGGCCAGGGGATATATTCTTTTACAGATGGGTTTTCAGGATACCATTAGATCTGGATTTCCAAGGAGGACCGCCACAAGACCACATTTTCCATAGAATGGGGATCCTACCAATACAAAGTGATGCCATTTGGAATGAAGAATGCCCCAACCATCTTCTCCAGGGTGGTGGTTGAAGCGTTCAAAGAATTTTTTCATAAGTTTTTAGAAGCCTATTTTGATGACTGGACTATTTTTAGTTTGCTAAAAAATCATATTGAATGTCTAAGACTAATGTTGGACAAATGCAGGCAGTGTCAAATTTCTTTAAATTTGAAGAAGTGCATCTTCTTCTCACCATTTGGAGTATTATTAGGACATATTGTATGCAAGCAAGGATTGTTGGCTGATCCATCAAAAATTGCAATTATAGTCGACTTACCGCCTCCTACTTCAGTAAAAAAACTATGCACTACGCTAGGAAAAACTGGCTATTAAAGAAAATTTATCAAAGGATATGCTTAGATTACTGTGCCAATGGAGAAGTTATTAAAGAAATATTGTCAGTTTGGTTGGACAGACGAATGCCAATAGAGCTTCGAAACACTGAAACAAAAGATGGTGACTGCGCCCATTCTGGTCTTTCCAGACTAGAGCAGAGAATTTCATGTGCATGTCGATGCATCTTCTATTGCATTAGGAGCAGTATTGGCACAACCTGGAGAAGGGGAGATCGACCGTCCATTAGCATTTTCTAGAAGAAATATATCTACAGTTGAAATCAATTACACTACTACAGAGAGAGAAGGATTAGCCATGGTGTACGCGTTGCAAACATTCCACCATTACTTACTAGGAGGACACTTTAAAATGCTTACTGATCACTCTACGTTGAAGTACCTAGTCAACAAGACAGTGTTGGGAGGGATAATATGCAGATGGCTTCTCATGCTTCAAGAATATGATTTTGAGATCATAGTTAATCTAGGAAGAATGAACAAGGGACTCGGCCACTTGTCGAGGTTGGAACATGGCGAAGAACCCACCAGTCTGGAGGATACACTACCATATGCTCAACTACTCATCATTAGGAAGATGGATGACCACTTCACATACATAGTCCAATTCTTGTCAACAGTAATGGATTGAAGTGAGTATACAATTTGCCAGAAGAAACAACTAGTGGTGCACATTGTAGACTTTTCACTGATAGCTGGTCAACTATATAAGATGGGACCTGATGAGATACTAAGAAGATGTGTGATGGAGGCAGAGCACCTGCTGATCCTTGCAAAATCTCATGAAGGCATTGCAGGAGGACATTACACAGGGAAAGCAACTACCCAGAAGGTTCTGCGAGCTGGCCTTTCGTGGCCTAATTTACACAGAGATACTAAATAGTATACCAGATCCTGTGAGGTATGCTAGAGAGTTGAAAAACCATTCCGAAGAGATGAAATGCCACTAGCACCGCAGATGACCCTACAAGCATTTGAAAAGTGGGCCATTGACTTTGTGGGACCTATAAACCCACTAGGAAAGCACACAGGAGCAAGGTACATTATCACTGCGACAAAATACCTGACTAGATGGGTTGAAGAAAGAGCAGTCAAGGAATGTAGTGAAACTACAGCTGGGCATTTTATATTTGATAACATAATAACCAGGTTTGGATTGCCTAAGACCCTTATGAGCGATCAAGGCACTCATTTCATCAACAAGACAGTTTAAGCCCTGAATGAAGAATTTGCAGTTCACCGTTAGAAGAGTACACCTTACCATCCAAAAGAAAATGGAATGGTTGAAGCATTCAACAAAATCTTGGAGACAACATTGACAAAGATTTGCAGTGTGAATAGGGATGACTAGGATTTAAGAGTACCAGCAGTACTCTGGGATTATAGAACCACTTGCAAAAAATTAACAATGCAGACCTCTTTCAAGTTGGTTTATGGTCTCGAAGCTGTTGTCCCGATGGAGTACTTGGTACTAAGCTTAATAATTTTTGCATTTATAGACATGGATGATACTGGCGTTGTTCGTGAGAGGCTTTCCGAGCTGGTTGAACTAGAAGAAGACAGATTTATTGTAGGATTCCATCAGCAGATACAAAAGAAAAGAGAGAAGGCCTATCATGACAGACACATCAAGAAGACGGAATTTAAGCAAGGTGATTTAGTACTGGTGTATGAAAATAAATTTATAAGACATCCAGGGAAGTTCAGAGCGCATTGGCTTGGACCATATGAGATCACCTATGTTACAGAAGGAGGAGCTGTGCAACTGAAGATATTGAAGGGAGAATGGAAAGAAGGATTAGCGAATGGGAGTCGGCTGAAGTTGTATTATGACAACCAGCTGCCTCGCAGCTCTCAGTAAAAGTAAGGAGAAAAGGGTCTAGGTACCAAGTGCAGTTGAAACTGGGTACCAGACACAGAAAAGACAGTCTGCACAAGGATGGGAAGGAGACATAAAGAAAAAAGAAAAGGTTGCATTGCGTAGTCCAAAGTCGAAGTGAAATGGAAGGATCAGATCTGAAGTGCCTCGGGACGAGTCATAGGTGAGTTTTGGGGGCCTATTGACCCTTGGTTATGGAAGGAAGTGAATATTGAGGAAGAAAAGGTCAAACACGAACTGCACGGGAGACACAGTGACTATCACTAGGTTGATGTAGGAAAAAGAGCAGAAAAGCCGGAGCGAAGTATGGAAAATAAATTTGTTGGATGAGGAGATAGAGGATGCTAGATGAACAATTAAGATGGATTGAGGAAAAATCAGCAAGTAGAGAAAGCCACCATTGGATTCTTTGGAGCACTATGCAAGAAGGGAGGAAAGACAGGCTGGCGAAGCCCTGAAAAGGTAGGTCAAGTTGACCTAGGGTTTTAGACACCTAGGGTTTTGGGTAATTAGGGTTTTGACACCTAGGTTTTGACCTAAGGTTGTTGGCGAGGGACTATAATGTATAAATAGAGGTTGAGAGGACCTAGGTCAGGTCAGTACTAGTGTTGGGTATTGATATTGATTGTTGTTGGTTGAGAGATTATCGTACTACGAGAGAGAGGAGTGTTGAGAGTGAGAGCTTTCTGGTATTGTAAGATCTTCAGTTGGGTGTGAAGATCAAGTCCTGCAACTGGGTGCGTAGGAAGGTGGGAGACAAAGAGAAGAAGAGAGAAGATCTGCTGAATAAGAGCGCAAATCAAAACTGTAAGCTTTATCTCAATATATCATAAGCACAGTTTTGTGGACGTATCCCTAGAGAGAGGGTGAACCACGTATATTTTGTGTCGTATGTGTGATTGATGCCTAGATCTCTTTCATTGTTATATTGTTATTTGAATTATTGTGTTAGATCATATTTATAGCTACGCAGAGTAGATCTAGTTGATAAGAGATATATGAATGCTGAAGTATTGTTGTATTAGTTCCACTTGATATTCCATTGGTTGTAGACATATCTGTCCTGCCACCCCGCTCTTAGCTACTTCAGGTGAGACTACATCTTCTTCACAGGTGTTGCTGAAAGAGCCATTAGCTAGGGATTTTTGGTGCACTCTTGGAATGAACCTTGGGTCTGCCCCTGTGCCAACAATCCTACAATAAAATCCAACTTTTTACGTTGCTTTGTCCTAGACTACGCCACTCGCGCACATGGTTTTCTCCGCTTACTGCATCATGATATCCCATTTCGATGGGATGACCATGATCAAAATTTTTGTGATTTAAAATCCTCCTTATCCAATGCCCCTTTGATTATTCCCCCAGACTATGATCGTGGTTACATCCTATACTTTTCATCCTCAGTTGTCTTAGTAGAAAGAGTCCTCGTCCAATTAGGGGATGATAGGCATGAACATGTCATTTACTACATTAGTAAAAACTTTTCAGGGCCACCCTTGAAGTATAATCATGATGAGAAACTGGCATTATAATTTGTCCTCGCATTCCAAAAACTGTAACATTACATTCTACTTCGAACCACCAAGGTCATAGTGGATTCCAACCCCATGCAATACTTTCTTAGTTGACGACATATTAATGGAAAATTCTCCTAATGGATTGTTATCCTCTAGGAATATGATCAAGATTTCTCTACTCCCAAAAGAAAGAAAGATATCATCCTAGCCAAACTCATTATGAATTTTCCCTCAAACGCTAAAGCTTCCCCCATCAATGAGGATTTCCCTGATGAAAACATCTTCTTCATCCCCTCCGATGACCCCTAGTATGGCGACCTCCTTGTCTACCTTCACACATAGAATTTTGGGTCTCATCTCTCTCGAGATGATCATAGACACATTTACCATCATGCCCCTCGATACCTCCTCATTGGATACATTCTCTATCGATGTAGGGTCAATACCATCCTTCGACGATGTCTTACCATTGACGAAGTTGACAGAGTCTTGAATGATTTCCACAATGGCGCTTGCGGTGGTCACCTCTCAGGTATTTCCACCACCAAAAAAATTCATTCGATCAGGGTACTTTTGTCCCACTTTGTTTCATGACTGCATCCACACTATCAAGCGATGTGAAAAATGCCAACTTTATGCAAACAAAGCATGAGCACCACTAGCTCTTCTACATCCAGTCATCACAGTCGGCCCCTTCTGTAAATGGGGCATAGACTTCATGAATTTCCATTCCCCATATAATAATGGACACAAGTACATTATCGTGGAAGTGGATTACTTTACCAAATGGGTCGAAGCCATGCCCACATTTAACAACACCGCTGACACAACAATGCTTTTATTCTTCAACCATGTCATTACCTAGTTCGGAGTCCCACTATAGTTAGTCTTTGTTCATGGTAAACACTTTGAAAATGAGACCTTTGTAGAACTCTCCTCAAAGTTAGGCTTCACCCATGAGTTCGCCTCCCCATACTACCCTCGGTCCAACGGACAAGTCAAGTTTGTCAACAAAGTCCTCAAAACCATGCTACAACGTACCGTCAACAAACATAAGACCAACTGGCATCATATGTTGTTTTCTAATTTATAGGCTTATCGCATGGTAGTCAAAATTGCCACCAGTTTTACACCGTTCCACCTCATCCATGGGATCGAAGCCACCTTCCCTATCGAGTGTGAAAACCCCACATTACACACTTCCATTGAGCTATTACCTGACACTACTCCAATGGAGCAGCACTTGTTGACCTTAGAGTCACTTGATGGAGATCGTTGATATTCATTACAACACAATGATGCAGCTAAAAAATGGTCCAAAGCCACCTTCGATCTCCATGTCAACCTTTGATCATTTAATGAAGGTGATATCATGTTAGCCTATGATATCGTCCATGACACTCTTGGCCATGGGAATTTTGAGTCATTATGGCATGGACCCTTCATCTTCCAACATTGCCTCACTAAAGGCGCCTACATATTGGCCTCTCCAGAAGGATACCCTCTCAAAGAACCCGCCAGCAGGTTGTACTTAAACAAGTTTTACACCTAAGCGTAACCCCCCTACCTTAGGTTTCTCTTTGTACACATTTGTAGAGTTTTTAGTCTTCTTTATCACCACCACTCCTCATGTCTGATCTATCATCTGGGTTATTAATAGATGCATCATCCATCAGCCTACCACATCGGTTATGCTGACGGTACCAGCCGCTGGACCCATAATCTCGCTTTGGATGCTCGGGCCCTCTACACTCCCTCACATGTCCTGCTCCACTCCAGTGGCATATGTTTGGGCTTGGCCACCAAAAACCAAGCCGAATATGATGTCATCATTGGTCTCCTCCCCGAGGCCAGTCACCACCACATTCGTCACCTTAGAATTCTATTAGATTCCTAGCTTGTCATCTTATAGCTCGACAATGTATATCATGTTCATGATCCTTGCCTCTTTCACAAATACCTGCAAGTTAGACTCCTATCTCGCAACTTTGATTCCATCACATTTACACATATTCCAAGAAAACTTAATCAAGTATAATATCACATGGCTAACCTAGTAATAGATTGGCATTTATCACATTAAAAAATAATTTTATACATAGCATCTTACATTTGTCACAACACATAGAAATGACATCATACATAAACACATAAAGGATAGAAACATGCATGATAAAAAAATATATCCACACACACACACACACATATAGATATATCATGAAGGTCATTGGTGTTTACAAAACATATGCATGTACAATCGTCCGTAGGCCAATGAATGCCCCCACCCCTATGAGTACAAAAATGGGTATCAAGTACCCTATACAAAAACAGGCTCCCAAGCCCAGACATACAAAAATTGGCACTCATGGTGCCCCTATAGCTCCCCCCCAGGTCCTATATCAGTCGAAGGCACCCCACTAGCTGGGGGCCCTCCGGGTCTAGGAGGCAGTCAACCAGTCATCGCTTCCCCTGCCACTAATGATTCATGGATCAGGGTTTTCCAATCTATTGGTACTCCCACATATTTCTCCAGGACCTCATCATCCTGGATGTGGGCCCAAATTCCCTCATGAACACCCTATAGAACTCACTCAAAATGTCGATGCATATCCTCCAGCATGACCTCGTCATATCCCTATGGATCCCTCGCTGGTCTAGCACCAACTTCATCTCTTCATCGCCTCTGGCCAACCCTTGGCTCTACTGATGCCCGTCAAGCCAACCCCTAGTGAGACGGTTCTCCGACGACCTTTGCCTCTTGTTCTCAGGGTCCCACATCTACAAAACAACACCATAGATAGTGTCATCATCCATATACATATATAATCAATTTTATCTATCAAAATCACAAAACATAAAACTATAACACATACATCGTTGGTCTCAGTCCTCCCCCGAAGGAAGCACCATGTCTGGATCATGGCGGTAGTCCATACATACGTATGGATACCTTAGAATAACCCGTGACATCTGGCACCACACTCGAGCCACCGTGGCTATAAAATAATGGTCACCCTCCTTGCCTCCATGTCAGGCCAACACTTGGGCCCACCGCATCAGTCGCATCTCTCATTGCCCCATGGGCTCTAGCAGGATCTTCAAGTGCAATAGAGGCACCCTCTCTAAAAACCAGGCCACCAGAATGGACCTGAAAGAAAAGTCGCCGAAGTCGGCTCATCGACACCGGTTCAGTTGTCCCATCATTTTGGTGTGCATAAGCACACCTTATAAAAATAGGTCCCCATCCAGGACCTGCTCCAAAACCCTCAATTGATCACCAGTGATCCACTGAGTACCCATGGATTCATATATCCTCACCACCATCACCGCAATACACTCAGTAAGGAGGTCATCAATTCCCTCAATGCGGATGACCAAACCTGACATAGGGTTCAACCCAGTATAAGTGTGAGCCGCCATGGTCTCCACCCGATACTCTCTAGGAAAATGGGGCTTAATAAGCATGTCCATCCCATGGAATGGGAGCCCCATGAAGAAATATACATCCCATGTCATAGAGAATGTCAACTTCTCCCCTCTAACTATGAATCACTGCAGATTAGTTCTCCACATCCCAATCAAATACTGTAGCAAGAACTCATGTGATTGTATCAAAGGGTAGTCAAAGAACTTGAGAAACCTGTAGACTTCCAAGTGTCTCTGCATGCCCGATTTCTCTCTCACCGCCTCCCATAACCGGTATCAGTTATGCTCTCTCCAGTGGACCGGCATGGTGTTGTATACTTTTTTTATCACCTGCATCCACAGATAAACATTTGATCAGCCTCATCATCAAACAAAAAGCATTAAAATATCAAAAATTGCAAACCCTTAGCCTTGCCCACAGTGCGCGACTTTCACCCAGACAGGTGTGCACGTTTTCTTTGCACAACTATGCACTAATGCGCAGTTGTCTGAGAAACAGTCATGCATGAGTGCGCAACTATCAATCATACATGTGCGCACCTCATGCATGTATGTTTTCCCAAACCTCGCACACACATGTGTGACTATGTCCAGCATAGTTGCACATTATGTGCAGGATATAGAGTTATACCTATGGACATATGCGTAGGTATTCCTCCTTTTCCCATGCATTGGTGGGCACCTACCCTTAAAACCCCTTATACGACCCTCCATACAACCCTTACCTATAAACTAGGAAATTCACAAAGTATGAGATGTTAGGACCACTAACCTGTCTCTCGCCACTCTTGGATCGGTAGCCTCATGCTCTCGAGAGCTCAAAAAAAGTGATAGGTACAAATGAGGTGGCATTGTGAGCCCACCAGCCATATATAGTCCCTTTTTCACAAATTCCACACTCTGTTACAGGAGCCCAAAGCCTCCATTTTTTTATTTGTTCTCAGCCACGGGATCCTGGTCCCACCATATACACATTCACATTCCCTGGGTCATCATCTGCACTTGACCCCGGAGGAGCATTTTTCTCACGTCACGTTCAGGTATGCATGATCACTTTCAATTTTATAAAATAATTGTTATATGTTCTTTATCATCAGATATTTTTCATGCCAGGTATTTGGTTTTCATGTATGCAAGTACTTGTTCTGCTATCTTACAACCCCTTCAGGTATATGTTTGACACTGGCATGTAATTATTCCCTCTGTAAATCTATTGCATATCCCAGCCACACCCTCTAACATTTACCTTTAGGGTCCTTACATCCAGCTCTACAATATATTTACCTTTGTCGGATTTGGGTACTATCAACCAGTAGCACTCTCCCCCACATGAGTTTTCCCATTAATAGTTCCCTTTGGCAACTTGACACTCATGCTAATTTCACCCCCTTAGGATGGGAGTCAAGATCATATTTTTCATTTCTGAGAATGAAACCCATACTTCTTCTCCTCATATTGCTAACCTTCCCAATGGACTCTCAGGTCATATCATCTTGGTTCTATTAACTGCATCTCTGCAGTATCATTATCCCTCCATCTCATCCACCATGATTTTTCCCATCTACAGATTTTCCTCCATCCATTTACCTAATACAAAAACCCACCCATGGGGCCCCCACCCTCCACCAATTCTCTTTCACAATATTGTGCCCTCACAGGCCAAGCCATCTTTCACTGGGGCACCCATTTCTGTTTTTGTATACTCAACCCAAATTATTCTTTATTTCTTTGGTAATTGTAAAAAGCCTTTTTTTTCAGCATATACATATATGTTTCGTCGTCATCCTTGATGGCCTTCTTTTCCCCAACAAAGCAACCCATGTCGCCCTTGGTTGGGGAATCCACTCTCTTTTCATTCCAAAATCATTCACAAACCTCGAGTATCCCAAGTCCATATACCCATGATCTCTAACTTTGTCCACTTTGTTAACCTCTGGCACAGTTTAACCCCATATCTAGTTGTCCCCCTGACACTAGATCGAGTTTTACGGTTGCTGCCAATCATCCTTCAACACCGCAAAAAAGGGAAGTCTTGAGTCCCATAGCATCTTGACTTCGTTTATGTTACCCGTAAGTACTTGATATCATATATTACTCAGTGGATTTCACGAATCCCTTTGATTCTTGGAGTCGCGCCTCCGTTCTTTTCGACATCAACATAGTTTCTAGAAGGGAGACAATATCTTGAATCTCATTACATTTTCAATGAGGAATATTGGATGACATAGAGAGAATCATCATTTCTCTTTGATTTAATTGACCCCCATAACATTCAACTTAAGCAAACTCTCATGTTACAGTGGTTCTTACTATGCGACTATTGCAGTTGTTTCATACCAGCTAAAGACCTCTGAATCTGTTAGGCCATCAATGCCTACGATTCATCAAAAATTCTTACATTTGTCCTTGCCTCACTTCAAAGTCCGTTCACCATTAAGAACTGTCATATTTCGTTATCAACCGCCCGCAAGGGCGTTTCAGTTATCTACATCATCATTCATCATCAGTTACAATCCCACATTTTGGTTTCATGACATGAGCATGGGGCATGCCTGACTTGTTTGTACACATATTTTATTTTTTCTCCCTTGAGAAAGGTTAGGGTCCCACAGTTTTCCCTCTCCCTCCATAGGATCATTCTTGTAGTTCCTCTACTCACTCTTCATTACAATGGCACTCTCAGCAAAAGAAACATTGATGTATTTTGGCTATACATATGCTCCTAACCTCACACATCAGGGGACATCTGTTATCACTGAAAAATCTTCTGCAGCATTGCAAACAATGGTTGAAGAAACAAATCAATGCTAGTAGCAATTAGTCCACCTACAACACCAAAGTCCATTTAAAGGAAAAAAACTATACAATTGGGTCAAAAATCAAAGTGCGCAAATTCACCAAAGGAAGCGCGTGAACAATGCACAATATGTGCAGGAAAACACAGCCCTCAGTGCACACTATGCACAAAAAGCATGATTGTCTACGAGAAAATTCACGCAGTTCTATGAACGACACATTTATGGATCTTGTCAGCCCCTCAACCACTTCTATTCCAACCCCCAACACAATTTGACACTCATATCTGAGCGAAATCTAGCTTGGAGGTTGGTCAAGGGCTATAGGGTGCCCTAAAATTCCCCTTGTTCACACTATGAACCAATTATATTTTTCCATGAATGGATGCTATAAATAAGAGCCATGGGTGTGCTAAGAAACCAATATCTTGAAGGTATTGTTATGCTACAAGAATTCTTCCTTGAAAATTCTCTTTTCTCTTTGAAGTGTTAAAGCACCATTGCAATATGCCATTCCACTCACCTATTGAGGGAATAGGCATTGTTTTTCTTCACCATTTTCCATTTCTTCCATTGTAAGGAGAGAATACCTCTCAATTAGGGAACTCAAAATCCCTCCCAAGGAGGAAGAGGGGACTCATAAGTCCATTCCTTTCTCTATGGTGTTTTTCCTACTAATCTATTGATCTATTGGTAGCAATATGTTGGTCATTGTTTGATTTTCATGGTTCTAAGTTTCTCAATATTTCTAAAATTGATTTCTTAGTTGTTTCTAGTTTCATTTCTTTGTTTTCACGTGTGTTTGGTTTATCTAAACCACTCACAAACTTTTGTCTTGTTTAGCAGGCTTATCTGAACATGCAAGTGTTGATGTTTTTCTCACCCAAGTGACAAAACCAACACAACACAGACCTAAGATAAAATTGATCTATCAAGACCGAGCTAAACCCTCAAAAACAAGGCATCCCCCTGAAGCTAAAAATGTGCTCTAATACCACATGTAATTTTTAAACTTGTGAAGTAAAACAATGCATACAAATTCTTAATAGAAACATAAATTAATTAATGACTCATACACATAATACACAATGATTTATGTTGGAAACCCTTAATTGGGAGAAAACCAACCTTCCTTGGTGTCACACCTCTCAAATATTCATTGTATTAATTTCACAATAAAATATATAAAATATTTTAGGTATTCCTTAGCTACCAAAAAACCCTAATATGTTAATCTAGGATTAATTTAGAAAACCACTAAAATAGCAAAAAACTCTATAATAGAAAAAACCACCCAACGTTAGACACAATCGTCAAATTTGATGCACCACCCCCCCCGACACACACACACAAGCAAAGAATATAACACATACTCAATAAGCATGTCCTAGCAATTGAAATTGTTGATGATATTACCAAGTTGTACAGATTTGAAAACTTTGGGTTAACATATTTTTCATCTATTTTTATTGATCATAGTGACGACTTGAGAAAATTTTAGCATGAATGATTTGGTCATCTAAATTATCACTCATTGAAACAAATATGTAATCAAAATTGGTTGATTGATATTCTTGTTTCTTTCAGAGATGGTGTTTGAGTCGATTGTGTTATCAACAAACATTATCGGGATAATTTTGACAAACATGCATCGTAGCACACCTCGACCCCATTGCAACTTGTTCATAGTGTTTTGTGTGTTCTTCTTCCTTATCATTATTTATCTAGGTTCAAGTACTTCTTAAATTTCATGGATGAATTCTCCAGATGTACTTGGGTTTATTCCTTAAAAATTAAGAGTGATTTTTTTGACATGTTTTTGGACTACAAGGCCTTTGTAGAAAAACAATATGGACATCAATTGTAG
>JZKD02S2175859.1:12554-41954 GCA_000966675.3 Picea glauca | reverse complement strand
TTTCTGACCCTTGGAGTCAACACTCCACTCATTCGACCTTGTGAGAGATTGAGGGCTTCTAAGGAATAAGGACTCTGCCTTATTGTGCGCTCTTTAGAAATATTTGTGAGTGATTGTCTGAGTCCTCCCTCATAGGATTGTGGACCTTTTGAACTAGGTAATCGTTAACCTATAGTTCAAACCACGACGAGAGTGCTAGTAGGCTATGACAGGGACGCTTCCACACCTCTCCCTCAATGTCTGGTTTCTATGCATGGCCCCTCTACTCCTTATGTGAGTCGGATTAGAAAGCATCATCAAGCCTGCATCCATTGAGAAAGACATTGTCAATAATTCCATATAGATAAATCATACTTAATAAATCATACAACATATGTACGTAAAATAAAATAATCAATAACTACAATCCACTCCCTGACTCAATCCAGAGTCCAAGGGAATCCATCGTTGCCATCAACATCCTTAACCTATCATGTGTCATGTACACTCAGGACGACTCATCAAAAGCATATGTCAATACATATACATCAATATAATCAATAAGCCACAACACCTCAACATCATCATATATAACCCATAATCTGAATGAAATCACAATGTACCATAGTTGGATCACTTACACACAAGTGTCCTCAAAGAATAAGTCAAAAATAGCGTGCTCAATAGAGCACGATTGATCCAGGTGGATATCGGTGGCCACCCACCTTTTCCAACTCGCTCAAAATAGTTTTCTGGCAATTTTGGCAATTTACTATTTTTAGCAGTTTTTGGGTTTCTGAAACTTTCGGAGCTGTTTTGTGGCCCTAAACGATGTTTTTTGGGAAAACGGGGAGAATCATAGATATTCCTTCGATGTTTCCCCCCAAATAAATCTTCTCGGTGATACCTTTGCAACGAACTATCATGCGCCTAAAATGAAGATCGTATGCAAAAGTTACGACCTCGGGAAGTTGATGTACTAACTTACCCAAACGGGGCCCACATGACTTTTGGCGCTTCATCTTCTAGGGTTAGGTTTTTGGATGTCTAGGGTTTTTGACATTCCTTTTTATTGTAAAAAGGCCTTCAGAGCCTCATTGTAATCATATTCTTGCGAATGAGCACAACTGTCACATCTCTTCTCAGAGATAAGCCACCACCATTCCAACAAGCTTGTTTTCCACTGCATTTTATAGTTTCAGCTTATTTCCTTATTGAATAGAAAACTAGTTTTACTGTATCTCTGTTATTTTGTGTTAAGCACCTGTTAATAATCTGTAGTCATTTCCTTCTACTCATAAAATCCACAGGAGTTGTTACCAAATATTGTCAACATAATTCATCTTTTCATGTGTATTGCTTGACTTATAGTCATCATAATAACAATCCTGATCCTTTTATTCTTCCATAGGTATTGTTTTCCTTGAACATATTTTATTATAAGAAATAGATATACATGATATGTACAAGAACTATGTAAACATGGTATATACAAGAGCTTTGAAGAATATTGTTACCTTGACTTTAGAAGAAAATGTTTGTTTTATCTTGCTTGACTTTCTTTGAGGGTTCCCTTTCTTCGGAAACTATTGCTTCGTCTGTTTCCTTCATTTTATTTAACTCAGGACAATGGTTTCTATAGTGACCATATTTTCGACAGTTGAAGCATTGTATCTTTGACATATCCTTTTCTTGATTTGGTTTCTTCCTTGAGCCAAACTTCTTCTTATTCCTGAAATTCTTGAACTTTGCTGTGAAATCTTGATCATCGTATTTCTTTTGGGATTTCTCTTTTGCGTTAATCCTTGATTCTTTTTGTGCACAACAAGTCCAAAGTTATTCAAATGTGGGATACTCCTTTCTTGTGTTCATGCTTGTGAAAAATGAATCCCATGTATTGGGAAGACCATTGAGTACTGTGTTTACCGGTTCCTTCTCTAAAATGATTTCTTCAATATCTTGTAGTTGATCTCTTAACTGAGATGTTCTCACAAGGTATGATGTTATCCTGTCATCATCATTCATTTTCATGTCACGAAGCTCACTCTTTAGACTCGTTACTTTTCCAATGTTTCTAACCGAGAAGAGGTAGTTAGGGCATCGTACATCTTCTTAGATGAGTCAAGATGAGAGATGTATGGTATCAAGAGGTATTTTACAGAGTCCACTATGATACTCATGGCATTGATTTCATTATCTTTGAACTTCTCCATAACTACAATGTTATGAGGTTCCTTCTATTTTCCTTCTTCAAAGTATGGTTCAACGATCTTTCCTTTATCCAACACTTTATTCTTGGAAAGGATGAGATCAATTCCTTGTATTCCATGCTCTGAATTTAAAAGCCCCTTCTAACTTGTTTTATGACTTCATAGAGTAATTCATGACTGCTTTGACTTTGGTTAACCTTTGAATTTTACCAAAAACTCAAACTTGACGTCTTAGCTTGCTGAGAGTACCAGTAGGTGCATTAGGTTAGGGATCACTAGGCCATCCATAAATTAGGTCAATCTCTTCACTTAAGGTTCTTCAACAAGAGGGTTAGGGTTTCATTGCAACAACAAAAAATTTGACTGCAACTACAACTGTAACTGAGGAAATATTCCCAATCTATCTTCCAATGGTTAGAGTGTCCGAAGATAGTGTGGGCCCATAACCTATTAGAAATAATAGGTGTTCCTGTTTAACCATAGACAATATAGAAATATTGTCACCCAACCATAGGCCGAAGCCACCCCCGAGCACCTTAACCTTGACAAAGAATAATTCCAGAAGAAAGCCCTAGGCCTAATAGCCAATCAATGCAACGTACCTCTCTCTAGAGATAGCACACAAGGTATAAAGTACAAACCATAACCAATATAAATTCGAAGCCTAAATTGAGAATACAGGTTGCAGTAGCTGCAACTATAGCTACTCTCCAGACTTGCGCACTTACTCAGTTTTTGCAGTGCGCACTCTTACATTTATGCAATTGCGAGTTGTGTGTATCAAGTGAGCTCTAGCGTCATGTATTTATACTACTCCTCCTTATCTTTATGGGCCGAATTCTCATTTTGGAGGCTAAATATTCATTGTTCAATATTAAATATTTCTTTTAGTCGACTTGTCTTCTAGGGTTATGTCAATGCTTTAGGGTTTCTTCTTGCTTCCTAGAATATTCTATTACTTTTAGGATTACACTTGGAGGTTAATACCTCTCACAACTACCATAATATCCACAAATTCATAGTTCTCGAAAATACCTTTCCAATGGGCTATCACGCGCCTAAATTGGAGGTTGTATGCAAAAGTTACGACCTCAGAAAGTTGAGGTACCAACTTACCCATAGGGGCCCACATAAATTTTGGTATTTCATCTCCCAGGGTCAGGTTTTTGGATGTCTAGGGTTTTGAAATTCATGAATAATTTTAAAGAGGCATCTAGAGCCTCATTATAATCATCCTTCTCAAACAGATGCACGTAGTAGCCACATCTCTTCTCAGAGATAGATACCACCATTCGAGCAAGTGTTTCAGTTTTGCAGTTTTATAGTTTCATCCTATTTCATTTATTCAATAGAAATTTTTTTTCACTAGATATCTATTCTTTTCTTCATATCTTTGTGTTTATTGTATTCAGTCTGTTAATCAGTTCATTCTGCTCCTAAATCTGAATCATGGAATGAAACAAAAATTTCAATTCGGATCAAAGTTTAATTAGAGTTCCAATGAACGTTTATACTATGTTTGATGAATTAAAAGTTAAATATTCTATGATTATTAGAGTAAAAAACTTGGATACCAATTAACACAAGGTAAAACATGAATTTCAAGAAAGGTGTTGAGACTCATCAGAGTCGAGCTTAGATTTTCAAAAAACAAATTTTTAAAATCTTCTATGATTAAATTTTATGTCATCAATGATCACTATATCTTTATCACTTCAATTCTAAAACTTTTTATGGAATGGAAAGTTTCATTTAGACACTGATCAAAGTGAAAAGTTATTTTGAATAGTCATTAAACTCAATCATCTTGCATTGAATGTTTAGGAAATGAGTAGCTGAGATGTGATATTGGATAGGAGTGACCACTAAGATTGTTGGAAACTTGATTGTCCTTGATGTCAACTTTAGAGGATGTCTAGAAGCCTCTATAAGTATTGGGTATAATTGAAGAAGTCTCCAAAGTGGTATGCTTTTGGAGTAGCTTTAATTATGGCCCTCATGGGAAGATGCTTTGAAGAAGTCTACAAGAAACCCATAAGTGTGGTCATGAGGCTTGAAGTTGAGTAAGGAAAATGAGGTTAAAAAATACTTCACATGTATACAAAACCCTCATAGATGGATATTCCTTGTCATTTCGTTTCCAATGGTAGGTGGTATGCCACATGGTTCCTCACGGTTGAGGAGTTATTCACTCATGAAGTTTGAAGCCCAGAAGGATGGTTAAGAAGCCCCTAAACAATTACAAGTCATTAATTAAAGGTTAAAGTGATTGTAACAAGAAGTCCTAGAATTAAAGAAAGAAGTCACTTTCTAAAAGTATAAATACACCACAAGAAGTCTCTCATAATAGCACACACAAGTTCAATGATTATCTATCTTTTAAGTGATCTTTTGGTAAATATTTTCATAGCATTTATGAAGTAGTGAAGTTTGAAGTAGCAAAGTCTGAGGTAGTGAAGGGAAGTGAAGGAAAATTTTGAAAACTATCCTTCTAAGGTTATTCACGGGTCGTAGTCAAGAAATACTCGAACATCCACGGGTTGCAGTGAAGCAAAGCATGGAAATCCATGGGTTCACAGTGTACAAGTCACATATTTGTGGGAAAGGGATTGAAGAAGATGGTATCTCTTATTTGTTGAAGATGATATGCACCAGGTTGGTTTGTTCATCTGATATTATATGCATCGAGTCTTCTTCATGAGTAAAGGTATGTATTTTATGTGAATTTTTTAGGCTTGTATCATGGATGGTATGACACATGCTTAAGGCATGTTTTGGAGGCCCTTGGTTGAGGTTCATGTCTTGGTGATATTGATACATGCTTGAGACATATCCTTGGTACATTGTGTATGGCTATTATGGTTCATTGTTAGAGACACATCTTTGTGATATTGGAATATATTTTAGGCGTATACTTAGTATATGATCTTGGTTTTTATGATGCATAATTGAGGTTTATTGTTGAGACATTGGCACATCTTGGATACTTGGTATATTGTATGGTATATGCTTGAGGCATATCTTGGATGTGATGGATTATATCTTTGTTATATGATTTATGGAATGATTGAGACATATCATGATATGGTATATGGTTGAGGTATATTTTATGGTACATGTTCTTGTACATGATATGGTGATGGCTTTGGTATCCATGTGAGTGGATATGATTATGGTTGTTTGATCAGTTACAAAGATAGTGACAAGTTGGATGATCGGTCGATCATCAGTTAATGTGACAATAACAATGGTAGTGACAGTGATAGTTATAGTAGCAATGACTGTGACAATGACAGTGGTAGTGGCAGTGGAAATGACAGTGGTAGTGACAATGATAGTGGTAGGTTGATGTATCAATGATAGTGGCAGTTACAGGTTGATTAGTGGTAGTGACAATGAGTCTACACTTATAATTTACGGTGGAAAGGAAAGGGGGTTGTAGCCTCCTTCTCGTTGGTGTCAGAGAACTCAGGGAGTTGGAGCTTCCTTCATGTTGGTGCCTGCAAATTAGGGGGTCATAGCCTCCTTCCAGTTGTATCTGGAGAATTTAGGGAGTTGTAGATTCCTTCAGGTTGGTGCCTGTAAATTAGGGGGTTGATGCCTCATTCCAATTGGTGTTGGAGAATTTTTAAGTTGGTTCTTGCTATGAATGTAATCTTTAACATATAAGAAAGTATTATGTGGTTTTGTCCCATTTGGGTTTCCATGTAAATTTTGGTGTATGGTGTATCTGTGGTTATTTTTTATGCTCTGTTGAATGATACTACTCATGATATATTGATTATATAATGCTGATAAAGTTAATGAATACATGTTCTAATTAAAAGTGGTAAAGATAGCAAAATATTGATTCACGCCCCTCTCGGTATTCCAACAATTTATCTCAGAGAAGGTCCTTCAAGAAAACAATCTAACCACTGGAAGGAAGATCATGGAGTATGCTAAGATTGGAGCACCAATATTTAATGTTCATAATTATTCTTTCTCGAATAAAAAGATGCAAACCTTTTTACAAGTGGAGGGATTTGATGTCTGAAAATTAGTAGATGGATATATGACATTTTCCACTCTTCCAATAGATAGAGATGGAAATAAACTCAGTGAAAAAAATTCGAAGGCTAAAGGAACTATTCAGGGTACTCTTGTTGATTCAGTATTTGTGAATGTGATGCATTGTGACACTGCAAAATATATTTGGGACAAACTTCAAAACATTTATGAAGGAGATGCTAAAGTAAAGGGTGCCAAGCATCAAACCTAAGAGGTAAATTTGAACAACAGAAGATGAAGGAAGAGGAAGATATCATAGATTACTTCCTACAAGTTGATGAAATAGTAAATGTCATTAAAGGATTGGGAGTAGAAATTAAAGAACCAATTATTTTCTAGAAGATATTAAGGTCTCTTCCAATGAGATTTGATCATAAGATTTAAGCCCTAGAAGAAAGAGTATATCTTGTTACAATAAGCATGGACAAGCTACATGGAATATTCAAAGTATATGAGATGAGAACAGAACAGGAAAATCCATACAAGAAGGAAGCAACATTCAAGGCATCCAAGAAGACAAAGAAGAATAAGAAAAAACCAAATTCATACTGTAGTTGCAGCGATGATTCTGATCAATACGAAGAGATGGAAAACTTTGTGAGGTTAAAGAAAGGAATTGGAAAATAAAAAGGTAAGCTTCCTGTTAAATGTTTTAATTGTGGAAAAATTGGTCATTTTTCTAATAAATTTCCATATTCTAAGAACAAAGAGAATGATGAAGAAGAAGTTCCTAACAAATGAAAGAAATATCAAAAGGGAGACAAGAGAAGAAACATGAAGAAATTCTTCAAGAAAAATATTTACTCGAAGGAAGATAGTTCATCATCTGAAGAGGACAATGATAGCGACAATGACTTAGAAAATGTATTCTTCATGACTTATGAAAATTATGAAGAGTATTATGAAGAAGAAGGTGAAGTTGATCTCAAAACATAACTAATCGGTGCTTTAGAAGAACTAAAAAGAGAGAGGAAGAAAAACAAATCACTCAAGGGAGAATTACTTATGCTAAAGGAGGATTCTCAAAATTCTGAATCTAAAAAGGATCAGTAAATAATTATTAACCTGAAAGTCCAATTTGAAGAAGCCAGAATTATTGAAGAGATACTCAGAAGAATTTTATAAGAAAAGGAAAAGGAGAAAGAGAGTTTAGAAACTGAAATAATTTCACTAAGGAAGGAAATTCAGAAAAGAGATATGCAATAAAAGAACACCAAAATACTAGATGAAATCATCAACACTCAAAGGTCGCATCATGAAAGGTTTGGACTGGGATACAACCAAAAACATACAAAGAAGGTTTCAATCTCTATGACTACAGAAGAGGAAGAGGAACAAAGGACTTATGCAGAAGTTGCCAAAGTATTTACAAAGAAGGAAGAATGCAATCCTTCACATGAGAATGATCAGGAATAAGATTACATAAGGATGGAACCATCTAGAAGATCCATGTTTCAAAATCAACAACCACCCATGGAAAGAAATCAAGAAGAAAACTACATAGGAACAACACCATTCGAAAGATCTTCTAGGTATCAAACTATATTTCTTGGTTCATGTTATTCTTGTAACAATTTTGGGCACAAAGCTATAAACTACAAAGGTTATTCTAAGTACATAAGAAACTATGAAGGTCACACTAGAGTTAATGATCTCAGAAAGCCACAAGAAGCATACAACATAAACTATAATAGTTTTGGCTCATTAAATGATGAAGTATAATGTTATAAATGAAACAATTTTGGAAACATGGCCAAATATTTCAGATTTGCAGTTCCTCCGAAGGAACCAAAACAAGAATTAAACAATCATCAAAAAGGACCATCAAGAATTTGGATAAGGAAGTAGGATAAAGTAAATGTTGAATAATTTTCCCTTGCACTACAGGCACAAAGAAAAATAAGTGATTAGTATGTTGACAATGGTTGTTCAAAACATATGACATGTGACAAGAATAGATTTATAACTCTGATGAAAGAAAGAAATGGATCAATTTCATTTGGTAATGACAACTCAGCCAGAATTATAGGGAAAGGCACAGTCAATCTTGGAAGTAAGGATGCCAAGGAAAAACATGTCCTAGTTGTTGAAAACATGAAGCATAATTTACTGAGTGTGAGTCAAATGTGTGGTCAAGTACATAAACTTATATTTGACTTTGATAAGTGTGAGATAAGAAAAGAAGGATCGGACAAATTGGTGGCTACATTAGTAATAACTCCAAACAACATATAAATCTTAAATAAGATTGGAAAAGAAAGATGGTTCCTGGGAAGGGAAAATGAAATTTGGTTTTGGAACAAAGGAATGGTCAATATTAGCAAAAAGGAAGCAGTAAGAGAAATGCTCAAAATCTCAAAACCAGCCAGTACAAGGAAAACAAACAAGAATGAAATTCACATCAAAGGAATACTCTACAAGAAAGCGATTGGAAATTGTGCACACTAATATATGTGGACCAATGAGAACAAAAGGACTAAATGGTCAACAATAATTCATGCTACTTATTGATGACTATACAAGGATGATTGCGGTGTCTTTTCTAAAAAATAATCAGAGGCATTAAAAAATTTCAAAATATTCAAGGAGATGGTTGAAAACGAAATGGATTCAATAATTAAGGGCTTAATATTAGACAATGGAGGTGAATTGATATCAAAATAATTCATAGAATTTTGTGAAGAACATGGAATAAAAAGTCATTTCTCAACATCTAGGACACCTCATCAAAATGGAGCCATTGAAAGGAAGAACATAACTGTAACAGAGATGGAAAGAACCATGTTAAAGGATTCCAAGTTGAGTAATATTTTTTGGGTATAATCAATGCACACAACCATTCATATCTTGAACAAAGGATTTATCAGAAGCAACAGTGATAAAACACCTTATGAGTTATGGAAGGGAAGACCAATAAATGTCAAACATTTTAGAGTATTTGGAAGTATGTGCTACATAAAAAGAGAAGATGCCAGATTTGGAAAATTTGAATCTCGAGTTGATAAAGGAATATTGGTTGGTTACTCAAGCAAAAGCAAGGCATAAAAATGTTACAGTATGAGACTCAACTAGATAGCGGAAAGTATCAATGTAAAAATTGATGAAGCAGATGTACCAATGATCAAAGAAGAAAGGAAATATCCAAATGAACATGAAATAGAAGAAGAACTAAAATAAGAAGAGGTATAAGAAGAGGAAGAAGAGGAATAAGAAGAAGAGAAAGAAGAATAGCATCGAGAAGCATAATAGAAATAAAATGACCAACATGACTTTATGATTCCCTCTAGGACACCTAACTGTCGGGTTCAGAAGTATAATCCACTAGAATAGATTATTGGAGATAAAAATGAAGGAATAGAAACTAGAGAAAGTAAAAGGTTTCATACACCAGAGCAGAGACACCTCACACTACTATCCACAATTGGAACCAACAGCTTTGAGGAAGCCAGTAATGATGAACATTGGGTCAAGGCCATGAAAGAAGAACTACATCAAATAGAGAATAATGAAACATGGGAACTGGTACCAAGACCGAAGAACAAAAATGTGATTGGTGAAAAATGGGTGTTAAGAAACAAACTAAATGAAGATGGAAAGGTAATCAGAAACAGGGCAAGATTAATATGAAAAGGATACACTCAAGTTGAAGGGGTAGATTTTGAAGAAATGTTTTCCCTTGTTTCCAAAATGGAAGCAATCAGATTGATCTTTGCCTATGCATGTTCTAAGAGAATCAAAGTATATCAGATGGATGTAAAATCAACATTTCTAAATGGTGAATTAGAATAAGTCTACATTGAACATTTGAAAGGATTCCAACTTTCAGAAATGGAAGATTATGTTTGCAGATTAAAGACAGACTTGTATGGATTCAAACAAGCCCCTAGAGACTGGTATTCAAGATTGGATAGGTACTTGAAGGTGTAGAGTTTTGCATAAGAGATGATATTGTAAGTGAATGAATATCTTATTACAATGATGAGTGTTCTATTGGATAAAGAACATATGGTCACCATGGTCACCATCCATGAAGAGTTGCGTCCCTTGGGTAATAATTATATTTATACTTTATATTATATTATACATACAATATAAATATACTTTATATTTATACTTTATACTTTATTATATATAAATATATTATTACATTAATAATATTATAATTAATAATATTTCTTAATAATTAATAATCATATTATTAATTATCAATTTAGTAGAATGTCTTTCTGGTGTTGCCCAAACATCAACACTCCCTCTCAGTGAGGGAGACATTCTAAATTATGCCAAGATTACCTCTGAATATTACCTTTGAATATTACCTGTGGGTATCTCTCTAATAGCTTCAACATGTCACCATGACATCCTTTACCTCGCAATGCATATGTACTTCATCATGTGCACCTTTGTGACTTCATAGCCAATGCATCCAAGGCCCGTGAGTAGTTCAAAGAGCTACAACATGTCCCCAATACATCCACCACCTTGCAATGCAATTGTAGCTCATCATGTGCACCCTTGTGACTTCACAACATGCATCTAGGGCCGGTGGGTAGCTCTCCAATAGCTACAACATGTCATCATGAGACTATCCAGTTTCCCACAAAAAACTTGGATATCTTATGCATGACATCTAGTACCCTGCGATAAAATTTGTAACTCATCTATTCAACATGCATTTAGGGCCGGTAGGTATCTATCCAATGGATACAACATGTCATCATGAAATCTACTACCCTGCAATAACATCTGAAGACATCACTCCTTTTGAAGAAGGACTATGTCGAGCTTGTCCCTGAAGTACTCAAACTTCATCCTTAACAACGAATTTGTCATCACATTCGAAACCTTCTCATCGGTAGCCACATATTGGAGCCTCACTGATCCTTTCTACACCATATTGGAGCCTCATTGATCCCTTTTGTAGTAAGTGTCTAGCAACCAAGTGTCACTTTCATGAGACACAGACTCCAATTATGATACCACACGATCTCATATCCATTGAATATTGAACATGCAAATCTATACATCCTCGGATATCCATAGTGCAACATGAATTCACTCCATGCAAATAATGTCTATGGGTAGCTCTCAATAGCTACAACATGTCCCCAGGACATCCACTCCCTGCGATGCATCAATACCTGATCGTGAGCACTCTTGTCTCAGTTCCAACCCTCAGATATCCATAGTGAAACATGAATTCACCCCATGCAACCAAGGTCTATGGGTAGCTATCAATATTTACAACATGTCCCCAGGACATCCACTCCCTGCGATGCATCAATACCTGATCATGTGCACTCATGTCTCAGTGCCAACCCTTTTTCATGTTGGATGAGTTCCACCTGTCTCAGTGACAACACTTTTTAATGCTGGATGAGAACACTCAGTGCCATCGCTTTTTCATGCTAGATGAGTTCCACATGTCTCGGTGCCTGCCCTTTTTCATGTTGGATGAGAACAATCAGTGCCAACCCTTTTTCATGCTAGATGAGAACACTCAATGCCATCCCTTTTTCATGTTGGATGAGTTCCACAAGTCTCAGTGTGAACATGACTTCACTCCATGCAAACAAGGTCTATGGGTATATCTCAATAGCTACAACATATCACCAGGGAATCCACTCCCTGGGATGCATCAGTACCTAATCATGTGAACTCTTGTTTCAATGCCAACCCTTTTTCATGTTGGATGAGTTCCAACTATCTCAGTGCCAACTATTTTTCATGCTAGATGAGAACACTCAGTGCCAACCCTTTTTCATGTTGGATGAGTTCCACCTATCTCAGTGCCAACCCTTTTTCATGTTCGATGAGTTCCACATGTCTCAGCACCAACCTTTTTTCATGCTGGATGAGAACACTCAGTGCCAACCCTTTTTCATGTTGGATGAGTTCCACCTATCTTAGTGCCAACCCTTTTTCATGCTAGATGAGAACACTCCCTGTAAAGAGGGACTATGCCAATCTTGTCCCTGAAGTACTTAAACTTCATCCTTAATAGCATCTTGGTAAACACGTCCACAACTTGATCCTCTGTAGTCACAAAACTGGAGCCTCACTACTCCCTTCTGCACTATATCTTTGATATACTAATATTTGATCTCGATATTCTTCGACATGTCATAGACCAAGGGGTTCTATGATGACTTCATGCAACTCTGGTTGTCACAACAAATGCAATTCACCTCCAGTGCGATACCAAATAACCCAGACAAAAGTTCTCGAAGCCACATTTCTACTGCCTATGCTTCCAAATACTCAACTTCAGTCATATTGAGTGCCACGCATGATTTCTTCCTGCATATGGTAGAGCCTCTTACTCCTTATTGTAGTACCCAACTCCCTCTGGAACTGATCATCCAAATCCCTCTCAAGCACTGAATATCAACTGAATCTTCAACCCACTAACTTCATCACTTGTCCTCCAGAACAAGTCTCGTCATCCTCTTCTTGTAGGTCTTACCTACAAGTCAAATTCAGTTCAATAGTATGCAATTTCTGAAGCCACATTGCTTCATGACTTTCTGCACATGCATAATTGTTTTCATCCATACTGAGTGCCACACATGATTGCTTCTTTCATTCTCCATGAAACCATACTAGAGCCTAGACTGAAGCAATATGTCGAAGTACTCTTTCGGTCATGAATAGTTTCGGACCAATATGAATTTGAATATCCATATAACTTGAACTCATGGTCTGTCACATACCTGAGACCATAATCCAATGTACCCTTAAGGTACCTCATCACATGTTTTGCTGCGACCAAATGAGCCTACCCGGGCTGCTCCATATATTGACTCAGGGTGTTCACAGAAAAACATATATCTAGTCTTGTGTTCATCAAGTTCATCAACGAGCCCACCATCTGCCCGTATAAAGTAACATCCACAGTATATAAAGTTGTATCCTACAACAACTTCATATTTGATACCATAGGTGTAGCCATTGCCTTGCAATCCAACATCTTGAACCTCTTCATAATTTCTACTATATACTTCCCTTAATTCAGAAATATCTAATCATGTCTTTGTTATACCTCGGGACCCAAAAAGTAATGCATCATCCTGAGATCTTTCATCTCAAACTCAACAGCCAGTTTTTCTCTTACACTCTGAGATGATCTTTTCCAAACTTATTTAGAAATAGGTCATCCATATACAACAATAGTATTACCGAACCATCATCCACAACCTTAAAATAAAGGTTAGATCTACACTCTTGTTTGTAAATCCTAAGCTCGTCAGAAAATTGTCGATCCTGCCATACCATGATCTAGGTGACTACTTTAATACATATAAATCCTTCTTCAATCTACACACTGAGTGTCTCGCATTTTTCATGTACTCAACATATTGTTCTGTGAGTTCAAGGACCATTCTTCCTGATCAAGTTTTCATCAGTGTCACATGAAGAATTTCAGTCCTTCCAGATGTTGAAAGCCACACACTTTGAGTCTTATGTCCTTTATAAGACTATTCTAGGGCCATTCTCCATTGGTCAAATTACCATGACCAATCCTGAGAGAATGTCAGCCCAATGCTGAAACATTAACACTTAAGAATAACTTTTGAAATTACATAAAACCTCAACACTTCCTCTTAATGAGGAAGGTATTATATTCAACACAAACTCTAAAATTGTCGACATCCACACAATCTCATGACCATTGAATTTCAGACACATGAAATGATACATCTTCTATGAACACACATCCATCATATACTCAATGTCGTATGACTAACCATGTTTATTTTCTAGTGTTAAATTAGACAAGAACAATTTTCGGCAAGTGGTAATTACTTCCAACGATATTACTTTAGTAAACTCTAGAACGTCACTAAGTAATTACAATCAAGTAATTTCAACTACTTAGAAACTTTGGTCTCTTCCTTAGATCACTTCCCATGCATGAGAGAAAAAAAAATGTCTGTCTATTGTTGTGTCTTTTTATAGTAATATTAAATTGATCCAAAAAGGCACGTCTCTTTGAAAATTAAATTTTATTTCTTATAAATAGTTGGAGAATACCTCCTGTAACTACCCAAAGATTAATTTGGTTATAATCCATCCACATAGTATTTGACTTTGTTAAATTGTTCCTCCATAATTCATGCGATTCTTTGCATAAATATAGGTAGAAGTAAATATGCAATACTCATATTTAGGTAATTAAACATTTTTACTAGAAATTACTGCCCACCATAATTTATGGAATTCTTTCTATAATTTAGGTAGGAGTAAAAAGTAAATACGTTGTACATAGAGATTTCAAAAACCCCATAAATTTAACACTCCCAAGACTTTACTCTACTCTCATTTTCTTGGGCCCTCTTGTGAGGGAGTCTTTCATAAGAGATGATATTGTATGTGAATTAATATCTTATTACAATGATGAGTGTTCTATATATAAAGAACATATGGTGACCATGGTGACCATCCATGAAGAGATGCGCCGCTTGGGTAATAAATATATTTATACTTTGTATTATATTATACATATACTTTATATTATATTATACATATAATATAAATATACTTTATATTTATACTTTATACTTTATTATATATAAATAAATTATTACATTAATAATATTTCTTAATAATTAATAATCATATTATTAATTATCGATTTAGTAGAATTTATTTATGATGTTGCCGAAACATCAACAAAATGAACAAGGATTCAGAAAGGGTAATGTAGATCGTAATCTCTATGTAAAGGTTGATCGAAACAACATACTTATCATTGAAGTATATGTGGATGACATTATCTTTGGAAGTGATGATGACAAGATGAGTAAGGATTTTTCCCAAGACATGCAACATGAGTTTGAAATGTCACTACTTGGTGAATTGACATTCTTTTTGGGACTTCAGATATCTCAGCAGGATGAAGGCATTTTCATTTTCCAAACCAAGTACATCAAAGAAATGTTGAAGAAGTTCGGAATGGAATATTGTGAATCAGTAAGTACTCCGACGGTGATTGGTTGCAAGTTGAGAAAAGAAAATGAATCTAAGGAAGCAGATCAAAGACTCTATAGATCAGTGATTGTCATCCTACTCTATGTGACAATTTCAAGACAGGATGCAATGCAAGAAGTTGGAAAAGTTGCAATATTTCAAGAAGCACAAAATGAAACTCATGCTCTAGTAGTAAAGAGGATCTTCAGATATCTTAAAGGAACAACATAGTTTGGATTTTGGTATCCAAAAGGGAATGAGTGGACTATAGTCGCCTATGCAAATGCAGATTGGGAAGGAAGCATGGATGATTGAAGAAGTACTATTGGAGCAACCTTCTATTTGGGTGATTATATGGTATCTTGGTTAAGTAAGAATCAGTCCTCATTATCATTGTCTACTGCAGAAGCATAATAGATTGCAATAGTAGCATGTTGTACTCAGGTTCTTTGGATGAAGCAAACCTTGCAAGATATACAAGTGAAGTATGATGATACCATTTAAATATTTTGTGAAAACACTAGTGTAATCAGTATCTCCAAGAATCTAGTGATGCATTCCAAGACCAAACATATTCCGATCAAGTTTCATTTTCTGTGAGAACATGTTACATAAAATAATATCAAGTTAGAGTATATTGGGAAAAAGGAATGAATTACATACATCTTCGCTAAACCTCTCCCAAGAGAGACATTTGAGTATCTTCGATAGAAAATTGGAATAGTTTTTGATCCACAATGATCTACATGATTCTCTCTCAAAATAGAAGGGAGGAGAAATTATCATTGCAGAGACAATAAATGAATCTTAACATGAATGATTTTCTATATGTCAGTAGTTTACTTCATTAGGAAGCACCAATGGCCAAAAGCACAAGAAGAGAGAAATTTCAGAAGAAGATTTTCAGGGGGAGTTACCCTTTGCCATTGATGTCAAAGGGGGAGAAAGAACAAAAGCATGAAAATAGGGGGAGCATTGGTCTCAGGAGGAGCATGAGTGTTGCCATCAATGCCAAAGGGGAATATTGATGGAAAATTGATTGTCATTGATGTCAACTTTAGAGGAATTCTAGAAGCCTCTAAAAGTATTGGGTATAATTGAAGAAGCCTCCAAAGTGGTCCCCTTATGGTGTAGCTTTAAGCATGGCCCTCATTGAAAGAAACTTTGAAGAAGTCTACAAGAAACCCAAAAGTGTGGTCATGAGGCCCGAAGTTGACTAAGGAAAATGAGGTTGAAGAATACTTCAAGTGTATACAAAATCCTCATAGATGTATAGTCATCGTCATGTTGTTTCCAATGGTAGGTGGTAAACCATGTCGTTCCTCATGATTGAGGAGGTATTCCCTCATGAATTTGGAATCCTTGAAGAATGGTTAAGAATCCCCTAAATATTTACAAGTCATTAATTAAAGGGTAAAGTGATTATAACAAGAAGTTCTAGAATTAAGGAAAGAAGTCACTTTCTAAAAGTATAAATACACCACAAGAAGTATCTCATAAGAACAACACAAATTAAATGATTATCTATCTTTCAAGTAATATTTTGGTAAATATTTTCATAGCATTTCTGAGGTAGTGATTTCTGAAGTAGTGAGGTCTGAGGTAACGAAGGGAAGTGAAGGAAAAGTATTAAAAATATCCTTATGAGGTTATCCATGGGTTGCAGTGGAGAAAGGCATGAACATCCATGGGTCACAGTGAAGCATAGCGCATACATTCATAGGTTGACAATGTACATGTCGTGGATCTATGGAAAAGGGATTGAAGAATATGGTATCTCTTATTTTCTGAAGATGATATGCACCGGGTTGGTTTGTTGATTTGAGATTGTATGCATCACGTCTTCTTCATGGGTAGAGGTATGTATTTTATGTGTTTGTTTGAGGCTTGCATCATGGATGGTATGGCATATTCTTAAGGCATGTCTTGGAGGCCCTTGGTTGAGGTTCATGTCTTGGTGATATTGATACATTCTTGAGATATATCCTTGGTACATTGTGCATGAATGTTATGGTTCATTGTTAAAGGCACATCTTTGTGATATTGGCATATATTTGAGGCATATACTTGGTATATGATCTTGGTTTTTATGATTCATACTTGAGGTATACTGTTTATACATTGGCACATCTTGGATACTTGGTATATGGTATGGTATATGCTTGAGGCATATCTTGGATACATTGGATTATATCTTTGGTATATGGTGTATGGCATGATTGAGACATATCATGATATGGTATATGGTTGAGGTACATGTTATGATACAGGTTCTTGTACATGGTTTATGTACATGATATGGTGATGGTTTTGGTATCCATGTGAGTGTTATGGTTGGTTGATTAGTGACAGAGACAATGATAGGTTGGATGATCGGTTGATCATCATTTGATGTGACAATAACAATGGTAGTGACAATGATAATGATAGTAGAAGTGACAATGATAGTGACAGTGACAATGACAGTGGCAGTGGCAGTGACAATGATAGTGACAGGTTGATGTATCAGTGATAGTGGTAGTTACAGGTTGATTAATGGTAGTGACAGTGAGTCTACACTTATATTTCAAGGCGGTAAGGACATGGTAAGGGAAGGGGGTTGTAGCCTCCTTTTGGTCAGTGCCGAAAAACTTAGGGAGTTGGATCTTCCTTCAGGTTGGTGCCTGTATATTAGGAGGTCATAGCCTCCTTCCAGTTGTAGCTAGAGAATTTAGGGAGTTGTAGCTTCCTTCAGGCTCATGCCTATAAATCAAGGGCTTGGTGTCTCCTTCCAGTTGGGTTTGGAGAATTTGGAAGTTGGTGCTTCCTATGAATGTAATCTTTGACATATAAGAAAACATTATGTGGTTTTCTCCCATTTGGGTTTCCATGTAAATTTTGGTGTATTGTGTATCTGTGGTTATTGTTTATGCTCTGTTGATTGATACTGCTCATGATATATTGATGATATACTGTTGATAAAGTTAATGATTGCATGTTCTGGTTAAACGTGGTAAAGGATTGCATAATACTGATTCGCCCTCCTCTTAGTATTCCAACAAAGATTTCAAATCCCTCTAAACCTTCAAATTCACAAGTTTATCATGATAGGATTCTTGAAATCTTGTTCTACGAAAACAAGAATTATACGCTTTTTTCTTCATAAAAAATCTCATTTTATTTTAAACAACCGAAGTGATTAACACACTTTGTTGAATGATTGGGGTAAGTGGCACACTTTTCTATATAGCACCTTGTGAATAGCTTCATTGGCACATTCTAGTTTTCATCTCATTCGTTACTGGTGGAACTTAGAGAGCTTATAATTTCAACATTTTTTTTAAACGAATTGGGTAAGTATCTGCAAAACTCTCCTTCTTTCCATTTCATTGAAATTTATCGTTGCTAGGAAAAAATAAATGAATATTTTATTTCTTATACATTTACATAAACTTTGTTACTTGTTAAATAAACCATGGATTATGTATCAGCAAATAATTGTATAAAGTTAGTAATTTCATTTTTATTGTTAATCGAGATAAAACACCTCCTAGGACATCTTCCTCCAAGAATCATAAACAATATCCGAAAGGGAAAAAACAATCACATAGCCTATTGAGTAGATTGATAGTGATATGGAGGCCACCCCTAAGAAATTCATGCAAGTTATCTAGCTATCCAAAGAAAAAATTAAGTTGGTGCACCCTATATTTAAATATATTGAAGCTCTTATCAATGCCCAAATCCATTTTCCTGGAAGTGGTGAAGTTTACAAAATATTAAGGGAAAAGGACTACCTTGATATAGTCCCGCCCAATGACCTCACTATGAGAAATTTGGATGATTTGGTATTTATTAATAATAGAATATCTCATCTACATACCATAGCTACAAGAACTCTAGTGACACCGTCTTTAGAAGTCACTGAATCGGTGATAAAGCATACTAACATTAATAACATAATTATTTGTAATGACGAAGGAATGTGTATAACATATTATCAAGCATTGAAATTGGAAAAATATTATAGACTCCACCAACCTAAGAAGTATATGATCACTGGTTTTGTCAAGAAATTTCACCAATACAAGAATATCAAGAAAGTTTTGGCTAGTTGGTGGGTTGAATAAAAGAGATTTTATGGGGAAATGGATGACAATGTATACCCTGATTAATTTAAGGGATCATTATATCTACGCTATGGCTCTACTGTGTATCTTATATGGAGAGCCCAACTATATTCACTTTAAATATGCCTAGGTTCTTGTAGTTCATATAGTCATTACTACATGATCAATTTATAATCGGGTTAAATTTTTATCCCATTCTTTGAACAAATCCATTGAGAAGGAAAAAAGGTTAACTCTAAATTTCTCCCCACCTTGTACATGGAAAAAACTCCAGTTCATGTTTATTTCTAAGCCATGTGGGAAAATAAGTACTAGAGAAACTATGCTAAACTTTTTTATCGCTTCATAACTCCTCTTTATAAATTATCTTTTTGCAAAGAGTGTCCTAGATTGAGTAGAGAAGCAATGATATTATTGCAAAGCATAGGAAATTGGTACTTGTGGGAGGACTATCCATATTTGAGGATTTATAGAGTCACTACTCATCCTTACTTATTTCCTAAATATGTTCCTAACAGACTAATTCTCAGAGAGATTTCCTACGAGACCATCTTAAAGGGTTTTATTGGAACTTTAGCCAAAGATGCCAAGAAGAGAATTTTAATTCCCTATAACATGTATATAGGGAATTGGTTAATGAACTTTAAAAAAGAAAGACATGATGCCAACACAATGTTAGAGTACATATTTCGATAGGGGCAATTTTGAAGGAATGATTCTTTGGGATTGGTTGCCAAGAACAATATTTTGGGTTCAATAAAATGTTCTTATGGCCATGAACAGTGGATCATGAAATGCCATACAAGAATGCAGTGATATGGGAGGAAGTGCTACTAAGGCTTAAATCAAAATATTTCACTGCTACTCATAGCATGAACTCAGACAAACAAATGGAAAGAATTAAGAAAGAATTGGAAAAGGATAAAAGGCTATTAAAAAAGGAAGATGAATACATAATTAAAGTGTATTGGGAAAGAGTCAAACAATAAGAGAAACAAAGAGTCGAAGCTAAGGAAGAAAGAGAAAGGAAATAAGATGAAGAAAAACAAAAAAAAAATAGAAGTTGAGAAATTGATAAAATAAGAATAGAAAAATACAAAGAGGAAACGAAAAAATATGATAAGTGATGCAGGAGCATCGTAAGCGAGCTAACAAAGAAAGCACAAAGGTGAAGGAAAGTTGGTATTGCACCAATGCGCGTTTTGAGGAAATTTTGAATTTCAAAGGATAAAGCATTAATGAAATATCTGAAAGGATGTAATTGCATTTATGTTTTGGAGATTGTAAACAGATCTTGAGCGTTTCTCTCACCTGTCGAGTATGGAGGCATTTAATTGTAATGAATGTAAAGTAGGTAGATTTAATTCTGATTATATAGCTAGAGTTGTTAGAGGGAAATCTCTAGAAAAGCTCCCTCGTAGGTGTTGTATTGTAATCAATAATTCTCATTGTAAGTTGTAGAGATGTAGAGAGTAAGAGCATAAAGAAGAACAAAGATCGTAAAATTGTATAAGCAGATAGTTGTTGCTATTGAACCTATGTACATGAGCACTGGGATTAATATAAAAATGCTTTAATTCCATTTCATGGTGTTGTGGTGGTTGTTGTTTACATCTATTTTAATGGTATGTTTACAGTTTTGCTTATGTTCTTTGTTACACATTTGTTTCCATGCTATGTGTGTGTATGCTCGTGTTTTCATGTTGAAAATATGAAATTTGTGAGAGAAGAAGTATGAGTTTCAATTGTTTCTCGTCCTGAGGATTCCTGCAAGGAGTGCAGTGAAGGTCCGCATAGAGTGCGTTGACAGAGTTCTGGGTTTTATCTCAGAAAAAATCAGGAGGGATACCATTGTCCTTATACCAGTAGAAGTGCAGGTGTACCACAAGATCCATGCAAGGTGTGCATAGGCCAGAGAGAGTCTTGGACTTGTCCAACCAAGGAGAAAGGTTGAAGAACTGCTGTCAAAAAGGGGTGCACATAATTGAAGAGTGAAATAACCAGGGGTTATTGTGAATGCCGCAAGGTGTGCCGACAGGGATTCCTTAGATTTCAGGAGTTACAATGAGAGTCCAAGTTCAGAAGGGTTACAAACGTTGAAGTGTTCAAAGGAAGAACGAGGTCCAGAATCACCTCGCAGAAGTTAAGTTCAGGAGAAGAAGACGCTAAGGTAATTGGGAATAAGTCTTTGGGAAATCTGAACGGACGGTCGAAATTCTCGGAGGGAGAATCACAAAGTTCTGTGAACCATTGGATCTTGTAGATCAGCGGGAGGATAAGGCTGAGTTTCTTTTAGAACTCGTAAGCTCAATAGGAACAGTGGCCTTTGGATCAGGATCAATGAAGGTCGTCGATCGCATGCTTGAATTCACCATTTCAGAAGTCGGAGATTGGAAGAAGTTGCAACTTGGAGTCGAGAGTTGCAAACTCCCGATTCATGAAGTCTCAATAGAATCAGGACCATCATATCATGGGAGATCAGAGCCATTGATCATGACGAGGAGTCACCGTGATTTTGGCCACCGATGAAGGGTGTTGCTTCTTTTGAATCGCGATAAGCTAAATTCCGAAGTGCCGAAATATTTGGGCCCCAAGTTTTAGACAGAGGTCACATTAAGTAAAGTCAAGGGAGGAGTCAAAGGACCTGTTAGCCTTTTGGGGTTTCAGGGATTGAAGAGTCAGAGGGATTCACATCAGCAATCATGAAGTCATGAAAATCAAAATAATTTTCAGGTGAATATTGTGGTCACGTCGGCTGGTCATGTGGATGAGAGTTGGTGCTTAGTGTTTGCTCGCACAGGCATAGCTACAAAGAAGGACCTGTGGATAGACACTTGTGTGTGGAAGATTCCTGTGGGGAATCAAAGAGTCAATCAGAATAAAAAGGGGAGATTAGGAACGATCCTTAGACTGGGAGGTCATGCATAACCTGCCGAGGTAGGGGTGATGTGTCAGGTGGTATCAGAGATTACAACCATTGTTTTCTATAAGCAAGGGAGACAGAAGGCATGTTGTGATTTGAATTCTGCGTGGAAGAGATTTGAACAATGCCTCCCAGAAGACGTCAAGATAGACCAATGCCCAATCCAGTTGTGGAAAGGGAAATGAGAAAACTTCGTGCTTGATTAGATTCTATGGAGACAACACAAAGACAGGCAGTCGATGCTGGAGATTTCAATGAAGCCGAAAGAAAAAATGAGGCTGGATATGAAGAAGAAGTTGCAGCCAAAGATGCTATAGAAGAACATCTATTCAGATTTGTTGCAAGAATAGGAGCCAGGGAAAAGATTGAAATTTCAATGTTTGAAGGAAACTTAGACGTTGAGGAGCTGCTAGATTGGTTTAGAGCTCTGGACAAATACTTCAATTATGAGGATGTAGAGGAAGATAAGAAAGTTAAACATGTTGTCACTAGACTTAAAGGACACGAAACACTGTGGTGGGATCAACTGCAGGCGGACATGCATAGCAAAGGAAAACAAAGAATCAAAAGATGGGATAGAATGGTCGCAAAGATGAAAGCCAAATTTATACCTAGGGACTACCAAATTAATCTGTTTTGAAGAATGCATAATTTGAGATAGAAAGGAATGACATTGAAAGAATACACTGAGGAGTTCTACAAGATAAACATTAGAGATGGTCATCGAGAGAGTGATGATGAGAAGGTCACCAGATACATGAATGGTCAGAGATATGAAATTCAGGATGAGATGAGCATGATGACGATTAGAAATGTGGAAGATGCTTATCATATTTCTCTGAAGGCTGAAGAGAAATTGTCCCGAAAGCAAGGTCAAAGAGGCAGAGGTAGAAGTCAAGGTAGAGGCAAGGCAGTTTCCCAAGATAGAGTATAGAAGCCCAAGAATGAGGAAAATAAACCTCATACTCACCCTGAAAGAGGAGGAAGTTCACAGGGAAGAAAATATGCCGATGGAAACACTTTTCCTCGAGCGAGAGGAAGAGAAAGAGGCAGAGGTGGTGAGATAAAATGTTTTGTCTGTGTGAAGATCAAACATAAATCTTATGAATTTCCTGACAGAAAAATATATGGAGGAGGCGAAGCTCACATTTCAGAAGCGCAGAAGCCAAATTTTGAGGCAGAAGATGTAGAAGGTAGAAGATCCTTAATGATGATGAAAATTATTTTAAAGCTAGAGAACGAGATAGAGAATCCATTCCAAAGAAACAGTTTGTTTAGAACTTCTTGCAAGACCAAGGATAGGGTATGCAAGGTAATAGTGGACAGTGGAAGTACATATAATCTAGTATCCACAGAAATGGTGGAAAAGCTAGAATTGGAGATAGTTGCACATCCGAGCCCATACAAAGTCTCGTGGTTGCAAAAAGGATATCAGGTAACCGTCACTAAACAATGTTTAGTTGAATTTAAGATAGGGGGTTACAAAGATGAAATATTATGTGATGTTATACCCATGGATGTCTGTCATCATTTTTTGGGGAGACTATGGCAATATGACATAAATGTTGTTCATGATTGGAGAAGGAACACATACACCTTGGAGAAGGATGGTAGGATGCATATGTTGTTGCCAATTAAAGACAAGGAGGTAAAAATAGAGACGAGCAATACTATACTTCTCATGAGTGGGAAGGAACTTCTTGATGAAGTCAAGAAAGAAGAAGAAATGTAGTTTGATGTGGTTAGGAAACCTAGAGTCATATTGAAAAGTACCAAGATAGACGATCTACCTGGAGAAATTCAAGAACTGCTGGAGAATTTTGTTGATATTGTGGTGGAAAATTTGCCTTGTTCGTTGCCACCTATCAGAAGTATAAGCTATCACATTGACCTTATACCAGGATCAATTTTACCAAACAAAGCAATGTACAGATTGACGTTGCAGGAGAATGAAGAAGTCAAGAAGCAAGTCCAGGATTTGATGGACAAAGTATTGGTTAGAGAAAGCTTGAGTCCATGCGCTATTCCAACAGTGTTAAGTCCAAAAAAGGATGGTGGCTGGAGAATGTGTACAAACTCAAGGGCTATAAACAAAATCACCATCAGGTATAGATTTCCTTTACCGAGGATGGATGACTTGATGGATTGCTTGAGAGGAGCAAATTGTTTTTCAAAGATTGATTTGAAAAGTGGATATCATCAAATTCGAATGAAGGAAGGTGATGAATGGAAGACACCATTCAAAACGAATGAAGGATTGTATGAATGGCTTGTCATGCCATTTGGTTTGATGAATGCACCAAGTACTTTCATGAGGTTGATGAATGAATTCTTGAAATATTTCATTGGAAAGTTTGTGATTGTGTATCTTGATGATATACTAATCTTCAGTAAGAC
The DNA here is from genome assembly GCA_000966675.3 of Picea glauca. NCBI lineage: Eukaryota > Viridiplantae > Streptophyta > Pinopsida > Pinales > Pinaceae > Picea > Picea glauca. The sequence goes on along the minus strand of JZKD02S2175859.1, from coordinate 17,316 downwards.
TGAGGAGGAACATTTGAAATAGTTAGCTTTAGTAATGAGGAGGTTGGAGCAAGATAAGTTGATGGTAAATCTAAAGAAGTCATCTTTCATGAAGAAAGAACTCATTTATTTGGGGTTTGTGATCTCTTCGAATGAGTTGAAGATGGATCCTGAAAAGGTAAAAACAATAAGAGATTGGCCATCGCCAAAGAACATATTTGAAGTCAGAAGCTTCCATGGATTAGCCAGTTTTTATAGGAAGTTCATCAGAAATTTTAGTGGAATTTCTGCACCAATGATGGACATAGTCAAGAAAAGACATAAATATTTTCATTGGACAGAGGAAGTAGAGAAGAGTTTTAAATTGCTAAAGGAGAAAATAATTGGACAACTAGTTTTGGTTCTGCCAGATTTCAGTAAAACGTTCCAATTCAGATGTGACGCAAGTGGATTCGCGATTGGAGCAGTCTTGAGTCAAGACAATAGACCGATTGCATACTTCAGTGAGAAGCTGAATGATGCCAAAGTGAAATATTCCATGTATGATAAAGAATTTTATGAAATCATATAGGCATTAAAGAAGTGGAGGCACTACTTGATTTCAAAAGAGTTTGTCTTGTATAGTGATAACCATGCTTTACAATTCATAACTCGACAGGAAAAATTGAACCAGAAACATGCGAAATGGGTCAAATATATGAAGAACTTCACTTTTGTTATAAAGCACATTTCTGGAACTACTAACAAGGTTGTTGATGCATTGAGAAGGAAATGTTTGATTCTCCAGGAGTTTCGTGTGAAGACCTTAGGTTTTGATAGAATTAAGGACATGTACAAAGATGATGCAGGTTTTAAAGAAGCCTATGAAGCATGTGAGAATCCAGTTCTCAGAGACAGAAGCCAATGGACTGAATACTTGGTTCAGGATGGACTATTATTCAAGGGAAATCAGTTATGTATTCCGAAGGGTTCCATGAGAGAGAATATTTTGAAGGAAAAACATAGTGGGGAATTGGCTGGACATTTCATCCATGATAAGTCTTTTGCACAACTGGACAACTTATATTATTGGCCAGGGATGAGGACAGATATCAAGAAATTTGTGAACAGATGCTGAATTTGTGATCATGAAAAGGGAAAAAGACAAAATACGGGATTGTATCAACCATTTCCAGTACCAGAGAGGTCGTGGGATATGGTAAGCATGGATTTTATGTTAGGATTGCCGAGGACATAGAGGGGTTGTCACTCCATATTTGTGGTAGTCGATAGATTTTCAAAAATGGAACATTTCATTCCATGTCAGAAAACCAATGATGCAACTCACATTACAAATCTGTTTTTCAAAGACGTTGTTAGACTTCACGACTTACCCAGGAGTATTGTTTCGAATGGGGATACCAAATTTGTTGGTCATTTTTGGAGGACACTGTGGAAGAAGCTGGGAATAGATTTATCTTTTAGCTCAGCATATCACCCTCAGACGGATGGATAGATTGAGGTAGTGAACCAAAGTTTGGGAGATTTATTGAGGATTTTAGTATTTGAACATCGCAGTCAGTGGGATCAGATTCTACCACAAGTGGAATTTGCATATAATAATTCACCTAATAGAAGCACATGACATAGCCCATTCTAGATAATGTATGGAATGTAGCTGAGGGGAGTATCTAAATTGAGAGACTTAGAGAAGAATGAATTTAGAAGTGTTGGAGTAGAGGAGTTTGCAGCAGAGATGCAAGAGCTCCAAAACAAAATCAAAGAGTGATTAACGAATTCTAACTAGGAATACAAGCGTAGAGCAGATCAACACATAAGAGAACTTCAGTTCAAAGTGGGAGATTTGGTTCTGGCACATATCAGAAGAGAAAGGTTCCCAACGGGAACATACAATAAGCTGAATATGAAGAAAATTGGACCATGTAATATTTTGCGAAAGTTTGAGACCAATGCTTATGAAGTATAATTACCAGATGGGGTAGGAATATCACCCATATTCAACATAGCAGATTTGTATCCTTACAAATCTGATGGAGTAGGAACAGAGGAGGATAAGACATAAGTTTAATGGGTCAAACAGTTGCATGTAGATGAAAATCCAAAGATGGAAAATATAATTGATCAGAGAGTTGGAAAGAAGACCCGAAGGAAGACATACTTTGAATATTTGGTCAAATGGAAAGGACACCCGATTGAGGATGCCAGTTGGGAAAGTGAAGAAGATATCCAAAGGCATGGATAGACGGTGTAGAAGCTCATGAACATGAGTTCATGAATTTTTCAGTCAAGGGAGTATGGTGCAGGAGCATCGTAAGCGAGCTAAAAAAGCAAGCGCAAAGGTGAAGGACAATTGGAATTGCACCAGGGCACGTTTTGAGAACATTTTGAATTTCAAAGGATAACGAATTAATGAAATATCTAAAAGGATGTAATTGCATTTATGTTTTGGATATTGTAAACAAATATTGAGCGTTGATCTCATATGTCGGCTATGGAGGCATTTAATTGTAATGAATGTAAAGTAGGTAGCTTTAATTCTGATTATATAGCTAGAGATATCAAAGGGAAATATCTAGAAAATCTCCCTCATAGGTGTTGTATTGTAATCAATAATTCTCATTGTAAGTTGTATATCTGTAGAGAGTAAGAGCACAGAGAAGAACAAAGATTGTAAGATTGTATAAGAAGATAATTGTTTCTATTGAACCTATGTATAAGAGCATTGGGATTAATATAAAATGCTTTAATTCCATTTCATGGTGTTGTGGTGGTTGCTATTTACATCTATTTTAATGGTATGTTTACAATTTTTCTTATGTTCTCTGTTACACATTTGTTTCCATGCTATGTGTGTGTATGCTTGTGATTTCATGTTGAATGTGTGAAGTATGTGAGAGAATAAGTATGAGTTTCAATTGTTTCTCATCCCGAGGATTCCTGCAAGGAGTGCAATGAAGGTCTGCATAGAGTGCGTTGACAGAGCTCTGGGTTTTATCTCAGAAACCTCGGGAGGGATACCATTGTCCTTATACCAACAAAAGTGTAGGTGTAGCACAAGATCCGTGCAAGGTGTGCACATTCCAGAGAGAGTCTTGGTCTTTTCCAACCGAGGAGAAAGGTTGAAGAACTGCTGTTGAAAAGGGGTGCACAGAATTGAAGAGTGAAATAACCAGGCGTTATTGTGAATGTCACAAGGTGTGTGGGAAGGGATTCCTTAGATTTCAGGAGTTACAGTGAGAGTCCAAGTTCAGAAGGGTTAGAACCTTTGAAGTGTTCAAAGGAAGAACGAGGTCTGGATTCACCTCGTAGAAGTTAATTTCAGGAGAAGAAGACACCAAAATAATTGGGAATAAGTCTTTGGGAAATCTGAATGGATGGTCGAAATTCTCGGAGGGAGAATCATGAAGTTTCGTGAACCGTTGGATCTTGTAGATCAGTGGGAGGATAAGGATGAGTGTCTTTTAGCACTCATAAGCTCAGGAGGAACAGTGGCCGTTGGATCAGGATCAACGAAGGTCGTAGATCGCATGTTCGAATTCACCATTTCAGATGTCGGAGCATGAAATAAGTTGCAACTTGGAGTCGAGAGTTGGGAACTCCCGATTCATGAAGTCTCAATAGAATCAGGACTGTCAGATCATGGGATCTCAAAGTCGTTGATCGTGATGAGGAGTCACCGCAATTTCGACCACCAGTGATGGGTGTTGCTTCTTTCAAATCACGATAAGATAAATTTCAAAGTGTCGAAATATTTGGGCCCTAGGTTTTAGACAGAGGTCACATTAAGTAAATTCAAGGGAGGATTCAAAGGACCCGTTAGCCTTTCGTGGTTTCAGGTATTGACGAGTCAGAGGGACTCACATCAGTGATCGTGAAGTCGTGAAAACCGAAATACTTTTTGGGTGAAGATTGTGGTCACGTCGACTGGTCACGTGGATGAGAATTGGTGCTTAGTGTTTGCTCGCATAGGCGTAGCTCCAAAGAAGGACCTGTGGATAGACACTTGTGTGTGGAAGATTCTTGTGGGGAATCAAAGAGTCAATCAGACTAAAAAGGGGAGATTAAGAACGATCCTTAGACCGAGAGGTCGTGCAAATTTTTTTGAGGTAGGGGTGTTGCGTCAAGAAGGCTAGGTTGGAAGCTAATGAAAAAGAAATATTAGTAGTTAAAGAAAAGAAGAAAAAGTAGAGAAAAAACAAAGATCTAAAATGGAAAATGATAAAAATGAAATTGTAGGAAACACAACCTGGATAATTAGGAACAAGAAGTTGTTGGTAAATCATCAAAACAAGAAACACAACAAGTTGTTGGTGAATCATCAAAACATCGAAGACAACAAGTTGGGCCACCTCCAAGTATTTTTATTGATTTGAGTATGGAGGATTTAGTAATCTCCAAAATGGGTATAGGTACAGGGAAATAAATCAAGGACAAAGATGTACAAATGGTGCAAATAACTACCCCTGGTAGTTTAAATAAGACTTTATCATGGGGAGATTAGAATATCCTAGATCCCATTGGTGATGTAGTTGATTTGGAATTAATTGCATACAAAAAGAGAAGACAAACTTTTTTCAATATGACCCATAGGAGAAAAATAATAGCTTTGGATAACACAATCCTCTGCACAATTGAAGAACAAATGCTTGATATTAAGAGAGAAAATTGACTGATTTACTTTGTTGAGCCCTAGACAAAGCCCCATGTTAAGCATAAATCCCTATGTAAAGCCCTAGATATTGAGTTATTATATCTCTATTTTTATATTAGTGTTGTCAGCTAG
>JZKD02S2175848.1:8506-20666 GCA_000966675.3 Picea glauca | reverse complement strand
CATTCTACATGTTTTCTTTTGAATATATATATATATATATATATATATAAACGCTCCGGAGACACTTCACTCCAGACCATTTTTTGAAAAATGCGCTCCCACACTCCCGCTTCCCACCCCCACTCCCGCTTCGCTCCCACGCTCTAGCAACACTGGTTCCAACACAATTTAGACATAGAATTTTTTGAAAATGGAAACTTCTGTAGAAAATTCAATGGCTAGAATTTCCATACCTGGTAAGTGAAAATATAGATGCATCATGTAGTTGATGAACAAAAACCTATGGGGAATAGTATAAGGGACTGAGTAATTGCCTACAAATCCAAATAATTTACTAGAATGGTAGAGAAAATATGATAAAACAAAACTTGTTAGTGGCCTTGCTCTCTCAAACTCTAAGTTGCATCATGTAGATGGAAAAACCATCCAAGGAAATCTAGGATAATTTAAAAAAGCTATTTGGAGCAAAAGCAATAAATGCAAAGTTTCCTTTGAATCTACAATTATTCAAATTCAAGATGTTCGTCGAAGTCACTATGTCTAGCCATATAAACAATCTAAGATCTCTCATTAGACAAATAGCTAAAGTCAAAGCTACAATAGAGTAAGAGGATGCTAAAGCCATTTTATTAAATAGTTTTCTTTCTCAATATAGTAATGCCTTCTTTACTCACAGTCAAATGTCTTCACAAACTCTAAAAGACATGATTTCATCTCTCTTAGCTAAAGGAAAGAAGCAAATGCAGGAGATTTGGAAGGAGATTCTTAGCCATAGACAATATTATACTCAAAGAAAAGGATGGAAAAGAGAATGACAGGTAAGAGTGGATTGAGTATTACTACTATGGAAAAACAGGTCATACAACAATTAATTGCAAAACTTGTGCCAATGACCTTCTCAAAGGAAAGCTTAAATAGTCAACAAATGTAGCCATTGATGGAGATTCACCAAATACTAACAACAATGAAGACCCTATTGAAGAACTAACATTGTTCGCATTTTAAGAAGCCTGCACTTTGAAGACATTATGTGATGCAATGGAGGAGAGACAGTTGTTCAATAGTCTGGGATGCTCGTGGATTGGATAAATTGTGTCTCATTAGGGTTATGAGACATGCATGAGTGGCTTGTTGTGAAGCCTGCACTTTGAAGACATTATGTGATGCTATGGAGGAGAGACAGTTGTTCAATAGTCTGGGATGCTCGTGGATTGGATAAACTATGTCTCATTAGGATTATGAGACATGCATGAGTGGCTTGTTGTGAATCCTACACTTTGAAAACATTATGTGATGCAATGGAGGAGAGACAGTTGTTCAATAGTCTGGGATGCTTGTGGATTGGATAAACTATGTCTCATTAGGGTTATGAGACATGCATGAGTGGCTTGTTGTTCTATAGTTCAAGGGAGATCTGGAATTTGGAAGTTCGGTATTGTTACTATTGAAACTCTCGCTAAAGGGAAAGTCCTGCCCTGCACAGGAACGCTTAGGGGCAACTGCTAGGAAATCCACCCACTATCACCTCGGTGGCCTTGCCTCTTCACTTTAAGGCTAAGGAATAGGGTTCATAACCTAAGGATGGTATTCCTAAGGGTTAAAATAAGTCTAATCGTTGAGTAGAGAAGGGGAGCTTCGAGACTTGGTTTGACTAAGGGCTTGGCAAGATTAACAATATCCACTCTCAAAGGATAAAAGTAAGTCTAGGTATGAGTGAAGAAAATGCCAAAATGCCAATTATGAATAAGCTTATGAAATATTTAACTTTGGACAACGATGCTCATTCTAAGTGACAAAATTATGCTTGGAAACATGAAATGTATCTTTTCTGAATTAGAATCATAAAGATTCTACAAACGTGCCAAACAAGTATCCAATTACACAAGACCATAAAACCATAGCAATGTGCGTAATTCATTCACCATATCATTTAGCATCAAGAATCAACATTATCATCAAGAGATCATGTGCCAAGAACCAATGTGATTGCAATGATGAGAAGCAAGGAAACACTGTATACACTGTTGTTATCAAAACAATAAGGACAGAAAAATTATATCATTCAATGAATTGTCTTAGCCAATAGAAGGTGTTCGAATATGTGCTCAATATGTGAGACTTGTCATGCACAATTATTTGTCAACGATACTCAGAAATCATAGCAAGATAACCAGTGAACAATGAACCATTCCAAGAGTCTGTACCACAGATTTTTATCATGTAAAATGTGTCAAAAACAATGCAATTATAACTAGTAGACTGTGATGTAATAAAGCTGTTCAAAGTTACTTCAAACTGTATGATATGGATCAAGAACAGTAAGCTATACTTAGTGACTTGAGATCATGGAGATACACCAACAGCAATATTCAATGAGCAGATCAACACTTAGATCAGAATTATATTGTTTCAACAGTGAGATTTTATGAGCATGTTAACCATGAATTTGTGTATTCCAACTGTGATATCTAAATGTTAAGTTTCTATGCCAAATATCATAAAAGGCACCAACTCTCAGTCCACATTTGTGGGCAGATTTCAAGTTATTATCAGGTCTGAACAAATAGTATGTGTGACAATTAGCATGGACAGTGTTTAAACCATTTAAAACCTACAGATTTTCAGAGCAGTCCAATGTATCCAGTGTTCCAAAACCACATAGAGTTCACCAGATTCCATGTAACAGAGATAAAGATATAATCCTCAAGTGCTGGCAACCATAAAAAGGAATATGACTGTGTAAACAAGGAAATAGGCCAGCAAGGTGTTTGATTATTAATGTGTATAGGTCATGAACTCATAGCACTTACCATCCACAGAAGAAACAGACCTTAAATTCTGCAATTACAACTAGTGATAAAACCCACAGAGCAGTGCTAAATTAATGATGACGTTTGGCACTTTTCATTAGGTTGTTGAGCTTAATTGTGCATTGATTTGCTTCGAAGGATAATCTGGAACAAGGAGAGAACAAAACGTTGCAAAGATTTTAAGGTTTCCAACTTTATTCAGACCATAACCCCTGTCCACTATGCTAGACAGAAAACATATGCATTAAAGTTCATTAGGTGAGGGATCATAGAAATTATTGTGCCATGTGCATTCAGATCTGAAATGAATTCAAACCTTGAAATCCATAAAAAGAAGTGAGGTTTAGATCCACAAGAAGCAAGTTGTTCCACCTATTTCATCATCAATTTACCTTCTTTGTGCATGTATACTGTTAAGATGTTTCAACATTACCACAATTCCTTGATGAATGATCTTGAATAGGAGCTAGGCCACACATTTACAAGTATAAACTTAGGCAACCCACAATAAATAACAAAAAACAAACCATTTCAAGGGTGCCTTCAAGTATGAGGGTTATATCCAAAGATAAACCAATGAAGTGAGATCAATACCCTAACTATGCGAACACCAAAGATATTTATTGAAAGAAACCATTAGCAATCATGAGATCCAAGTACTAGTGAGATTTAACAATGAAAACCACTTAGATCCAAGTACTAGTGAGATTAAAAAAGATGAAGCAAGCTTAAATCCTAGATTGCAAAGCAAAGAAAAAGAAAGAGAACAAAAAAAGGGAAAAAGATGATATTTGGGGGGGGTTTGGTTGAAGAGAAAGATAGACTAGTGCCTAGAAAGGGCTATGGGGTCAAGTGAAGCAAAGGTCAACCAAGGGCCCAAATACAAGGTCAATCCTCCAACAAACTCCCTAGAGCAAGAAAGTGGACATCTCAACAAATAATAATCTCCTCATGCATGACATCATCCCACATGTGTGGAACGTCCAAGGATGGAATCCAATGAAGCGAGACACGTGTGGAATCCTTAATCAAGGCACTCATCAAGTAAATTATTGTGGTCAATGCCACATCATCCTGTAATCAATATAACAACTTGTAACCACCACAAGAACCTACCTCAAATAACTTAATAAACTCCCATGTGTAGTCCGGGGAGGGAATAATAATGCATATGTGTGAGTAAAGCGTCCAATTGAGAAAGGAGGCCAACACTGAGTGGTCCATGTGGCAAATGTGATGATATGGTGTCCTTGTCATGTCTCGATGCCTATCACATATCCCAAGACAGTGACACATATCCCAATGCAGTACATGGATCCCAAGAAAAATGGCATAGATCCCAATGTCTATAGATATGATAAAAAATGAGTACACAGATCCCAATGCAATGTCACGGATCTTGAGGCATGGTACACAAATCCCAATGCAAGGTGCCCATTTGGAGTGATGGGTCTAGCTTCTTGGCAAGCCAATAGGAGATGCAAACCTGGTGATTTCTCTTAGCACAACTCAACAATAAGGGTTAGTTTAATATTTTCCTAAGTTCTACCAAGGGGGAACAACATTAACCCTTATACATGTGACAAGTCCTAGGACAATAAGTATTTCCTAAGTCCTTAGGTAAAAGGCCGATGATGTGATGAATAATTGTGGAAAGGGGAAGGGAATAACTTCATGTGATGACCCTCAAAGTCATTTTATATGCTACATAGGTCTTGATATTTTATTCTTTTGGATTTCATGAGCTGGGATTTTATATAAGAGCCTTCAAGAGGGAGCTTTAGTATTGAGTTACCCATCCTTGACACTATTTCTTACTACCCCTTTTTGCCTTTTTCTTTGTGTTCATTTTATTGAACAAGTCCCTTTTTCTTTAGATATTCATAGACAAGCTAGGGACTAGGGGCATTGGCCTCATAGCGAGCTGGCATTGCTCAAGATTTTTTTATTTTTGGATTTTGACTTTATTGCTCTTCACATCTAGCCTTTTTTTGGCTTTATTGACTTAGGCTTTTTTTATTAGACCTTTCTAGTGATATTCGATAAGTCATTCATGATCAAGATAGAATTTTATGGATGGAATGGAGTGAAACAGGGAAAGTGGAAAGTTTTTAATATGGTTAGAATGTGGAAAACGCTACCTCGGCTAGCTTCCTAGTAGTACAAATTGACTCGAGAAATGACAACACTTCTAAAGGAAAACTATGGTCCCCCAAGGTACGACGAGGCAAATAATAAAACTATAAATGTTATGAAGTGTTATCGGATTTCATTTAAATGTTTACCACTTTCATGACTAACCAAGAAGTTATAGCATCACATTCAAATAAACCACTAGTACATGGAATATCAAATAGATCATAGTGAAACCATAATGTACCATCCATAGTGCATCTGTCATCTAAGGGGTGAGGGAGGAGGATTAGATATACCACAATTGAGCTATCACGATCATACATCTAAAGGATAAGATGAGACGAATTGTCTGAGTCTGGAGAAGATGAGCAAGATAACTCATGAAATCATCAACATGACACCCCAGTGAGGGTACCTTTGAAGTTGTCACCCCTTGGGGGTGGTAATAGGTATCATACCTTTATGAGCGTTACAAGACATTTCATGTGCAAATGACATCCAATGATGTTGGCAACTTAGATTGCAGGTGGGAGACTATAATTTTTGGAGGAATAGGGAGAAACTTGAGGGAGTCTTATTGGTGTTAAATTTAATGAGCTTGATTCAATATGTGGATTATTTCTTTAATTTCTTCAACACTTTGATTCCAGCTTAATACATTTCAACAATACAGAACCATGTAGATCCACAAGCATACACATCAACAACACATATACCCCGGGGAACCCCTATATAGGGAGAAAAACCCCAGCAAACAATCTTCCTTTATTGCAAATAATATGTAAGATCATATACAATAAGCCACCATAAAAATACTTGACTGTATGACCAACAAACAATGGAAAATCTTCGATGTCCTTTACTGCTGTTATAAACCAGCACTAATACAAAACTTTGTTGTCCTTTTACTGTTGTTATAAACCAGCATTAATACAAAACTTTGTTGCCCTTTTACTGTTGTTATAAACCTGACTGTGTGACCAACAAACAGCAAAACAATTTGTTGTTCTTTACTCACTGTGTAGAAAACAGTGCTAGATTCATAGGCTTCCCTCTCTCAATCACCTGCAAACAGACTCCTTCCCTTTACTCCTGCCCTGCATTACCAGTCGATGAGAAAGAGGGGTCGAACTCTGTATATAAAGGGCACGGGAATGAGAGAGGAGTGAACTCAAATTAGGGAGAGAGTGCATGTGTTTACAACTCGCCTTTAGACACAACTCAACTCGAATTGTAACTTGACTTGTGACTAGACTTTGCATTATAACTCGCCCTTGAGACTTGGCTTTGCATGATAACTCGCCCTTGAGACTTGGCTTTGCATGACAACTCGACATGCCAACTCAGCATGCAACTCTGCATGCAAATCGGCATGCAACATGCAACTCGACATGCGACATGCAACATGCATGCAACTACGACATGCAACTCGACATGCATGCATGCAACTTGACATGCATGCAACTCCGACATTTTCAACTTGAGTTAGGCAACTCGAATTAGACATTCAACTCGAATTTCTTTTCATGGTGGATAAGGTTACACGTGCCAACGCACTAGATCAATACATTTACATTATTTTCATAAGGAAGATTGTTTGTTTCTAGCTCATAGGAATTGTACATTTAACCTAACTTTTGCTAGATGCCTTAACTTTTGCTCATGGCTCATAAGGCTAGACTAGGCTCACAAAGATTGTACGTTCCCCCAGACTTTTTCACTAGTTTGTCTATGCTCACAAAGGTTGTACGTTCCCCCTAACTTTTGCACTAGACTGTCTATGCTCACAGAGGTTGTACATTCCCCCTGACTTTTGCATTAGACTTACATCTTGACTTTTATCTTAGACTTACAAGGCTTCTTCCTTTGCCTTGGCTAGACTCACAAGATCATATAGCATCTCGTTCGTCCTGACTTTTGGTTTGAGTCACAGAGGTTGTACATTCCCCCTGGATTTTGTCAATACCTCACAAGACTGGTTGATTCTCCAAATCTCCCTAGCTAGCCTCAGGGTGGCCCACATGGCCTCTCATTGGAGAATCACTGTCGATGCTGCCAAATTTAACACTCCCTCTCAGCGAGGGAGTCATTCTCAGCCACACCAAGCTTTCTACATAGCTGCACAAACTGTCTCAATGGAAATGGCTTGGTCAGGATATCAGCTACCTACTCGCTCATGGCTATGTACTGTTGTTTTACAATTTTTCTCTGGACCATGTCTCTGATGTAATGGTATTTCATGTCAATATGCTTTGACTTGTCGTGAAATACCGAGTTCTTTGTCAGTTTTATGCAACTTTGATTATCACAATGAACCACTGTAGTCTCTAACTTGTCATCAAACAACCCAGAAACCACTTTTCTGAGCCATACTACTTCCTTGCTAGCATCACTTGATGCAATGTACTCAACCTCTGTTGTACTCTGTGCAATGGATCCATGTTTCTTGCTCGACCATGAGATCATAGCGGATCCTAAACTGAAGCAGTATCCGGAAGTACTCTTCCAGTCCACTGGGCTTCCTGTGTTGAAATTTAATAAGGGATGTCCTCATTCATGTTTTTGTGTTTTGTCATTGGGGGGACATAAAGTCATGTTTCCTAGGCATGTTTTAATTGTAAAGTGACTTTTTAAATAAAGTGCTTTTATAAAGTGAATGTACTTTATAACTTAAAGTGATTTTAAGTTGTGGGACCCAAAAGTATTTAATGTGCATTTATTACTTAYTTTGTAATTAATGAGGAGCATTAAATGTGAGCCCTCAAATTAGACTTATGATAGCCATTAGATTGAGTTGGTTATGTAAGTTAGGGTTTCTTGGGAAAAGAGAGAGTACATATACATGTTTGGGAAATATAAAAAAAATACAGAGAAGAAAATGAGAGAGAGAACAGATTTCTAGAGAAAAGTTTCCAAAGTAAATCAGAGTGCATGATTCCCAAGACAGTGACATCATACAGTCTGTACAGCAAGAGAAAGAACAGTTCATACAGAGAGATGGCAGTTTGTACAGTAAGAGACAGGCACAGTTTTCAAGTCAAAAGTCCGTACAAGTGGCATTGTACCTGCTGGCATGATTCCCGAGGCAAATTACTGCGTATTTATTGTTGTTGTTTCCCAAGAAGAAGTCAAGCTGCAGTTTGTGGCATCCGTGGGAAGTTTAGAAGCTTGTTTCATGGCAGAGATAAGTTGATTTGCATTTCTGATTTTGTTGAGTTGGAATCATTAAATTTCTGAGTTGTAAAGGAAATTTCAAATTTTCTCTTGAATAATAGAAATAATCTCTCTAGGGATTTTCCCCACAATGTGGTTTTTGCCCTGAACATTGGACCAAAAATCACCTGTCTATTTGTTGCACTATCAGAGTATGGATCGGTGATTTGCTTGACTTAAGTATTTTAGCTTTCAGTTGCTTTTTGTTTTTAAAGGCATTTATTAAATACTAAGATCTTAGATTAGTCAAGTGTTTGACAAAATGTATGAATGAGATATTTCTAATTTACATTAAAAATCTTCATGGTATCAGAGCAAGGGCTCTGTAAGAAGTGCATTGTGTATAATTTGATTTCAGAGTTGGGCAAAGAAAAAGGGGAATAGTTGTTTGAATATGGTTGCTTCCATCAGACTTGAGGACCGGTTAGATGCCATTTCTAATTATTTGCAATGGAAGGTTAGAATGACAACTATTTTTAAAGAAAACAAACTATGGGCTCTTGTCACTACTGTGGTAGTTCCTCCCTCCAATGATCCTATTGCCTTGGATATACATGAAGTCAAAGAGGCCAAATCCCAGAGACTCATTTTGGATGGAGTAAAGGATCCAATCATCCCACACCTAGCTGAAAAAAAGACAACCAAAGAAATCTGGGAGGCACTAGAAAATCCATACGATGCTAAGAATGAAAACCGTAAGATGGCACTCAAAGATAAACTGCATTCAATCAAGATGACCAAGGGTGAGAGTGTGGTTCCATATCTTACCCGGTTGGCATATGTTAAGGATGAACTGGCAGTTGTGGGGGAAGTCATCTCAGATTCGGAGCTTGTGAGGATAGCCTTGAAAGGCTTTACCAAGGATTGGGAAGTCTTTGTGAAATGCATTGCGGGATGCGAAAAACTTCCATATTGGAGCATACTTTGGGATGATTTCACTCAGGAGGAGATATGGATGAATGGAGAGACAGGAGGAGAGGGAGTTGATGGGGAGAATGTTGCTCTTATGTCAAAGGGAAAGGGAAAAAGTAAGACAGGTTCCACGATTGACATTGGCAAAGTTCGTTGCTTTGCATGCAATGAATATGGCCACTATGCAGCATAGTGTCCCAATAGAAAGGGGACAAAGGAGAAGGAGAAACAGGTAGTAGCCTCTGCAGAGGTAAATGACTTTAGTGAGAAGTTTGAGAAAGAGTTTTCTCTTGTCTCCATTCTTTCTAGTGGCAACAACAACAACTTTGAGTTTGACAGGACTTGGATGGTGGACAGTGGGGCCACGAGTCATATGACAGGAATGTTGGACTCATTTTTGTCCATATCTAAGATTGGTCTCGATCATGTGAATGGGACTCACCAGATCAGAGGAGTCGGCAGTGTCATGTTTCTGTTGGACTTCAGAGAGATCCTGGAAGTAGAAGGGGTATTGTTTGTACCAGGGCTGAGAGTTAATCTCCTCTCAATCTCAGCTATGGAGGATGTTGGATATATAATCACTTTCGAACGTGGTTATGTTCATATCCATGTAGTAGATGAGGTTCCCATCAAGATAGTTCTGATTGGAGAACGGAGAGGCAAAGTATACGCAGTCCTTGGCCAACCTATGCGATGTCAGTCAGGTTGGATATCTGACTCAGAGGGGGAGAAAGAAGCTCAAAGTACTGAAGGTGCACCTGAATGTCAGTCCTCAGTTCAGGGATCTAGTACTAGCAGAAGGATAAACAGGTATGAGTTAAGTCAGTCAGAAAATGCTCAGAGACGAGACAAGATTTCTCGAAGCATCAGTAGAAGGAACAGTTCCACTAGACCAATTCAACGGAAGCATTTAGGTTTAGAGGGAGCAACCGCTGCAGATAGCTTGGAGTCCTAGAATGGTCCTGGAAGTGAAAATGTCAGGAGGACCTCCCTCGTTAAGAGGGAGTGTTGAAATTTAACAAGGGATGTGCTCATTCATGTTTTTGTGTTTTGCCATGGGGGAGACATAAAGTCATGCTTCCTAGGCATGTTTTAATTGTAAAGTGAATTTTTAAATAAAGTGTTTTTATAAAGTGAATGTACTTTATAACTTAAAGTGATTTTAAGTTGTGGGACCCAAAAGTATTTAATGTGCATTTATTACTTACTTTGTAATTAATGAGGAGCATTAAATGTGAGCCCTCAGATTAGACTTATGATAGCCATTAGATTGAGTTGGTTGTGTAAGTTAGGGCTTCTTGGGAAAAGAGAGAGAACATATACATGTTTGGGAAATAAGAAAAACACACAGAGAAGAAAAGGAGAGAGAGATCAATTTCTAGAGCAAAGTTTCCAAAGTAAATCAGAGTGCACGCTTCCCAAGATAATGACATCATATAGTCAATACAGCAAGAGAAAGAGTAGTTCGTACAGAGAGAGAACAGATCGTACAATAAGAGGGAGGCACAGTTTTCAAGGCAGAAGTCCGTACAGGTCGTATTGTACATGTTGGAACGATCCTCGAGATAGATTACTGTGCATTTATTGCTAATGTTTCCCAGGCAGAAATCGGGCTACAGTTTGTGGCATGTGTGGGAAGTTTAGAAGATTGTTTCATGGCAGAGATAGGTTGATTTGCATTTCTGATTTTATTGAGTTGGAATCATTAAATTTCTGAGTTGTAAAGAAAATTTCAGATTTGCTCTTGAATAATAGAAATAACCTCTCTAGGGTTTTTCCCCACAGTGGGGTCTTTTCCCTAGTCATTGGACCAAAAATCACCTGTCTATTTGTTGCACTATCAGAGTATGGATCAATAATTTTCTTGACTTAAGTATTTTAGCTTTCAGTTGCTTTCTATTTTTAAAGGCATTTATTAAAGACTAAGATCTCATATTAGTCAAGTGTTTGAAAAAATGTATGAATGAGATATTTTTGATTTTGTCATTAAAAATATTCATCCTACCCAGTCAACGTCTACATACCCATGCAGAAACAAACCACCACTGGATGTATATCTCAGACCATAGGTAATGGTCCTTCTGAGATATCTCAAGATGTGCTTTGTTGCCACCCAGTGTCTCTGTCTCGGTTCAGCCATGAAATGACTCATTGCAATCACTGCATAGCATATATCTAGCCTGGTATGGATCATATACATCAATGATCCAATCAGTTGCCTATACATGGTGGGATCCAACAAATTTGAACCTATATCATAATCATGCAGCTTCCTCAGGTTGGTAATCATCGGAGTAGACATGGATTTACAATCCATCGTATCAAACCTCTTTAACACATCCATTGTGTATTTACCTTATGCCAGAAATATCTCGCCCTGTCTTTGCCACACTTCCAATCCTAAGAAGTAATGCATCAAGCCTAAGTCTTTCATCTCAAATTCTAAGATTAGCTCCCTCATACACCAGGCTATTATCCCTTCATCTCCTGTCATAAAAACATCACCAACATACAGGATTAATATAACAGGTTGGTTCCCTGTTACCTTGAAGTACAAATTCGCATCAGCATCACTTTTTTGAAAGCCCAGACTTTTAAGAAATCCATCAATCGTGTCATACCAAACTCTAGGAGCCTCCTTAAGACCATACAAGGCCTTCCTTAGCTTGCATTCATAAGTGTCTTTGTTATGTAGTACAAAACCATCTGGTTGAAAGACCTCATGTTCAATCTTTCCATTCATGAATGTTGTTTTTACATCCATCTGATGTAGTTTCCAACCAAGAACTGAAGCTAATGCAATAATAACTCGAATGGAGGTATACCTGGCTACAGGGGAAAAAGTATCGTCTTAGTCAATTCCTTGTTTCTAAGAGAAGCCTCGGGCTACAAATCTTGCTTTGAACTTTTCCACACTCCCATCAGCTACATGTTTGATCTTATAGATCCATTTGGAAGAGACCATTGATTTGCCCTTTGGCCTCGGCACAATGTCCCAGACATTGTTCTTTAGAATAGACCTATATTCCTCAAGCATGGCGTCCTTCCACACTTTTAATTTATCTGCTTCTTCAAATGAAGAAGGCTCA